>JAXIUT010000009.1:31105291-31147809 GCA_035586675.1 Eurytoma californica | reverse complement strand
TGGACTTCACACTTTTTTATTTCATGCTTTTTCATCTGCATCATTTTATTGGAATTAAAGTAATAAATATTTTTTAGTTTAATTTTTTCTTTGTATAAAACTGACGATTCAGATTAAAAGATTTTTTTTATTCCGTTTATGAGAATGAACAAAATTCTTATATAATTAAAGCATAAAAAACCGGATGAATATGCACCTACAAAACCAGACCGAACGATAAAACATGAAACTCTTCGGAGAATACGAATTTAAAGGACTCGAGAATTTTTATGAATTAAAAGATTTCAATGAAGTACTAAAGTGTTTTCAGCAAGATTAGCGATGCATCGAAATATTCGAATCGATGGAGAGGCAGAGAGGGGGGGCATTCAGCAAAAGGGGCAACGGGGCTCTGAATGGGAAGGACCTTTTCTTCGTAAACCATCTCTTTCATCAAGCCCCGTCGTCGTTCTCCTCTCGGACTTTAACCTAATTACCCGAGGGTCTTAACTGGCACCGGAACGAATTGTTTCCGCAAAATCATTTGCCCGACCGCCGTAATTATTTGTCTTAATTATATACAAACTTGTTAGGGTTTCGCAAGTGCTTCAAGAAACACTTGTGTTCTGTTGTTCCACGCCCTCCTGATGGACCGATAAAACTGCGATTAAATCTGGAAAACTGACCAGGATAACATTTTTCGGCGTGAACGGCATTTTTCCCTTTTAGTTTTATTGGCGCGCTGCTGACGTGGTCAGCGCGGAGAACCACTCTAGTTGTCAATACTTTCGTCCCTCCTTTCACGTAATATACTTTATTGCAGTCCTTTTAGAAATTATTTTTAATAAAAATAATGATACAAAATAAATGTTTTTATAAAGCTACGATAATCTGACTACAAACGTAACGATTTAATCAGTAATCATTGTAAAAAATAACAAATTCATTAATAATATAAATTAATTTTTTTTAAACTCCTTTCAGTACGGCTAAAAGCTTGTCAATATAAATAACATCGTAGCACTCGATCTTTAAATCCCGAAGTCTATCAAAGCCCATTCATCCTCGGGTTCCAGCGAAATTTCACCGAAATTCCTTTTGCAGCGAGTGCACGCCCGCTCGCGCAAAACTAGCAGTGAAAAAGGCAAAAATCGCGCCGTTTCTTTACATTTTATATACCTTACGAGGCGATTGCGCGATCATTGCTTCCCTTTCAATCCCGTTAAAAACACATCGGATAAAAAGCTTCTTCTCGGTCTCGCTCCCCGGCCGAAAAAGGCCGAGCGCGCGTCCGTACGTTACGCGCGCCCCGCGCGCAGTCCTCCACGAGGGGTGCGGGGAGAGGAAAAAAACTTGGTCGTTGGGGCCGCTGGGGCTTCGGAGAGCCCGAATTCGGCGCCGCAACTTGGCTCGAAGGAAAAAGGGAGCGCGCACAAGGGAGAGTCGGGCGCGCGTGTGTACGTGGGGATCGATCCTTTTCTGCCGGCGAGGGGAGAGCGAGAGAGAGAGAGAGAGAGAGAGAGAGAGAGAGAGAGAGAGAGAGAGAGAGAGAGAGAGAGAAAGGTCGCCCCCGTTGCCGAGGGTAGGATCCCCGATGACGCTCGCCCCCAAAATCGCGGCCGAAAACGGCGCGGCGCCCTCCTGCCGCACGCGCCCCGGTCTCTCTCTCCCTCTTTTCGACCCTACGACGGCACGAACTCCACGTGCGCCGACGTCGTGCGTTTTAGGTGTGGGCGAGATTGGCTTGGGAAATGGGTCGATATAAAATTATTAAATATTTCTTTTTTTGCGCGAGATAGTCTATTCTAGTCATGGTTATTTTAAAAGAAAAAATTACGCATTTGAAGGTTGCATCTTTTTGGTTGTTGTTAACATTTTTTTTTTTTTTAAAGTACTGTTGACATTAATGATATTCCTTTTTCCCGAAATGACAATGTTGTTGCTATTTGTTTAATGTGAATAATGATATTTAATAATAGTATGCATCTACTTCTACATGCAATATGTAAGAGATATTAATAATTCTTATTACAAGTAATCGACCGAAATAATTTATGACCTTGCGCGATCCATTCTTTTTTAGATTAGAATCGTTCTATTATGACATTTATTTTAGCATCTTGATACATATAAGTAAAATGAATTATAAATTTGATCTCTATTCCTATCTTATATAGAAGTTATATGCAACCCAATACAAATGTTCTAATCTCTATTAACATTAATTTAATTATCAATCCAGTACCAAATAAAATAATTTAAAATATTGCACTATTAACAAAGTAATCTACTGATAATAAAACTTCAATATTAATAAGTCGAACTAAAGTGACTTCCGATACACCTCGTACACACCCAAAATTTTCTCAAATCCTTTTAAGACCCTCAAAACACCGCAATCATTTTCCCGCTCTACGTCACGAAGCATTTACGACATCGTTATTTAAAAAAAAAGGTAAAGAGGCATTACTTTCGCAGGACTAAAAATTTTTATGATCGACCCATAAATAAATTGCCACCTGAAAGTAAAGCGGAATATTTCGCTCGAAAATATTCGGCGGGTTAGCCGTGTCCCGGATTCCCGCGCCGGGGGAGAGGGTGTGTTCGGGACGGTCGGGAAGGTCGAGGGGGAGAGAAAAAAAAAAGGAGGAGAAGGGACGGTGCAGCCACGTGAACCCTGGCCGCGCGTGGCTAATGGCCCAGGAGATCATGGGAGGCTCTTCTGCCCCGTCGTCCTCAATTTTCCTCCTTTTTCTACTGATTCTGCGCGAACGCGCCGGGCGGATCCTCTCGCCCTGTTACTATTTAACTTGCCTGCTTGCTTTGGCCCGGCGCAAAAGCCGCGCGGAAATTATGAAATTTACGAACGTTAGGTGGACGTTTGCGCGTTTAAAGCGGGATGTGCATGAGAGAATCAAGTTTACGCGTACTTTTTACGTACTTAAGGGGGTACTTTTATTTTTGTACACTTTTTTCGACGTGTTTTTGTTATCGTAGAAAAAATTATGTGAGCGATGTTGAATTTGCAATTTTTTAAATGGACAGGTATTTAGAGTCAATTCTATTGAATAAATTCTATAAGCACTAGCAATTTCAGTTATAAAATAAAATGAGCAATTACATCTTTTCAATGATATTATTTATTACGAATTTCAACTTATCAATTAAAAAACTTGTTTATTATTATGATTTACGAAGTAGAGTGTATGAACCAACGTGTTCAAGCAATAGATCAAAAATACAAAATCAATAAGCACCTTTTATTAATCTGTTCTCCCATTCATATATCACCTATTTATTGCAGATTATTTACGATTTCACGACGATCAGCGCAGGACATTTGTGCCCAGCTGAATGCGGGACGAACAATAGTCGCCGTTGCCGGCATTCGTATCGCCGGGCATCGTAAAAAAAGGCGCCGAGCCGTGTGCGAAATAAAGCGTCGTCGAAAATGAGTCAACCGCAGTTTCGTCCGCTTCGACCGACCCTCCGCGCTGCAGGCTAAAAGAACGGAGAGGGTTAAGGCACGGCTCCGAATACTCACGGTCTTCTGATCCTGTTTTTCCCTCCCCACGAGCTTTTCCACGTCAGGAACTTTTATCGAATCAATTACCTACGAGCCTTTGATTTCTATCATCGACGCAGTGATCATTATTGATTCTGCGAATTTAATGATAAGATAAATTTGTTCATTTGTCACGGAGAGAATGATTCCGTAATGTGGAAAAAAATGTTGCGACAGTGGAATTTTGACGAGAAATTTCATAAAAATTACAATGTTTTTCCGTAATAACTTCAAGTATGACAAATCATCCCACGGTTCAGTCTTTGCCCCCTATAATATGTACGGTGAAATTTTTATAAAATCTCCAACATCATCATACTAGAAATAATCCTTTCATTAATTTATTTTTTTAACTTCTGTTTTGACTCATCACTGTACCAATGTCGTTTCCACCATAAAACGACAAAATAAATCGGCTCCGATGTCTTTATAATAATAGTTTTATCAGTATCTAGGAAACTACTATAAAGTAAAAAAAATCGCGACAAAATGAACGTTCTCATCCTTCCGCATATGAAACTATATATACCGCATGGGAATTTCGCACAGTTAAAACCTCGAAAAGTAATGTATATACAGCGCACATTAATTATTTGATTCACTTTGTTAATAACAATAAACCTTTTCATCCGCACTCAAACGCGGCATTAATATTTATCTGTCTAGTTACGAAACACGAGAATCTCATAATCAAATTTATAAATTATCCGTTAAATCGCATGCGCTGCAGGTACAGCGAAGCTGTTTTTAGTCCGCTAAAAAATCGAACATTGGCGCGCGGACGCGCCCGCTGCTTTTGAATCTTTCTAGCCGACGTAAAAATAAAAAAAGGTTAGGCGAGAAACGAGAACAAAACTGTCACCCAGCTTGAAACCTACATATTTTCCCGCTTGAAATTTGGATTCGAGGTTTAATTGTTTAAATTAAACTCGATAACATCCCATTTCAATTATTCCACGTTAAATGCGATTACGAAAATCACTCGATTTTTATTAGAAACGAAATAGAAAGGAATTGCGCAACGCAGATGCTCTCGTTAGCGATCGTCAATTATTTCTTTGATTAAATGTTTTTATAAAACGTTGTAAAAGGTCAAACAATGGATAAGCTTAGCGATCGATGAGCCGGCGCGACGTTTTAATTAAGTCAACGAAAAATTCCGTAAAAAGCAGAAGCATCAAAGTCAAGAATACAAGTAAGCGACTGAAAAATTATTAATTAATCCCTCCTAATTTTTGCAAAACAAACGGCGCGTTTATAAAGCAAACGAAATTGGCTATTCTCGTCGAAAAAATAACGGACAGAGAGAGAACAGATACACGCGGAGAGAGATCCAGTACGTCGCGCTGGTAACCGATCGAAGTTTCAGTCGTCAGGGTGCACGTAGCGCCCCCCACCCCTCTCGGCCCCTCGGCGCTCGGTCTCGCTCGCACCCCCGGCGGCGCCGACGAGCGAGACGTCGGGCCGCGAGCGGGACGGAGACTGCACGAGCGAGCTCTCGGCGATCGATACGAGCCACCGCCACCCTACCGCCTGGCTGAGCCGATTTTTTTCCGCTCGACGCCGCTGCGCATGCGCCGGAGGGGGTCTCGCCCCCCGCGTTCGAAGCGCGCCGCACGGTGCTGTGTGCGTTTCGCCTCTCAGCCTTCATTATGCCGGCATTTGCCGCTTCTCCCTCTCTCTCTCTAGCCTTCTTTCTTTTTTGTACCTCGTTCTCGCTTTATTTTATATATCAAAAATATTCGCTGCAATTTTAAGCTCGCTACGTTTTTTTCAGGCTAGCCGGGATGTGCTTTGTTTTCTGGAAGATTGATAAACTAGATTAGTCTGGCGTTCGTAGCTTTGGTTTTTACTAATTTATTGCAGAGTTTTGACGTTTATAGGTAAAGGTGGAGAATTTTAGAAATATTTGCTTACACATTTTACAACATAAATTGCATATGAATTTATTGTTACGTAATTCGAAAGTATTTTTTGGGATCGAATCGTAAAATAATTTATTTATTAGAATACTTGAATTTTTTGTAAAAAAATCGCAACGATCCCACGCATTTAACATTTATTTATGCAGTTTGTTTATTCTAAAAGAATTGTTAGCATAAATAAATGATCGCACTCATTCTATTAAATAGAAAAAATTAGGAAAAAAGAGGATGCATCATTTTATCGGTATAAATTGATAAGGATATAAAATATGTGCAGGAAAAAAAATAATTGCAGTCTTTTACCAAAATATACAGCAAAAGGTGTATATAGCCGTAAACTCATTCTTGTGATAATGACTGCTACGGCGACCAGTGAATAAGCTTTTACTACAAATGACCGTCAAAGCTATGGAGCTTTCAAGACCTTACCTTTTACTACTACTAATAAGTTACGAAAGCATTTAAACGTAGTATTTTAAACTTAAAAAAGTTTTTTATTTTTTTCTCTAAATTTTATTTACTTTGAGTAAAACTTTTATTTGATTAAAAAAGTACAGTTCAAAAAGGCTAACACATAAGACATTTAAATATTTTACTTGTCCACAAGTGTACCGTTATTTTCTATAACCATAATATGCTGACATCTTTTATGTGAACAATAGCTACTTTTTTATTGATGCAGATGTTCTATAATCAAATTATCTTCCGACAATAAAAACAGTACATTCATAAAAAGTTCATTGTATTTAAACGCGATCTTAATTGCACATCTTTACGGTATTAAACAAAATTTCATTCAATTATGCAATTTAGTAAAGCAGTCAAAATTTGTTTGATCAAATTCACCCTCACAGTATTTGAAGATGATCCAGGTAAAATTGGATTTTGCGCAATTGTTTCCAATTTCGAAAGCGAATTTCAGTAGTTTTCAACCATCAACCCTTCATCGTTCGATTAATAGAACTCCAACGGACAGTGCTCGGATGCAAAGCTCAAAAAGCTCGACGTACCATCAATGCATAACATCAATTGCTATTTGCTAAATTTTATCTTTGCAATATTTCGTTTTTTCAGTTCAAGATACTCCATAAGTTCTGCGATTATGTAAATTATAATAATGAAATAATTTGATTGAAAACCCGAAATGCAATCAAATGTAAGCTTTTACTTTATTAATAAAAGTAAAAATATCTTTCGTACTTTAAAAAATATTTGAAAAATTAATGAACGGCAAAAAGTGTAAAATAAATAATAATAAATAAAGTGACGTGGAAGGTGCATTATCTGGAGGGGGGGGGGGCAAAATATAGCGAACCGTGCACGTACGTACTGGCTGCACTGGAGTGAAACGGGGGGAACGAGTCGAACTCGCGGACCGATGTTATATTTAGTTGAACTCTACGTGGCATTATCCGAGAGCGCAGAGTTAGTAGCGTCGGACGGCTAAACGGACAGATGGTACTGCGCTCGTGTCTGCTGTCTGACTCTCAATCCCCCTGTCTACCTCGCTGCCATCCTCTTTGCCCCCGACTGTCACTACTGCGCACCAATCGTTAAAGTGCAAAGTATCGGAAAAATGCATGAAGCTTTGTTAATTATTAATTTTTATTTTGTTTACGATAATTGCAATGCTGCTTTCAACAAGACTCGTTTCAGTCAAACAATTTGATTGACGTACTAGTTAACTGAATATCGTTGCTAGGAATGACGAATTGTTTTAGAGTAGAAACTGGTCAGGAACCTTACCAAAAACTAGAAGAAAAAGTATTTACTACCCATTTATTACACAGAATTTAAGTCACTTAAAATAGAAGATGCGAGACAAAATCGAACGATGAATACTAAAAGAAAAAGTGATTGATATGTTTTAAAAGTTTGTTATTATTATTTGTAGTATAATTTTGCCTTTGTTAAACTGAAGTCTGCTAACAATAAATTTAAAAGTTAGGTTACCCTAGAATATCTCTTCTTTATTTTTCTGATAACTACTTTTCTACCATCTTTTACACCTTGAATATTTTTTTAACAAATTTATTTTATTTGCAAGGTCATGTCTATAGCAAGAGTTATATCGATTCATAATTTGTGGATGCATTTATCTCAATTGATTTATCAACATTTTATCAAAACAATTCAAGTTGCTACAAATTATGAAATTTAGCTTAGACTGAAGTAGAGCGTAATAAACTGATGCTTTTATCAATGTGCTCAATAGAAGGTGATTGATAAATGATGACTCAATCATAATCACAATAAAATGGTAAAAAATGGAAGTTTGAATCATTAGTTTCTCACCAAAACCAACCGAAACACTATTGTTGCAAGTATAAACATGTTACAAGCAAAACATTTAATATTTTTATTCAAAAACAAAATATCTAAAAAAAAACACAAAAATGCAATTAGAAAATGGTTTCAGCCTCTAGAAAATGAAGATTGAGGTGTACAAAAGCATAACGCAGAAGAGCGTTTAGCGACGATCAGCTGACCTGACCGGCACCGCCAGCCATTTTGTTTAGCGCTGAGCCGGCACGCGATAATGTGACGTCACGTGGCCTATATGATAACCCCCGCCGCGCGTGCACGTCGGCCCGCGAGGCAAGCGGCTCCGAGCTATCGTCGAGCGTTTCTTCTGACTTCTGGCTTTTGCTCGCTAACTCGTGGAAGGCACCGCCACTTTATCTTCTCCGTATCTTCGCGGTGTCGCTCTGTGTACATAAAGTCTTGCACGCGCAAGAATACTATTCTGCTAAATCATGTTTATTAAACTTCGTTTAAGTTGTCGCGCACAATAGCGCTCGGAAACCTTTATTCGTCTAATTATCTTTGTTTTTGCGCGCGCATTTTCGTTTTCGCTCGAATTTGCGCCGTGTAATGTTGATGATTAGTTATTATATTTTCTGCAAGGTGATGAGAAATTGTTGTTTTGTATTTAGGAGGATTATTTTAGAAAATTTAACAGGGTGTTAATGGAATATTTTAATTGTTGAATAAATGTAAAAATTTTACGGCAATATTTTTGAATGGAAAATGCTAATTAATTGCACGTTTTTTAAAAATCAATTATGAAGATCGAAAATTATAAAAAAATGAAGTACTTTACGGAATGTATTTAATAAATTTACAATAGAATAAAGAGTCATTTAGTTGATTCACTTTGCGTCTTTATCTGATATCACATATCGCATAAAAATTTCTTTATCGACCATAAAGATACTGAAGAAATAACAATTTGTATCATCAAATCCCGTGCAATAACTTTGCTCTTTTTCATAAAATTACTCCATATCACTTGTTCTTTAGAATTCTGTTATATTGCAAAGTATTGCATTTAGAGATGCGATGCGCGCGAAATTTGAATTTTAATTCACGGAAAAACCCGATACATGAATCTTTCACCTAACGACAAGCTTATACTTTATTCTACCTCGAGATATTAATTATAGTAAAATTCACACTAGATTTATTAAAATAATAGACACTGCAATTTTACAACGACAGGCATTAAAAAAGATTTTGACGCAAAAAAATGAAGATCATAAAAAAGGAAAATAATGAGGCAAGTAGACTTTCTGAGGGTTTCATTAAACAGCGAGTTAGTTTTGAGAAGGCAAAAGCCAAGCGTCATCGTGGCGTTATAGGTAGAAAAAAGAAGTGTGCTTGCCGTAGCGAGACTACGGAGCGGGCGAGCAAGCAAGAGAGGAGGAATCGAAACCGCTACGCAGAACCGCGCTTCGCTCGTGGTGGCCTCCTCATCGACCTAACCTACTTCGGTTCTCCTCCGAGGGACGCCCCGTCGGCTGACTGGCGCGACGGTGGCGCCAGCGTTCGAGGACGTCCGACGTCGCTCGAATATCTCCTTTGCCCGTATAACTAATAGTCCGGATGGCACCGGCGCTGTAAGAGTTATTTTTTTAAATCTAATTCTTTTTTTAAACAAAATGGATTTATAATCGTAGATGACAAAAATGATTCGTAAGTCAGTAGCGATGTGGAAGGTACCTTCGTGCATAGTTTTATAACGTTAAAAAATAAGCTCAGTCGTCGACTCAGGCGGCACCAAGAGCGGACGGGCGCGGGTCGGGCGAAGTAGGGAGAGGCAGGTTGGCGAGAGTGGGGCGGGAATTATTTCTCCTCTTTGCGTTACATCTACTCTGTTCGAATCGCCTCTGAAGCGTTCACGTGCTCACCTTCCCATAAGAAGTTATCACTCCGTATCTACTTTCCTCACCGCTGATGCGCTGAGTTACGTTTGTTTTCGTCATTTACAATTACAAATCTATTGTAAAAAGAATATCAGAGCTGAGGATATAAGTGAAAAAAATATCACTGTCACCCGACTATGATTTCTGCTCTTCACCATCCGTCAGAGCTTTTACGGATTTTTCTTCTATTCTTATTTTTCATTATATATTTAGATTTTCCTTTTAATTTAGGAAGGAAGTTGAATTGAATGCAGCAAATATATTTATAGTTTCTTTATTAACAACTTACTTTTGACTAACGAAAATAGAAAATTGTTCTTGTATTCTACGTTGTTATAGTTATACAACGTAGGTATATTTTTTGTATCTGATGTAATAATATTCTTGTAACTTAATGCAATCTTAATTTATGTTTTTTTTTTTAACATTCAAAGTGTGTTAATATAAACAATTTTTCATTTATATAATATGATCAGAGACGCAAAATCCTAAAACGTACTAGTTATTATAAATCATAAATTATTTATATAGCAGATACAACGGTAGAATTCAAAATTTTTTATTTATCAATAATAAATAATAAGTAAAATTTTAATTTTTTTTTTAATTAACAAGCAGAAATATTTCTTGAAGTTATTCTTCACAACTTCCAGTCCATTTTCATCATGAAACATTTACGTACTAATCGTATAAGGATAAATCGTGCACGTTATTTCAACGTATTCCATTTTCTATCAATTCAGCTAGCCTGTACTGACCAGAAAATTGAAACAAAATGATACACGAAAAATACCGATTCACTGAAAAGCTACCCGAATGAAATTGTTAGTTAAACACGAAAAAAAGCCTGAAAATATTATAAACTCTTGTTTATCGTTTCCCGGGTCTTGCAGCGCGTGCACGTATCCACGTAGCGTCGAGGAGACAGGAACGATTTCGAAACGAGCAAGACACTAACACGGCAGCGCTGGCGCGCACACGGACGCGGTCGATACGCGCGCGGTATAGTGCTCATGAGCGCGCAATTCGAAATTGCGCGAGCTAAGGCGCGCGCGCAGTCATATCTCCTTTGGCTGACTTTTCTTCCTCGACGTTAACTACCAAGAAGTCGCTGACTCGCGGATTGGAAAACGTTGTGCAGGCGCGCCTTCGAGCTTGCGTCACGATGTGAATCACATCCTTAAGTTGCGCGCCGTACACTTTGCTCTTTTCATATCTGCTCTTTTTGCCCCGGTTCGCCGAGTGTGTGTTCGCGAGACACTGGCCGCGAGGAAAAATATTGCAATCGCTCCTTTTTTTTTCCTTGGCTGAACGTTTAGCCGCGACATTAGTTTAAACAATTTTATAAAATCGCGAAGTATAGTGGTGTACGCGGTTATTTATTTGATAGTGAAAATACAGCATTTAAAGGCTTAACACTTATGAACGTGTTATACACATTGTACATATTATGTACTTGAAAAAATTGTGTAATAAAATTTGTTCCATTCACGGTCATTTTTTAATTACTCATTTATACTTTCTATAAAGAATTATTTACAATGTTTAATAATTTTTAAAATTAAAATTATTACAAGTTTTTTTAAACATTACATTTATAAGTTTTTTTCAAAGATATATTTGTTCAAGATATTTATAACATAAAAAAGTTAATGAAAGAATTAAATGAGTAATACAGCGAAGGGAATTTTTTCCTCTCGCTATCGATTTTTCTGCCACGTAGAAGAGAAAGAAAACGGGGTTGCGGCAGTGGTGGCAGCGCGGGTAGAAGAGAAAAACGAAGATAGGTTCAAATCGATCGAAATTCTGCTTCATAACTAACGAAAGAAACCGAAAAATAACTTAAAAAGGCAAGAAAATTAATAATTATTAAAAAATGGTAATTACTATTACGGGCTATTTATAATTTTTACATTTTGTACTATTTTGTTATAACCATGAAAAACATACAAAATACAGTAGTATTAAATCAAGTCAGTTCTAACTCAAATTGCTATGGAAAAGATTAGATAACGCATAGGTAATGGATGCAAAATTAATCATTCTTCAGTCTCGACATATACATTTACATTAAAATCAGCTTGTTCTTATTAGTCTCTGAAAAAGATTATTTTTTTAAATATTGTGAAAATTTAAGTTATATGTGAATCGATTCGAGTAAATAGTTATCCCTTTTCAATTTTTTCGACCAGTCTTATCGAAGACATGAAATTCGTATTAAGGAATAAGTCAGGACTAGTATAAGTAAAAAATAGTAACATACGAAAAAGCCGAACTAAAAAAAGGGTTTAAAAAAAGGGAGTGAATGAAGCAAAGAGACAAAAAAGTAATAAAAAAAAAAGTCAAGAGAGCATTCTCAGCAGTGAATTCGAGAGGCGAGAGGAGAGTGCCACAAGGAAAAGGTGGGAGAGCATCCTTTGGAACCGGTCCTTTCCTTGAGTTGGACGCGCGCAATGCTCTCGACTTCAACCTCGAGCGAACCAAGAGACTCGCCTTCGACGCGGCAACTCTCATCTCCTCGAATAATATTTGTTTACGGCGCAACTATTTTCATGCCACTTTTAATTCAAAATAAATTTTCTCGCTTTTTAAATTGTGCAATCGGTACAAGCCGCAATCAAACCTACCTGCAATTAAATGCAGCTTTGAAATGCAGATATTTGAAAGTCAAATTTGCATTTGGTTGTAGTCGCGCTAACTGGAAAATAGTGCTTTGAACATTTTCAAAATGGATTTTAGTGGTTATTTTAATGGATCCTAGAGCTCATTGATTTTGCGATATATATACCTAACTGGCACTTTCTTTTGAGATATTTTTATTTACAATATTTTTTCAAATAATGGGCAAGATTTAACTTTGTGAGCCAGAACAAATGGTAAAACATATATGAAACAAATGGAAAATGTTTAAAATTAAAATAATAGTTATTTTAAAACAATGTAAAGCAAATCAGTGTATGGTTTCCACATTCCTTTAAATAATTTCGAAATAAGTAAATAAATGTATAAATAAGCAATCGAAATTTTGTGAGCTAGTTATTTTCCATGAAGAAAGGTTTAAGATTACACATGTGTTGGAGAATGGACGTGTGAAAAACAGCAAGGTGTAGAAAACATCATGGGAAGCTTGTATATACATACAAAGTGTTCTTTACATTTTATTGTACTTCTCACTGAGCCTTTCAAGTATCTATTCCCTAAATGACTGATAGTCTATATTCATGTGCGCATTCAATCAAAACAATTTAATTTAAATGTGAGGGTACTTCCTTTTATATTATCAAGACCTTATTTTTCAGGCATAATTAAATTTCCAAGTATATCATGCACTTGAAGATTGTGTTAACCATTCCTTTTTTAATTACTAAACAGCTGCCATAGTTTTATATTTGTTTTTTTTAACCAAAATCGATTGCACTTGCGATGATTGTCAGTCGATACTAACAAACTTAGACGAACTAGTGAAAGAACTAAAACATTTTTTTGTACTTTAACACCTACACAATCTTTTTGCTTGCAGATACCAAAAAGGCCTTCACTATCATACTTATAAAACAACAATTGTGCATTTCTCATTCAAACAACGTCTCGACATACGATCACAAATACTTGTGCAGTTTTGAGCAATTCAGCATTAAAAATTTGATCAGTCCAAAGATTTTCAAAATTCCAGCAGCCTTCTCAACTCGCTCGGAGCTAGGAAGAAACGCCGATACAAGCGGAGGAGAAGAAGCAGTGGCAAAAGAAGTACGACGAAGCTGAAGAAGAAAAAAAAGCGTCTTGGAAGACTCACGTTTACGCGAGAGAGAGAGAGGAGAGAAGGGGGGAGATCGCTTAAAGCGACGAGGCCTGGCTTCGCTCCTTGGTATGCAGTCTGCAGATACTGAAGTTTTTCTTTTTCCTTCCCCCGGCCCCGGCGATTCCCCCTCTCGCTCGCTCCCACGGCCCCGGTGCTACTCCCTCTCCGTCGCCTCGCGGCGTCTCGCTCGCTCGCCTCCTTCCCTCCTGCATCTCCGTCCTCGTCGCTACGGGGCGCGTGGCACTCGCGATTCTTCGTCTCTGTCCGACTGCCTCTTATAAATTGCACGTCGCTGCGCATCGGCTACTCTCTTTCTCGCTCTGTCCTTCGCCGTTCTCCCTTTTCACTCCCCCTCCCGCACGCGCGCGCGCGCCCATCTTTCGATGGTCCTTTTTCTTCCCCTTGCCCGAGCCACTGCCGACGTTGGTCTTCATCTCTCTACTTTATTCTTTTTAGCGTACATCGTAGAAATCTCCGCGACTAAAAATGTTGAATATCGAGATACGCGGAAATGTTTAATTTTTATATTTTGAATGTGTACTCATTGAAAGTGTGCGAGATTGAATTTTAATCAAGTTTTTTATTGTACTTTCAGAGTTTCTTTAGTATTCGTAATATATTTATTTTAAGGCACAAATACAATAGATTATTTAAACGAATGCAGGTTTAGTTCGTGCCATGTAAATGCATCACTGGATTTCCTTCATCGTTCAAATTTTATAAAAACAACCGTACAATCAAGTTCATACTTCTTTTTCATGGTTACAAGAGCAAACTTCTTCAATGAAATCTAGAATAAAATGACTTCAGTATTCAGTCACTATAATAAAATGACTTAATTTTTTAAGAACAATATCTAACTTAAATCCTCGACTACAAAAGCAATAATTAATGCAATCGACCAATCGCCACCCAAGCCTTTGCATTTGTCTCAAGCCCAACAGCAGTAAAAGTGGAAGACATTGAACTCGTTTCTCCGGTCAACAATTGCGATACTCTCGCGCGCATCCGCATGTCGCCGCGGCACTTTTATTTTCGCGCTATTCGAAAAAGCAGCAGCACCAGTAGAATTTCCGGGGAAGAGTGAAGTGTTAGGCGGCGTTATTGGCCGAACGGTGAACACGACGAGAAAGTCATTATCTGGCGGGAACGGTTTCTTACGTAAACTGCGCGCGCTCGAGGGCAGCGCGAAACGCGTCGACACTTTTTATTTCGCGACACCGAGCTCCCTGTAGCGGTACACGCATCATGCGCAACTTTCGACGACAGCGGCCACGCGAGTTTAGATAAGCGTCGACGATAAATTAACTTATGTCATCAAAAAACATTCTGCCTCTTTAGCGTTTCCTTATTAGCGGAGATATTATGGCAGGGCGTTATAAAGAGTGCGTGGCAATAAAAAGAATGTTAAATTAAAAATTAAAAGAAAAGATGAACCAAATTGTAAAGAAAAATTGATGGGAGAGCGGGGCATAGTGAGCCGCGCATACGAATTTTAGAGGCGTATTGTGGGTCATCTGTTCATCAAAATTTAATCTGCAACCCATAAACTTAAGGTATTGTACCAATTACATGTTAAATTTAGGGATTGCAGATCAAATTTGGATGATCAGGTGACCCGCAATACTGCTCTAAAAAATTGTGTGCGCGGCCCACTATGCCCCGCTCTCCTCTAACATTTGATTACAAGAATGTAATTGAATATATCTGATTTAAGATAGTGATGTGATTACTTATATGTAATTCGGATTTTATTGTCGATGACATCGAAAAGATGAGAGGTCTGCTATACGGAAACTGTGAAACAGCCATAAAAAAATTTGCACAAATCTAACTATTGACTACTAATGTTGATTATAATTTAAAAATTTAATGCGAAGTCACTTATTTAAAACACACAATGAATAACCCTTACTTAACCGTGAGATACACAGAAGTAAATTAATAAACCTCTAAACGATCAAAATGAACACTTACACTAAAGGCACGTTACTTCGTTATTCACAAACGTTTAAATATCCCAGCGAATATCACGACCAGTACCGCAGCTCCAGCGATGCCAACTCTCAAGTAGCTTTAGATCATCGACCGATAAACATTCACCGCGCGAATACATAACCACGTGTAGCGTGCTTATCGCAATGTTAACACACGCGTTGACACACGCCCACGCGGGCGCGAAGAATAGGGGCAAAGCCGGGGGGATCGACCGAGAGAGCGAGAGTGCAAGAGGGAGAGAGGAGAAAAATACTGGATGCTAATCGCAAATATAGTGACCGAGTGAAGACGGAGGTGGGAGGGAGAGACACGATTCGCGTGTACTTGGCAAGGCCGCATAGATTATCCGTCTGCGCGCAAACTTGCATAATCGGTCATTGAACACGGCCGAGCAACAGTCGTCTAAGGTTTTACATGCTTCTTTCACTTCTTATATACATACCGCCGCCGCTCGTCCTCGCTGCGCCGTAATGCGATTGCCCATTGACTTTGATTTGCTAATGCACTTTTCACTCGGCATGAATAACCCGCTGACTCGCGATTTTCCCTGTCTTTGCATTACGCTGGTGTACGAAAGTGCGTTAAAAAATGAATTGATTTAATATTCAAAACGATAAAAAAATAATTTAATGTTCATTTTTTCAACCGGTCACTTGATTTTATTAATAAAAATCTTGTGTAACATTGTAGTTATTCTATGAATTTTGCTGCATATAGATCAATAAAAATATATAATGCATTTTTAATCCGCAAAAGACACCTGATAACATTGAAAGGCAATGAACGCGCGCGTATTATACACTCGACGGGAGTACAGGGATTACGTATTCGAGGTGCAGTGCGCGGTATTGCTTTTCCTGCACTTTATATGCGTGCGCCCTGTTAACGACGTTACGAGCCCGGCGCGCTTGCACAGGCGCTTTTCGCTCCGGCGCGACTTTGTTTTTTTATTATGTCGAACGAGCGATAAACGAGATTCTTGTGGGCAATTAATTTAATGACTCTGCCCCCCACGGTAATCGATGAGCCGTGATCGACTGGCTTGACATTGTAGTAAAATCGGTTTTATGTATGATTTCATGGCTGATTTTGATCTTGATGACGGCATAATTATGCGAGTGGCAGTGTGTAATATTTATTACGGGATCATTTGCGCTAATTGTTTAAAGAATATGCCAGTTTCGATTAAAGCTTTTAATGACTGGCGCAGAATTTCTGTCATATGTCGATGTTTAATCTCGACGTTGAAATTAAATGAGTATCGTATACGCGATAATTTAAGATTATATGATTTTTTAATTGTAGAATAATTCGGTGCTTATTTTCTAAGCACGTAAATTAATTATTTCCTAATTGGTTAATACAAAGTTTTTAATATTCTGCCGTTCTTAATATTTTTTACCTTTTTCTTTTGACTAAAGTTTTTACTCGAAAAACTTTCTTCTGGGATTAAATCTAAGCACATTTTGATTCATTCATACCATTCATACTTTATAAACTTTCTTTTCTAATGTTTTTTTCATTTTTCTAAAAGAATTTGCATATCTTTCTTTCAATGTAAATCCCTTGCCTTCTGTACATTTTTGAATTGCATTTCAAAAGAAAAAAGTCTAAACATTTTAAAACAAAAACTAAATTGAAGCAAAAAAAATTTCTATTTAATTTTTATCATTCAAAAAATTACTAATGAGTCAAGCGCGAAGAAAGCATTAGTTGAACATTGTATTACATTTGCCTTTTTTATTATAAAGAATTCAACACCAATAAAATCTTTTTTAAATCATCGACTTCAGCTACATATTAGTCCATCCAAACAAGTACACGACTCAACTCGCCTATCGACAGGCGTGTCATCCGGGGTGAACGAGTCACTCGTCTCGGTATAAATACAGCGAATGACTCAATCGCCGTCGGACAGAGTCAGTAGCCGGGTTTTTTCATCGCGCACTTTCTCTCTCCGTCCACCGCGACTGGCATTCTCGCGCCCCGGATAGAGGACTCCCGCGGATTCTATAAGGCCGCACGCGCGAGCCGCCTATTCTTTTTTTTGCCCCAACGCCCGTGCGCTGCGTATATGTGCGATTCGTCGCGCGACTCGCGCACGTGACTCCTCTTTTTTTTTTCACCGACCGCGGAAGACGTACTGACCACGTGATGCACGTGCAGAGATACTCTCGGATCTCCTTTTACTGTCGATGCGGAGACCAATGAAGATACATATGTTCTTTTAATGCAAAGGTACATATACGTAACGTAAGGTAGGGAGATCGCATTGCCAGGGTGTATTGAGAATTGGATACGTGAGTTCGGTGGTTTTCTTTTTGCGGTTGGGGATGTTGGGTCTTTATTGGCTTACCAGCTGATACGTTGAGTGTGGTTTTATCAATTAATGATCCGATATTGAATCTTAAAAATGTAATGAAATAATATAATAATACTTGAAATAAAACTTGAATAATGTAATAATACTTGAAATTTTTTTCATTAAGAAAAGTGGCAGGCAAATAAGTAATGAACTGATTAATAATGTTGAGTCTATACTAATTATGATGTTAGCATAATTTATATTAGAGACTGAATATCGCAAAAAGAAAAAACTTAATGACTACTCTAGCGATTACTTTAAATTCACATCAATCATAAAGAAATTCGATCTTTATCTCTCAAAGGATTATCCGAGGTAGAAGAGACCCGCAGTAACAAGGGAAACTACATCTTCAGCAACAAGCAGCATAAATATCAGCTTGACAATTTTAATCGGTGCACTTTAATACTTACTTATCCACCGTGTCGGGGGGGGGGTTAGCTCTAACGGGCCGCGCGGCGCGCGATCCACGGGAGTTTCGTCGACCAAGGGGGACACTGGGAGGGGCATAATTAAGTTGTTGCGCATTCGTTTGGGCGACTTCGCCGGCTCGTTTTTCATTTAGTGCGCGCACGCGACCGGGAGAGACAGAGAGGGAGAGAGAGAGAGGCGACGAAAAGGCAGGAATAGTGCACCGGAGGACACGCAGAGCGGCGTTTTTGACCTTTTTTTTATACACGACCGAAGATGGATCGTCACTCGCTTTCGCTTTTTCTCTCATCCTGCGGCTTTTACGAACTTGAACTGCACTTCGCGTACTTGATACTTTAATCGAATCATGATCAAGGTCGATGAATCGGACACGCGGGTATAACTGTGCTGCATAAGCGGGCGATGAACTTGAGTACTTTTTTTGTTGATTACCAGTAATTTGAATCGACATTTAATAATTACACTTTGATTTTTGTTTTAATTTAAGTGAAATTATTGTATTACTGCCCTTATAAGTTCAATTATTATAAAATTCAATAAAATTAGGGAGGTGCTACACTAATTATGAATTAATTAAGTACTTTCCGCTAACTTTTAGAGAAATCACAGTAATTAAAATTTTAATAGTAGCATGTTAATGAGATATTCTTTTTAATCGAATTCCTTCCACTTTACAAATTAGATGACATTGTTCGGATGTCCATTATCTCATTCATTAATTATTTATTTCAATGCAATTAAAATTGACATTAAGTCACTTATTCAATGCATACCTTCTGCACTTACTACTTGTACGAATGAATTGTACCATTCCACTTGTTTACTTCCGCGAAACTTTAACCTACCCACGGCACTATGAGCAAACTTGGCTCGTCGCTCAAGCGGAGACACGTCGAACTTGAAAACTCGAGAAAAATGCAGACTCTTCGCGGTCTACAAATACGCGTGCGTTTCCCCGCGCTCCAGCGGTTCTCCCCCTCGGTCTGTTCGGCCGCACTTTGTACGCAACTAAAGTGAGGCGCGCGGCGAGTCCCACACCCCCGCAGGCCCCAACCTCCGTGTCGCCTCGCGCATTGTCCCTCTTTCGCATTCACCACTTTCTCGCACTTGTTGCCCGGCGATGTTGGGGAGCGTTAAGATGGCTTATGTAAGCGCCGGCGGAGCGCGTGACATCGAGCGCGCCATGCTAAGTTGCACGCGAGCCTCGACGTATACGAGATCGGGATTGCGCCGGCTTGAGATGTTGCGACCGAGCGTCGCGTGGTGCCTCCATTCTTGATATTTCGAGTTTTTTCCGCTATGGTTTTATTGGGTGGTTAGCGCTTGCGTTTAGTTCTTCACTGTTTTCAATAGCGATTTTAAAACTGCAAATTTTTTACTTCAGGGTAAACACTAAATTTGTTGAAGCTTTCGTAATTTTTTTTATTTAAGGTTTCTGTCGAGTATTACGCTTTAATAAAAATCAGAGGTGACGATAAAAAAATATACTAAATGAAAGGGTGAGAATTTTGGTCGATACTTTGTGGTTTTACCCATGCACGCAGTACGCACCCCGAAAAAAAAGCTCGGTATAAACCGACCTATCGATTGCGTCGGGTGCACAAATTCGCGCTTGATTGTGGTTTTTTTTTTCTTTTTTTTTTTTTTGCCGCCGCAAAGGAACGGAAAAACGGGAATTAATTGACGATCAACTTCAGCCGCGAAAATCTCAGCCAAATACACCATTTAAATAAAAAAAAAAAAAAAAAAAAAAAAAAAAACTAGCAAATTTCACCCCTCAATTTTCCAAAGGAATCAATACCAAATTCGCACCCATCAAAACGCTTTAAAAAGAGAGCACCATTTTTAACTACGCGGTCGTTTAAATTCCACGCGGGGCATCGCTAACGAATTTCGCTCTCCCCCCTGTGCAGCCGGCAGTTCTCGCGCCGGCGGCGCGGATGCGGGGCGAGGCAGCCGAGTGCAAACGCGGAGTGGCGGTGTCGGAAGGGAGGCGCAAGTGGAGCACAGAGGAAATGTTATCATAAGCGCTTTGAACTTGACCCAGTCTCGGTTCTTGGGTCGTATCTGTGACGGGCGAAACGAGAGGAGGGGGGGGCGGCTGCTGACTGCAGCTACACCGCCGCAAAGGCAAAGCGAGCGAGAGCCAGCCGGGGCATCTATCTCCGTCGCGGCGGGCGGCTGTGCATTTGAACGTCGGCGGGCCTCTCCCTGCTCTCTTTATTGCACGCTCGGCCGGCGCGCGCGTGCCGTTACCGCGCCCGGGAAGCCCGGCGCCACGCCGCCACGATATGAAGTTACGAGCAGCTCGTGCGAACCGTAACACGATAACTACTGCTCCTGCATACCTATACAATCGCCGCCTCTCTCCGTCTCTTTCGCCCTCTCCGTTCCCGCTTCGGAAGAGGCCGAAGCCTTGCTGCACCGCATTAACACCGGCGTCGGCTCTCCGTGCCGATGTACTTTCGGAACCGCGATCGACTAGTTCGCGTGTACGATCCGATCGAACCCTTCCTGATTCTAGTAATGCACTCTGCAGAAGTAGCATTTCCGCGATACCGAATTGACTCAACGGTTGAGTGCGAAATATTTGATTAAGCGGTTGTAAAAACTAATAGTAAGAGAGTGCAATGGACTTTTTAACTTTTGGAGCCATCGACTAGCAGTAAATTGCACGAATTTTCAAAATAATTTGAAAGAAAGAAAAAAAGCCAGAATTTTAATCATTAATGATTTTAGGGGTATCTTTAGTTACGTGGTAAAATCAACATCAAAATTAAGCACTGCACAGCGCAGCTCAAACTTGGATGGGCAACTGTTCGACCGCAATAACGAGGGCATTATTTTAACGATGTCTTAGGCGGTGCATGCTGGATCAAGTATTATTCAAGAAATTCACGTTTTTCCCTCTTACGTGGCTTTTCCCGCACCACAGACTGTGGTAAGCGCGGCCTGGGCAAATCCGAGGAGGGCTCAAGAATGGTAAAATAGCTAGAAGAGCGGAAAACCACGAAAAATGTAAAAAGATATAATAATCCGTTCCTCGCGATAAAATAAAGATCTATCATTGCCGTTTTTCCCTCGAACGAGAATAAAAAAAGTTCGCTAAACGATGCAATCGCATTGAAAATTCAACGGTCAATTTACCAGCAACGTCTCAATAGTCCCCGAGCCGGCGTCAGCATTCCTCCGGGATCGACCAAAAAAGGCCGGCTCCCGGTAGCATCCTCGGCTTCTGAAAACGGTAGAAACGAGATACCGCGTCGCGAGAATGCGCACTCACGATTAACGAGCATGACGCGGAAAAAAGTAAAAGTAGCGAGTCGCGGCGGCGGCTCTCGACCGGATTGTCGATGGTGCTCGATACCGGAATATCTTAATCAGCCATCGATCGCTCATTAGCGGTCGCACGAAGTCGACGACGCGAGTCCCTCTCTCTCCTTGCTCGGGGTCGTTATCTGCTTTTTTTTCCCCGCGCGGACTTCTTGCGAGAGCGCGTCGCCGGGAGAGAAGCCCGAACTTGACCCAGAAACGCGCGCCGGCTAAGCTCGTTAGTCATCGTTTGTCCATAACGATCGCTCGGCCGCGCTACACTTCACACTCGCGCTCTTTCCCCCCCGAGCAGCGCGCCGACTCGTTCTGCTTTATTTATGCAATTTCTAGAGTGATGTCTACGGGCATTACGTAAGGCGCGATTGTGCAGCGATGACGGCGCGTGTTTGTCTTCGGGATTGTAGCGCAGTTTTCACGGTTACGGTTAAGGGAAAATTGGAGGTAATGGTCGCACGACTATTTCAAGTTACTCTAGGAAAAGTAGATTTAATAGAGCGAGTGTAATGGATACAGGAAATAAAATTAAGTAGTGATAATATCAAATGTAACGTTTCACGAAATGCAGCAAATACCGAATAATTTGTTTTTTAACTAAATTTCTTCTCTCTAGGACACACTATTTAAAAGATTGCAGGAAGTAGAAAACGAAAATTTACTTGACAAGAGCTTTGAAATAAAGCTAATAGTGTTCGTATTAACATTTTCTTTATCTCAAAAGTTTATTTGAAAATTGTTCAAAACAGGAACCTGATTGTCGAAAAGAAAAATTTTATTAACAGACAATTTTTCATTCAAAAAACTTTTTACAAAACAGTGTAACTTTAATTTTAACAGCCATGAAAATCGATATAAACAATAATACAAGGAAAATGATAATAGACTTACTTCGTACAAATAATAAAACCTCATTGAATATCATTGATCTCCATGCGCTCGACCACAAACGATGCCGCAGTTGAGCCGGCAACGAGCACATCCACACGAAAAAAAAAGAGTATCCAGCACAAAACGAGAAAAACAACCAGCGGGGGATAAAAGGGGCGAAGACTGTGTGAAACTAAAAATAGAGGAGAAAAAAAAAGCCGCAGGGGACGCACGTGGGTGGTCGCATTGAAGCACGTGGCGTGTGCGCACACCGAGCGTACTTGGTGCAGCGACGGCAAGCCCTACGCGCGCGTTTGTGTATATATTGTCGTTAGAGCCCATTTCGCCCGTATACGTGCGAGCGTACATCTGGCCGCTTGCGGTTAGCGTCGGATGAGGCGCGCGAGTTCACCTACATTCGCCGGAGAGCCAGAGGTGCACTCGTCGAGGGCCCCGAGTGTGGGTGTACATAAACGCGAGAGAAGGAGAGGAAGAGGTAGGTAGATAAAGGGGAACGAAAGGATGAATGACTACTCGCGGGGGCTTTAAACTGCTGTTCGAAACTTCGTAGTCTGCCTACCTATCTCTCGTCTACCTGTTATCTCGATAAAGCATCGATCGGCGGTTAGTAACGGAAGAGCGATTTCCCTTTCCCTCCTGGCGTCGCTGGCGCGTACACATTCCCCGTTTGTCCATTGATTCGCCTGCACGTCTCTCTCTCTCTCTCTTTTCTTCGCCTTCGCCGCTTCTCCTTTTTTATCGGCCGTCCCTCTCGGTGCACCTCGCGCGCCGCGACCGGCCTCTCTGTCGCTTTGAACTTGACCCAGTGAATGAGAGGCGGAAGGAATGACTGAAATCTTTCAACGCCGGGGAGACTCATCGGCGCCTCCTCTTCAAACGCGCTTCTCGAGTCTAACGCGTCTATTCCCCTGCCCACGGATATTTTCGACGTTTTCCTTCTTTCGCGATCAAATATCTTGACGTTCAATTTTATCTCGTTTCCTTTCTTTTCATGTAAGGATATATTTAACGTTTCGATGCAATTATTCTTTCCAAAAATGAGACGATGCACTCTGAAGCATTTAGAATAAATTATGTAAGGAAATTTTGTTTGTTCCTTTTCCAAAAAAAATTAAAATCAAATAAAAAATATGTTTAACTGATTTAAAGAAATTCAGATGCGAGCTGATATGCTGCAATTACAAGTTATTATCATGCAAATGTATATAATCAAAAAAGTAAATGATACTCCATTGGGCGAGCAATCGAAACACGAGAAAAACTATACCGACAAAACAAAACCCATAATTTTTATGTTAGCATATCTTAATGTTAATGCACATTTACTTCAATCTGTTCTTTTAGTTTAGAGAGAAAATACATCCTAATATTTTTAAATGCAATACCTAGAACATTATAATCCAAAAAGCTATATTATAAAACACAAAAATATTAATAAAAAAAATTGTTATGTCATCTTCAAATCTGAGTGTAACGAATTACTATTTGTTTTTTGATTCATCAATAACCAACGTATGCCTTATACATTTACCCTAAAGAATGAGTGAGATGAAAAAAAATTGTTTTTTCCCTCCGACATTTCGCTTTCAGTAATGCAGGAGCCCAATTCTTCATCGATCCAGGAGGCGTCTCCGTGTAACTGCAGATACCTCGTAGCATATTCATGCGCCCACCCTATATACGTGAAATCTCCTCCCAGCGCGCATTTATATACGTAGAGCGTCTTGGCGTCGGAAGCCCGAAGGTTGAGTCGTATATAGGGCAACAAGAGAGAGGCGCCGAGAGGGAGGCACACGTATCCCTAGGGGTCTTCGGCAACATATACGTAATGTTATGGATCATCCAAGAAAGATAGAGCTATCGCGAAGGGGGCGAGAGAGGGAGACAGAAGGCGAGCGATCAAGGAAGGAAGGAAGGAGCGCAAGTGTATAGAGCTACCGGATGAGTGGGTAGTCAATGGGCGGGCGACTTTCCTCCACGTGTGAATGAACGGGGAAAGGGTACACGCGGAAGGGCATACGTATACATGAATGACGCGCGGCCTTGCATTTTAAAACACCGAGTCAAGACCCCCCCTTGTTACTGTTATAACCTTCTTTTTTTTGCTGCTGCTCTTCTTTTCTCTCTCTCTCTCCCTCGCCGACGCGGAAGCGCCGTATTCTTCTTTATGCTCAGCTGACTTTAATAAGCCTGCAGCGTACTCCAGGGAATTTATTCTCGCGAAAAAACAACGCTGTCTTTATCTGCGTAAAATGAAATTGCAGCATGATTTTTCTTTATTAAGTCGAGGAGGAAAATAGTTAATAAATAATCCGGAAAAATAATAAAACAAATAACTATTCAAGGAAGCGTGCGTTAAAAAAAATTGTAGAATACGAAAAAAAAGGTCTGATAAATTGATCGATCCTCGCTACTTCATAAAACATCCTTTCATAAAGATGTAGATACGTTAATAAGAATCTGTAAACAACGTTAATATACAACCGGTCATCATCGCGCGTGACAAAATGAATATCAATGAGGGACAAATTAATTCATAACAGAGCATTAAACGGTCACGTGCTTTTAGATTTAAAAGATAAAGTCGAAGGAACACTGAATAAAAGATAACGACTCCATTCATGTAAAGATAAACGGTGCGCCGGGCAATCTCTAAATCTTTCAAACCGACTGCACAGAAGTTGGCACTCGGCTTAACACACACGGGGGGGACGATAACCTTGATCGGCGACTATGCAATTGTATCGCGATAGAAAAAAGTGCAGCGACCGCGTATCAATTTACGTAGCGATGCCGCCGGGTGTATTACGAGTTCGAAAGAGAGGGAGAGATATATCGCGGGTGGCTGCATGAAGGACTGTAAAATAAAATGGGTTTGTAGACCTCCTTCGATGTATGCACTACCGCGGGACGCTGAATGATTTATTTCATTCACTGGCTCCATAAAAGATTTGTTTCTGCCATCGCTCGTATGGATTTTTTTGTAGCTTTGTACTGGATGCAAAATATTTGAAAAGTGAAATTTTACGTCACTGTAGTGATTAAACTTTTTACATTTTTTTAACAGAGATTTTAATTAAAACTTTTAATTTATATTTATTCTTTTGCTACTGTTCCAATGTATTCAGTTAAAATAATATTTCTTTTCTTTCAGGGTCAATTCCGTAACTTACATCACAGTTCTGAAAATATAATTTATTTATAAAAACCATGGAAATAAATTTAGGACTATGTTATTAATAGTCACGAAAAAGAAAATTTGAGACAAAAAAAGATAACACGTGTTTGTAGGTCGGAAAGATGTAAATAAAGCAGAAGAATCGTGATGCAGTAGAGAAACAGAAACAAAAAGATTGAGAGAAATGAGAGTGGAGGGGTGGGGTGAGCGTAGAACGAAATCAATTGAATGAGCAACATATTTGTTATTCTAATAGATCGACACGGCTAATATGTTACACGTGCGATTAGAATCGTCGCTTTCAAGGTCCGCGAGACGATTTATCGTCGAGGGAAACAGACTCGCAGCTGCGCGCATAAGAAACGCAAAGGAGGGGAAATGAAAAAGGAAAGAGCAAGCGAAATTGATTACGAAGCTCATGCTAATCGCTGCATTATCTTCGAAGTTGGCGGTTGCACGACTGGCCTCGAGCTAAATTTACGTTCCAATGTTTGTTTTATAAATGAGTTTTTGACGGGTTTATTGCTCCGGGGGGAATAAACTGTCACATGGAAAAAAAACTTCTTTATGAATGAACACATTCTTTCGCAATTTCCGTTCTTTTTTCCGGTATGTATTTCCCTTTTTAGATTTTATTTGCATTCAATAGCTGATAACTTTTACTGTCACTTTAAACTCGCCTCACCGCCGCCGTTTAAATAAAAATACCCGCGAACTTTTATGATTAACGCAAAATTTTACGTAACGCCAATAAAAATCTAAAAATAATTGTGAACTTATACACGGTTCTTCCCCGGCAGATGTTTCCTGCGGGTCGTTTATAACAAGCAAAACAAAAATCGGCGCTCGCCTCTCTCGCTTCCTCGTGCAATAACTCGAACGCAAACAAAAAGCGAAGAATGCACATGTACACAGAGAGAGCCGCCGGCCGCAAATATTTTGTCACCTCGTGGTGCACGAGGCAGAAAGGGAATGGCGTGACTGCGAAAACTGAGAAATTTCATTGAAGAAAGAAAGAGAGAAAACAATGGCGCTTCCACGCGACACCTGCGGAGGACAAGCCGGCGCCTAGACCTAGATTACGCCAACTCGGCGGCAATAATGCGCGCGCGCGACCTTCGCAATCCCCGAGTACAATCGGTTAGAGACCGAGGCAGAGGAGCGGGGTAGAAAGAGAGAGATGGAGGCGGAGATAAAGAGGGTTGGCTGCACGCGGCCCCGACGAAAGAGAAAGTTTCCCGCGATATCTTTGCGGCGGTGACCCGTTGTCTTAGGCTCGCGCTTTTCCCCCTCTCCCGGTGTGTGTGTATACACGCGAGAGGCGGTGATGTAATCGAGCATCTCACTCGTCGGTTTTACGTTTGACGAGCCGATTTGTTAGCATTTGAGAGAGAAGTTCAATGGTACAGCTGAGAGGCGACAGCGAGATACCGATCAGACAGCGAAAATTACACGCTGAGCCGTGAATGAATCATTTTCACGGGATTCCAGGCTGATGGTCGTTATTAGACGCTTGGGCGAGCTGTTTAATTGATATTTACATATCGTGCGGTAAAGGTCGAGCATTGATTTATGGTTGTTAATTACCTCGATTGTGAATAGAAAAAGGCTGATCCAGTTATGATAGGTGCTTGTAAATTAGGATTACGTTTGATAATGTATTCACTGTTTTCTTTTTAAGAGGCGGCTTAGGAATTGAATTACAAACAGTTAATTGCTAATGAAGTGTCGGTAAGATTTAATGTGGGAGTCGGATATGCTAATCTATATCAGATGGATATTTTTAGATATACAACCGCATAACTCCGGATTATTTTTATACGATCTTATGGCTTTTATATAATATCCACCGAGTGATCACGTAATTAGCATATCTTTATAGCCCCGTCGATTCAGTAACACTATATTTATCCACGGTACAGTGACCCAACGTAGCGACTATAAAAATCGAGGCAAGTTTATTACGCGTTTAAAACTTATCTCGAAAGAGAAAGTGGTACCTGCCACCCGATCACTCTCCATTCCCGAGGCGGGAGCTAAAATTTCGAATTTAACAAACTTGCGTCTTTTCGCCCGTTCATTTGCATCCCGGAGTAATTTACCGACAAAGAGAGACGACAGAGGCAAAGGGAGACGGGAAATAAGGGGCGGACTAGTGGTCTGGCACGAGTCGACACTGGGGCAATGTCACACTTAACTTATTCCGCAGGCGAGCGAGGTGGGAGGATGGGAAAAAGGAGGGAGCGAGAGGCTTCCTTGCGCTAGACTCGCAGTAGACTAATAACCTGTCGCCGACTGCGCAGTAGACTTCTCGTAAAATACTTGCCCTCACTCTTCGGCCCGATGTTTGCGCGACCCTCCCGTAAATCTTGCTTCAGCAGAGCAAACAATACAGTACAAATACAGCGCGGGAGTCGAAGCTGTTTGACTTGTAATTCTCTGTTGTTCATTTTACTATGTCAATGTGTTTTTCAAATGTGTAAGTACTAATTCGTTATATTTTAAGGGATTAGTTATATAACCGTGTAAATTCTTGGACATCCTGACCGGGGGAACAGGTAGGTTGTGTCTCAGTACGCAAGCATAAAACACCGGGAGATCTGGTTGGTCTGGTAAGGTATCAAGAGAGGGCTGCTATACAACTTATAAAGAGTATGAATATATAGAGACTAACCTGTCATTTTCCTTTGAACGTGCTTCAGAGTACACCAACATTTTCATCCTATTCCGACTAAAGAAGTTATTTGAATCTGAAAGAAAAAAAAAAAAAAAAAAAAGTATTACACGTTTATCAAATGCAGCGACAGTTAGCCACCAACTTTTTCGAAAAAAAAACTGTCAGAAAAGTTTAGTTAACCTGTTACAACATCCGGCGACAAAAAATTTGGCTTGCTCGCGACGACTGAGTGGCAGAGTAAGGGTGAATACACTTTAACGAGGAGAAAGAGAGACAGAGAAGGGCAGAGAAAGAGAGAGAGAGAGAGGTGTCGACGCGTGGATCTAAGCTCGAACTTGTCTTTCATTCATGAAGCGCAGCGGTGCACCCGACAGGCCGTCTGCCACGTGCGCCGACCTGTTAAACTCTGTTGGTCTGCATGAGAGCTCGTGAAAGAGGCGCGCAGAGAGGGGCAGGCTATTAACGCTTCAAAAACCGAGTTTCTCGACTTTGTACCTTTTCCCCTCGCGCGCGCCTCCGTAAATTATCTACCTACGGTGGCACGTGCCAGAAATGTTTTGAACGCCTCGACACCTGCCATCGCGCCTTCCGATCTCCGAGGACCGAATGGAACGAGAGGTATATAATGCCGCCAATTGACTCCGTAACTAGGGTCGCCTTTAACAAGATTTACAGGTATATCGTGCGCTTATTGGTCGGTGATTATCGTCTTCGGTAGTAAAGCTCTTCAGCGGGGACTAATTGATGGGTAACAGGAGGAGGTTTTACTACTCGAATTTATGACTCGTTTATGAAAATTTAGAGGTTAAATATTTAATTATGTTAATAAAACGTAATGTAAACAGTTCATTTTGAATACTGTAGGTGCAAACCAAACAGATAAGCAATTTTAAGTGATTTATTGTATATTAATTAAATAATTATTTGTTATGGTTTGATTATATTGATTTATTTTAATTAAGTGGCTTTACGGGCAGCATGAACGTGCTATTGAGTGTACTCAAATAAATGCATTAGACACTGACTCATCCTGAGTAAAGAAAATTATCCATTGCTTGGCGCGTTCGCTGTGGCAGGTTGCCTGAATTTAAATGAACGTGACAAAAGTTTTGCCGCAAATGCTAATAGCCCCCCCGGAGAATCATTTAACTATTGGAGTTCAAACTTGTACCAAAGCATCATTACAATATGTTTACTTTTTCAAGCTACGTAAATAGTTCTTAGTCTCATTCTTATCACGAGCTTATTAAAATTGAAATCTTGCCACACAGATGTTTTAAGCCTTAAATTATTTTCCAACTCGCTCCTCGCGTACTCTCATTTGTCATGCGGCAAGCGCAGGCGCCAGTAGTAAGCAAAGGAATCGAATGAATGACCGATCGGTTTCCCGCACGCGGCGCGTAAAAAGAAAGAGAAAAAAATCGAAGCCTCGCTCGCAGGTGAGTGTGACGTCGCTCGCGAGTTATGCATTTAACGGCACAATGCCAGCTGACTGGCGTAGTAAACCGGCGTGACGTAACCCTGAAAACCGAGACAAAGCAATTAGCTCGAGCGTCAGTTCGCGCGCTCTCGCGCAAAGCCGCCGGCCCCTCTTTCTCCCGCTATGCTTCCCCCCGCGGTCACGTACACACTCTCTCTCTCTCTCTCGCCGCCTCGAGGAAACCTTGCGGCGGGCGCGCCTCCCCCCGGCAGCGCTTAGCTCCTCCCGGGAGAGAATGGAAAAGACGAGGGCACGCGCGCCCGGCGGAATCGCCGACTCGGCGGTATCGCGCGCCGCGGCTAATGGCCTTAATAGCAAAGCGCTCGCCGAGAGTTCCGAGTCCATTCATAATAATGCCCGCTCTCTCTCTCTCTCTCTCTATCTCTCTTTCTCACTCGCGTTCCCTCGACACTCTGCGGTGTATTAAGCGAAAGAGGAAGCGCGTGCGGGGCCCCCCTTTTGCGGCCGGGAGAGTGACGAGCGCCGGCGTTAAGAGACCGCGTTATGGAGCGCGCGCGCGATTATGCAATTTGAGCGGCGCGGCGCGCGATCAAGGCCACCCGGTGAATGAAACGCCCGACGGGCTTTAATTGCGCGCGCGCGCGGGCACAATGTTTACTGATCACTCGATCATCGGGGCAAGCGCCGAAACGAGATTACGAGCGGGAGATGCCGCGGCGATGTGTTTATACGCGTCGCACTTAATTGGGTGTGCTGCGATCTGCGAGTCGCTCGATGAAATGGAATTGTCTCGGGTGGTATACGGTGTTAAGGGCCAGTTCAAGTTGGATTTCTGAATGAAAAACTTTTATGGTAAAAATGATCGGAGTGTTAATAATTCAGTAATGTAAGAAGTAAAGAAAGTATATTATGATAATCAATTGTAAAATAATTTAGGCAAAAGTTTGTCTTTATGGAATAGGACCTGATAGGAATCATCCATCATACGGAGTTGACACTAGTGTATCTAGATCGTAATGTATTTTTTTTGGATGAAATCGATTTTCGTACTGCAGCTGTTTCTCATAGTAGTTTTCAACAAACAAGAGTCTGATAAGTTTCTTTTATTCTTCCTAATTCAACAGAATTTTCAGTTTAATTATTTCAGTTTCGAGCTATATTAGCTCAGATGTCTTTTCATTAAAATTTTGGATGACGTATGAAAAAAAAAAAGAAAGGAATTAAATAATAAAATTAATTTTCTTATTTGATAATAAAGGTACACGAAAAACTCGTCTAAGAGCCCCGCAATAAGCGGGGCTTAAAAAACATCTGTATACGTTTAAGAATTTCGTAATTTTTCAAAACATTTTCTATGTATAATGACTTATTGAGTAACATCCATCGCTGACGTACCAATCGATAGCAGAATTGCGCACGAAACCAGTGACATAACACACCGAGTGCCACCATCGAACAAAGAGCATTAAAACTGCAACAAGCGTTAAATTCCACCGCAGGACGGTGTACACGCTTTTACAATGGGAATCCTCGAGGCGCCGATAAGAATCATCCTTGGCCGTACAGATACAATGATTACCGTCCGCCCCATTCACTTTCAGGCGCGAGGCAACAAGTGCTATCGAAAGCTCGCCTCAGCCTCGCCTCGCACAAGGAGTAGTCGCCAACCCCCGAAGAGAGCAAGTCAGCTGTTAGAGCCGGCGCGCGCGAGAAAAGGGATCTCGGAATCGGAGCGCTCGATCGGGCCTCTCTCTCCCGTCGACGGGCACGAAGAGAGCCGGGGGCTCGAGATAAAAGGGAACGAGCGACTCGCGCGTTATCTGGCAGAAGTGACGAGGAAACGATGTCGTGGCGGGGGGCTCTTTGCGCCTCCTCCCCCCCCGAAGAGGGAAAGTTAAAGGAGCCGGCGAAAGGATCAATCCCGGGGCTCCGAGAGGGAGAGCGAACGCTCGGGATTACGAGGCGCGCTTGGCCCTCCTGGCCCACATAATGGCAAGGTCGAGGCCTCTCTCCGTCTTACCCATAACTCGTGGCGGCGCGAAATAAAGGAGAGGCGAGGAGGAGGCGGACACGTCGCCTTTGGGATACGCGCGGGTATATCCTTGTGTACGTGTGTGTGCGCGCGCGCGCGCGGGTGGAGGGCTCGTTTGCCCTGCCACGGTAATCTCTCCCTCTCGCTCGCTCGGCCGCGCGCCGAGGCATCGGGAAACTATTGACCGCGCCGGAGAAGCCGTTTAAACCCCCCGCGCGAATACACACGCGACATACACAATGCACAGCTGGGAAAGCGTACGATCGGGCCGGGCGGCTTGTACACCGGCGCGCCGCTGTTCATTCATGTGTCCGGAACTTTGGAAAGTGCCGAGCAAGAGAGAGACGGAGAAAAGGTCGCGGCGCCGCGGCGGTGCTGATGTGTGTATATATATGCGCGCACCCGCGCTGCTCACTCCGTCTCTCTCTTTCTCTCTCGACGTACGTGCCCGCGATCGTATGCATGCACGGCTCTCGCGTGCTCTATCGATGCATGGCCCCCGCCACGTGCTCTCGACTTGGAATTTTCGGTGATTTAAAGAAGCACCGGGTTTTGGGCGATCGAGATTCAATGTGATGTGGGAATATCCGGAGATTCGCAAGGTCAACAATTTTAATCGATTGTTGCAGGTACTTATTAAGTGAAAAACTAATTACTAAGTTTTGTGAGATACTTTCAGTGCAGCTTCATTTTTAGTGCGTGGGTTTGTTACAGAAGTTTCAAAGGAACTATATCACCATTTCGGGTTTTCACGAAAATTGGAACACTGTAATTTTATTTCTCACAACTTTTAATGAAACTATAATGCCAGTCAGTAACTAAATTAAAAACACCATTATGGCACCATCATACGAACGAAAAATTTTGTAATCAACAATTTTATATTTATTAGTCCATAAATTTTGCTAAAAATTTAATTTAATAAAAGAATACCAGGAAAAATAAAAGAAAAGTTCTGTAGTGTACAATGCAGAAGTGTAATGTTGCAAATTGTTTATATTAGTATGACCGGAATAAAGTCCGTTAATATGTTTTATAAAACTCCAATTTCCAATGAAAAAGAAGATATATAACATAAATGTAATATTTCCTAAAGTTTTTAAATTAGTTAGTCGTATACAGTGACTGAGTTCGGCACAGCAAAGGACAGTATTTTATATTATGACGCATTCTTTCAAAAGTGTAATATTGTCCCGAAACTTTTCCGTTGATTAATTTCATACTCGCGCTAATAAAATACACACTAGATAATTTAAAAGATTTGCAAATAAAAGTCCGCAGACAATTGTCACGTAATCACATAGACTTGATAGCTCGATCCGTGCAATCCCGAAAAAAATCGACCGAAACGTCATCCTCGCGTAACGACCGGCAAAGAGAGAAAAAACAAACAGACCACGTCGGAGGAAGCGGATGCGGTATAACATCGTCGGCGATCGGTCCCCGATAAGATATCAGCGAAAGTGTAGTCGGGCACGAGAGAGGAGCATTATACGTCCGAGGGAAGGACGCGCGTGCCAGCGGCACGCGACTCGAGCGGCGGCAAATTATCTCCCCGGCGAGAGCTGAAAACGAATCTGCGTAACTCGAGCGCAATTATACGATCGATTGCGCAAACGCGGGTTAACGCACTCCGCTCTCGTGACGCTCGCAAGCGGAGATTCCCGGACGCGCTCTCTCTCTGTCTCCGTCGCTATATTAAACTCGGCCGCCCGAACCACAACAGTAATGAGTCAGTCCCCGGTGCTGGGTATCGGGTAGAAAGAGAGCCCGGCGATCGAAAATAAACGAGAGAGATACGGGAATGGGGGAAATGGAGGAGAATTCTGCCGAGGTAATGGAGATGTGTCGGCGCCAGTTGGTCCGTTTGATTTGACTTATTACTTTGCAATCATCGATTCCAGGTGAAATTTGAATTTTGAATGAGGGCTGTTAATTATTAAAGAAATTTTTTAAACGTCATTTTTTACGTGTATAACTTTATTTATTAAAAATTGCTGCAAATTAAAATATTGATTCTAATACTATATAATAAATTCCTCATTTCATGATTAATCCGAACTTTTATTTTGAAAGTCTGATTTATTTATAATAACTATATCATAAGACATCGTTTCAATCAGAGATTCCTTCTCCAAAAATAAACAGTTCATAAAAATCTGATTTTATTGCATAAAAGTGAAATCATAAATCTCCCAAATAAAACGCAAGTCATTATCGAGTTACGTATACCCGATGAACTTGAAATTACGCACATCCGTTCAGCCGCGTGTGCTCCCGGCAAAAATCCACTATCGCCCAGCTGAGCCACCTAAATAAAAAACTCCGAGCACACACAGACAGACCCGCACGCGCATCGGGCGGGGGAAACGCGCGAAAGGAGATATTCGGGTCGGCGGCACAGATAAGCCCGAGCGCGCGGCGTCGGCGGAAATGCAAACAAGTCTCGTTTTCCCTCTCGAGCGCGCGGGGGCCATCACGTGCGCGGCCCGCTTCGATTGACGGCCGGGGGCTCACGTGCGCGCATCCGCCTCCCGCGCGCGAAGATCGACGACCTTACCGATTTTCATCAAGGCCGACTTTCTTCGCGCGCGCTCCGCTTGCGTAACGCGCGTCACTTTTCACGCCGGCGCCTTTTATTTATAGGCGCGCTCGCGCACACGAGAGCGGATACCTGCGTGACGCGCCGGCCACGCGAGGCGGGCGGCTCGCTCATTATTTACGTCACCGGCTATAGGATCCCCCCCTCCGCCGGGAGCGAGCGAGCGAGCGCTAATTCATCGGCTCGCTCGAATTGCCGCGCGGTCAATTGAGATCAAAGGCTTATCGCGCGCGCGCTTTTCTTTCGACGCAGCACGCGCCTGTCCGTGAATGAACGGCATTAGCAAATTACGATCGCATTATGATTTTACGTGCTGCCTTAGCCGCGGCATTCATAATCGACGCGGCATTGAGGCTTGTTACTACTTACTACGTTTTACGCCTGTTGTAGAGACACGATTTAGTATTTATAAAGTTATTTATTTTTACAGAGGCGAAGTTTTGTTTGTACTGGCTTTTGTTGAGAAAGTTGATGTGTATAGCGGAATTTCGTTAACAGATTATTGTTTATTAAATGCTTGCTTAGAATATGTATAAATAAATTAATAAAAAATTAAACAATTTTAAATATTGCAACCACGTATACTGTAGGGTTTTTTATTTATTCAGCTACTTTTCTTCAACGTAAAAGTGAAAATTTTTTCATATACCAAAACAAGAAAGATTCAGTGCTTATTTTCATTGTGAAAGAGACTTTACTCAATAAGCCATTACGTTATAGCTGCTAAACTACAATTAACACATTCCACATAAATTCTGTAACAATTTTACAGATTTAATGTAGTACTACGTCTCAAAAGTATTTTTCTAAAAATTAATAATCTACGGTTTAATCTTCCTAAACCTAAAAAAAGCTTAATTAGCTATTGTTATGTTGTATAGTCCATTGTGAAGAGGTCGTTTTGCGCAACGTAAGGGAATAAGCCTATGACACGGCACGATAATTACGGGCTAAATTCACGGGTACATTCAAAAAGTGCCTCCGAGCCTCGCCTCGCACAATATCGCACGCTGAATACGCTAATTTAGTTAAAGGTTTTTAAAAAACGCAGCCTTTTTAGAGGCATTCGACCGAACTTCAATTGACCGGCGTACGCGAAAGCGAGTATCCACGGCTATTACCCGGTGCGTCCAATCTACGCAAAATACTCCATTTCGAAAATTATAACTTCAGCCCTGCGTCATACTTGGGAGGGTACGCGCGTTTACGTTGGGAGGGTACGCGCGTTTTCATTGAGCAGTCAATTTTTTCACATTTTTTTCAAAATTACTTTTTTGAGTTTGCTTATTAAGTGAGGAATCAATAAATTTAGTTTCTTTTTTTTAATTTAACGTAATAAAATTTCTTGTGAAAGATGTAGGTGCAATGTCAGAATTAAAGTAAAACTTCGTGAAAGTTTTAAAGATTTAAACAACAACGAAATTGGGATAAAAAATAATTTAAAGTAATATTTCACCTCCGAATGAATGAATTTTAAATATCCTTTATAAAAATTACATCTAGGTAACAGAAACGTTAATCTACATGAAATAAATCTTATTTATCTAAACATAATTGATTAGCTCCTCAAGTAACACAGCAAAAGAGAAATTGATCCTCAAATAAAAACCATTCAATATACACCAACCAATTTCAAGTTGAAAAAAAAATCCAGTCAAATCGTCAAACTGACAAGCTCCGTCCGCTGTTCCCATCTCGTCGATTACCAGCGTCTTGTCGAACTGCGCTCCTCGCAGCATCCGACCGCGAGTCCCTCCCCCGACTGTGGACTCCCCGCAAACTCCGTCGCATCGATTGTCGCCGAAGGTAATTAACCCGTTACACGTAGTTCAGCGGTGCTCGGCAAGCTCGATTACCGCCAAACGGCGCGCCCCCCTCCGAAATCGCAGTTCGGGATCATCCTTTCAAAGTCGTCGGCGCTCCAAAGCCCGGGGAGGGGGGGAGATCCGCAGTCATTCATAAAAGAGCCCGCGCGCGCGTTAGCAAGGCTGAAAGTAAAGCGAGAGACGACAGGTCCGCTCGCGCCGGCGCTAATTAATGGCTTACCGGCGCGCGCGCGCGCCTGCGACGCGCCGGTTCTCTCCGCTATAGTAAGCACGCCGTATGTGCGGCGTGACTTACACACAAAGGGGGGGTTCATTCACTCGGTGGTTTTGCATTACGCCTGCTGGCGTCTCGGTGTATCGCCGGGCTGCGCGGGGAGTTCAAGGAAGATCGCGCCGCTCTCGTATTTATGGTCTCTCGCCTCGCGATTGACCGGCGATGCGCCTTTTTTTTATGTACATACATATCTCCTCGCTCGGATGGGAGGCAGCCGTCTCTCTCTTTCTCCGGCGGCGGCGCTAAAGCGAGCGAGCGCCTCTATTCTCGGCTCGTTCAATGGTAATTGCCCGCTGGGAATGTATACTTGCCAAGCGGATACTTATGCGTAACGGGCCGAGAGTCTATATCGGCCAATTCTACCGGCCGGAACACTGTACTTGTTGAGTTAATGAATGTGCCTACTATCGCGGTTAATAATTGACCTAACCGTGAATACTGGATTCAATGCTCAAGTTCAAGTTCTTCCTCGTCGTTATCGTTATTACAGCTTATAACTTCGATTTCAATCGCGGGATGGGTAATTTACTGCCGGTGTTTATTTATGCTGGGAATTGCAATGTTTACTGAAAGTACAGTGAATTATAGCTGACGGTCGATTATCGCCAACCGTTGATAGGCTACCTATTGATAGGGGAAACTAAGTTAGTACATAAAGCGAAGTAGATATAGGTAATTTTTCAAAGACGTGTAGATATAATTTTCTACATTACTTTTAATGCTTATGTATATTTTTATTATAATAGAATATTATATAATTTATTATTATAGAATGTTATAATCCTTTCGTGCGCCATGAGCGATTGAATGTACAGTTGAAGTTTTATAATTTCATCGGATCAAGAACTGGTCAGCAAATGTAACCATTTCGCGAATGGTAATAGTAACATAAACCAGCAACGCCAAAATCCAATCCAATTAAAAAACAATTTAAAAAATCCACTGATCAACTTACCGTCACTCGAAACTCTACCTCTTAACGTAGTTCAACCCGTTTGTGTTTTCAATGCAAATCCACCGAATCATCCGTTGTAAACTCGTTCAGTCCATCGAAAACGAAAGCAGAGCGCGCGCATCCCATAAAGCGAATCCCCGCGTAAAAAAGCTTCCGTATGCGCGTGCGGCCAGTTAAAATCGTTCCAGCGGACGACCTGCAAAGCCGGGCGAAGGGTCCGCGTATAAACGCCCGCGCGAAAAATAAAGCCCCCGCGCGGAGCCCGGCTGTAAAACCGATAGAGATCGCTCGGCTTGGCTCGCTGAATGAGAGCTTGGGAGGGCGGCGGCGGCGATTACCGCGGGCCGCGACCGCGTAAACTTCGGGGCCGTTTAAACTGCCGCCGACCGCGGCGATATTACTGACCTAGCCGCGCGGCGTTTTACGCGCCGCGCCCGACGTAATCTCCGAAGCGCGCCGCCCCATTGATCGCCGGCGCGCGCGGCTCTCGCTTTCGACACCTGCAGCCGCGGGGACTCGGAAATTCGCGCCTTTTCCTCGTTTTGGCTGCACGCGGGTTTCCGTTACTTTCTCCGGCGCACGTGCGAGTTTAGCTGATGGGTTTATTTCTTGTGGGACAATCGGAGCGGAAAATATTTGGCTTTAGCTTGAAGTTTTTATTTTGGCATTATCGTTGGATTTGAAAAATGTTTAGTATAGTGTACACTTGACGTATCGTCATTATGTTTCAATGAAATTTTTTCTAGGGGTTTTATCCAACAAAAACTGTATCAATTTATTAGGGTATTTACCGATGTACAAGGATGACTTTTTCCTTATTCGAAATCATTTCTTTGAATTTTATGGTACTTATGTACATTAATGGCAATAATGAAGACCTCGAAAGAAAGGTATGTCGAAAGATACTTTTTCACAGAAAAAAATAAGCTTCAAGAATTTGCAGTGAAAGTTACATTATTTAAAACTTTCCCTAATTAAATTCTATTCATAAATATAGTCGGTACATATTTAGTTAACGCAATATTTAAGACTTTATTTTGCACAAATTGAATCATTTATTAGTGTAAATATAAAATTTCCATTATGAAATTCGTATCATTTCACGTGACACATAATCAATTTACATAAGTTCAACAATATGTAATTAGGATACTACCAAATTCATAAAATTCTCCAATATTGACGTTTTTTGCAAATTTTGATACCAAATAAAAGTGACGTTAAAAACAACGAAAAGTTATACATTTCAATGTCAAATCAATCAAAATTCCGATAAAAAAAGCTCAAATATCATTGTCGTCTCCAGCAAAACTCGTTGTTTTTTTTTTTACTCTTCCACCTCCACAAACAAACGTTTCCACCACCAAAACCCCTGCAGCATCCTCACTTTAAAAACTCACTTTAAAAAAATAAAGGCAAATAAGAAAAGTGACGCAACAGTCGATATCGATTTTCCGCGTCAGCCTCTCCGCTCTCTCCCTCAATCTCATTTATCGCGGGTCTTCGGCTGCTGCGCCGTCTGTAGGGCGAATCAATCGGCGGAGCGCGCGCGCGATGGGTGGCGTGGATCGGCCGCTTTACGACCTCGAGAGCCGCGTCTATATACACGGATTGCCGGCGGGAAATTTATTGCCCGAGCGTCGATCTCGCGTGGCAGCGGCGACGCCGGCGGCCGTATACCTTTCAAGGCCAAAGAACCCTTTCGCACGCGTGCGGGGGGGCTACGGCTTAATCGCCCCGCCGACGTCGATGATGACGATTTCGCGTCAGCTGGTGCAACTATCGATTTCTCTCTCGCCCTCCACGTCCCTGAACGCGCTCGCGTTTCCTTTTTTTTCTCTCTCTTCTTTTAGCGAGGCCATCGAGTGTTTTTTTCTGCGACTGACGCCTCGTCGACTTTTTTTTTCATGTAGTGGCAGAAAAAATCTGAATGAATCCCTTGTACTGGGTAAATTGCTATCGCACGTTGATTCGTTATATTTTACTAGTTCACGGTCAAATTTTATTTCTAAGTTTATTGTAAAGAATAGAACAGAATAGTTGTTTGCTGTTAATTATAGAATTTACAAAAATTAAAAATTGCATAAATGTTGACTTTTTCTGAATAATGATAATTACCTTTTGTTTAATTTTTGAAATTATTTTTATAACGCATAATGTATTAATCATAATAATTTTTTCAAAATATGATCTTCATAACTTCTCCATAAAATAATTTACGAGAAAATAAAGAATTATTCATTTCTTCCAAATATGAATACGCGACTCTTAGGGGACTTATCACTGTTCAGTCTATGTTAGTGATAATAAGGAATTTGAACGAGAGCTACTTACATATCTAAAACAAATTACTCAACGAATGCAAAGCTCAATTATTACCTTATTCAATATTCCAACTGTAAATTAAGTCCTTGCAATAAATCAAAGTAACAAACCAACGAAAATTAGGAATTCCAAGAAGGATACAACTCGAAATGGAACACCAGTGCAAAGCCGGCATTATTGCGCCCGGCTCTTGATGCTACAAAGTCCCCTTCCCTCACCCCCCGAATCGGGGAAGTCGGACCGGGAAAATTGGACCGGGGGCCGGGGCGGTCCCAGCGGAAGCCGCGAGTTCCTCGCGGAAGCAAATCGCCACGAGCCGGCGGACCTGTTGCTACATGCGGGTCTCTCCCTCTCTCTATCTCACTCTCTCGCGTAATTCTCCGGGAGAGCGCGGCGGGCCGCCCTTTGTTAATTCGACGCTTAATGCTGCACTCGGGGCGGACAATGGGTACCGGCTCGCCGCCGGCTTTTAACCGTCCGCCGCTGCGCGAGATGATTCACCGCCGAGGATGGACGCGCTTTTTATTTTCGCCATGGCTAATTGGGGATCCTCTTGGGAGGCCCCACGTTGTTTTATTATACCAACTGATGAGCGGATTTTATGAGGTGAGTTGTGTGCTCGTTCTATTTTGGGCTTGGGGTGTTAATGACACGGTTCATTAGACGGTGAAGCTTTTAAAAATAAAGCGAATAAATATTTCGTTCAAAGGTGAATTGAATAAACATTTTGTTCAAAGGTGAATTGAATGTAACGGAAAGTCAAACACTTGTTTCAATTAAGGGCGCTGATGTCAAAGCCGGATATTATATTAAGGACATTTGGTGATGCAAATGATTGATTTGTATAATTAATTTCAAATTTGATCGATTCGGTGTAACATTGACCGCTTACAATTATTTACTATTAGGTTGTACGTGCGAATATGTTTACAGAGGAGAGTCCAATTCTGAACTGCTAAACATTAAAATTGTTTAAAACATGAAGAATTAATCTAATTCAAAGTTATAACTTTTTAAATAAAATTTCAAATTTCTGCTGACGCAGCTACAGTGATAAGCCCGCTTGAAATGGGTTCAAGCCATGCGACTTTGTTCCTGATTAATCTCCTTGACATTGCACTTCGTTCGGCCCGGGCCGGGAGGGGAAGGGAAAAAAGCGGGGGAGGAATTGGGGGGAAGAGGAAAGGGAACTAATCCCCGGCGAGAGTAGTGGTCTCGCTTACGGCAATTTCACGCTGCGGGACGGGGTAAACGCTCTTAGTTTCTCGGTCAGTGGGTCAAAGAGACGTTTAAACTTACCCCGGCGTTATCGGATGTCCGTGTTTGCCGGTGGAGCCTACGCTCCGAGGCGGGCGGAGTGATGTATACATCGTACGGCGGGGACGGCGCTCCTCCCACGGACGTCTCCCGGCTTGGGGAATAAAAGGGGATATTACGCAGCGATTAAGAGCCATCGGCGTAAGTCATCCGAGACGTTTTATGCAAAATGAACAAGTAATAAAACCGGTCTTTTTCGATAAGCCAGCTTACTTGGGGTGGTAAATTTTTTAATATCGTACCGTGTTCATTTCTTTATTGCCGTTGTATGTCATGCATCGAGATGGGAAAAGGAGTGATTCCATGGACGAAGAGTATTAGATCATAAAAAAATACATTGTAGAAATTTCGATATCTTGGAGTAATTTTTGCAATACAATCGACTTCTTTTTTCATCTTTTTTACGTAATAATTGTCATATTATAAGATATTTAAAGTAGTACAAAAAGTTGTTTGAAACACGTAAAAAAAGAACGAAAGTACAATATTGATTTGCCTTAATTTCATGAGATCAGAAAAAAGTGTATTTACATGCTCCAACAAAAGCAACTAATATGTGTACCTTAGACATCCGAACACAGCTCACAATCTCAAAGCAAATAAGCTCGGAAAAGCTCTTCAGTACACGAGGAAGGAGCTATCGATATCGGCCCCGATGGCAAAGCATTTTTCTCCTCGCATGCATACCTCCACTCGATAAGACCCTCCCGAGAGAAATTCTTCGTCGACTCCCCCCCTTCTCTCCCGGCGGTTCGGTTCCACGTGCTCGCTGGTGGCAAGTCGGCCGGGCAACCCCGTTTTCCCTTTCGTTCGCGAGAGCGCCGGCACGTACTCTCGCATATTCAGCGCCGCGGCGCACGTGCACCCGCGGAAAGGCGGCTCCGGCGAAGACGCGCGCGGAGGGTGGCCGGCAGCCAGACAAGAGGCTTCGCTCAGCTGAGCCGGTGACGCGTCCCACGGGGTGTGTGTGGGTGGCTCTCCGTGAGCCGCCGGTTGAAACTTATTTGCGATGACGTGCCGCGAGCACTCGACGCCGGCGGGGCTTACAGACCGGAGGATTTCCGCGGGCGCGAGAAAGACACGTGGAGGGATCGCCCGGCGGTTAGTCGATCTCAAGATGTTCAACATTCAGAGAAGGGGGAGAGAGCACACTCGGGATACTTGGTGTTGTTGGTAATTGAATTTTTCGAAAGGTCGGAGTGGATGTTCAGTGTGGGTGGAAAGAACTCGTATACTCTTTAGTCGATTTAGTGTTTATTCTAGACATTTTAATTCGATAAATTTGCATTTATCTACAATCAATGGTTTAAGGAAAATAATTATTCTGCTTACACGGAGAAAAATGGTCAAGTAAAAATTACTATACTGTTTAGGAACGCAGGGACAGACTCGACCAACCAAAAAT
>JAXIUT010000009.1:31093647-31105191 GCA_035586675.1 Eurytoma californica | reverse complement strand
TTTTTGGTTGGTCGAGTCTGTCCCTGCGTTCCTAAACAGTATAGTAATTTTTACTCGATCATTTTTTTCCGTGTAATGGATTCGATTATCAGAATTGCATAAAATCTGTCTCTTTCCTTCGATTAGACTTAAAATTACGTAATAAAACAGACGATGATTCAAAGGTATTGACCTGTATAAAGTGGCAATCGAATACACAAATAATTACATGATCCGATCACCTGTTAGTCAAAATAATCCCTAGTGAAACCCTCGGGCTTAAACTCACAAGACTCTTAAGGTAAACCGGAGGAATCAGCTGTTCGCCTCATCCCGGCTATGTATACACTTAATCTTCAAAGAGCCTCTGGCGCGGTACGAAATAAATCAATGAAAGAAGCCGGAGAGAAAAAGAGCGGAAGAGGTCGACGGCACCGGCAAGCTCCCGATACACGCTTCTTTTATATAGGCCAAGGCGCCCCGTGGTCGATAATCGCTTGACCCTCCCGCGGAAATCCCTCGCTAGTCGCTTCAATCCCAGCCTCGCGAAACTGGTATAAGGTAGCTGACCAACTATCCAATCGTCTAAAGGAACGCACTAACTTTGCCCTAAATCCATCAATATTGTTAGAGAATGAAAGTTTTACGCAAACACACGCAACTATTGGGTTAATTAAGTTACCGAACTTGAATGGTCAAGTCAATATTACTATCATTTTTAGTTAAATACTTTTACCCATAAAGAGCTTTCAATTTTTTGAATTTATTAATAAAAAAGAGCAAATAACATTTTTTTCAAAAAATATGAAATATTTACATCTGACTAAGTGATCGGGTACTGGGTCAAACTACCTTACATTCGGACGGGAAAAGAAGCAGGCAGCCGGAAGAGCCGGATAAACAGCACGAAATGCGCAGCGATTGGGAAAATCCGAGCGTCGCTCGACTTTGAATGGCTCTTCGGTTGTCGCGCACATCAAGCGCGCGCCTTCGTAGGGGGTGGCTGAATGGGGGACGCGAATCTGCATAGCAGGTGGGTCGAGGCGCGGCGGGCGACCTTGATCGAGAGGGAATCGAATCGACGGCCCTTCGGCTTTTGTAAGAATCCGACAAGGTTGTTATTCGAGCTTTGGGCGCCCCCCCCCCCTACCGCACCCCCCCTAATACCTGTTGCTCGCGCGCGCCTCGTCTCGCCGTCGAGCCCACGTCCACACGTTAGTCCGTGCGCTTGCACGCGCGCGTGTGGAGGTGCGGTGACGTCGACCGCAACCGTCGGGGCTGCTATAGGTATACGCGTGCGAGCTGCACGCTCATTCGGAAGAGCCGGCGATTTGCAAGCCGGCGACCCTCCCGAGAAGCCGCCTTCGAGACCCGAGGGGGGTGGAAAAGGGGGCGGAGAGCACGAGGGTAGCGCGCTCGCTCGCTCGCTCGCCGATGTGTGACGTCTTATGCTAAACTTCGCTGCCGGAATCGGAGAGCGCCGCGGCGCCACTTGTCGGCTCCCGGACTGATAGCGCGTCGCGCCACTTTTGATGTTGGTCAAACGCGTTGGGTGGTAGTTGAATTCAGTTACTCATACTTAAAATGAATTTAAAAATAGATATTTTGTATTTCTCAGTTTTTTTTTTTTTTTTTTTTAATAATTGGATTATGTAAATTGCAATTATAGAGGAATAAGTAACTATTCCATTAATGTATTCACTTTCCTTTGATTACCTGATTAAACTCTATCAATTACTTCATAATAAGGCACAAAAAGCTTCTCAGTTCGAATAAGTATGTTATGTTTAAGGGAATGTTTAAAAGTTTATGTTTGTAAGGTTGATGAACTGGAATCCGATGGTCGTTAGACCCTATGATGTCAAGTTCAAGTTCACTTATAAAGACAGACTTTTTTGACCTTAAACCAATTTTATTTGGGGCGTTGAACAGGATTCCTGTATCAGTAACTCGAGCACCCACAATTAACCTCTAGACTAGAACCTCAATATGCAATACATAAAAATTGCAAAATTTTGACCGTACAATAATCTGAATTAATGGAATCCAACGAATGTTGGATTGTTATAAAGTAAATGGTATTTGCAATCTGCAGCTCTTTAAAGATAATTCAAACTCGACATAATCAAACGCCAGTTCTCCAGTTCAATAATGCAAAATATCTTCTCTGCTGAAATATTAAATTTGCAGTAGGCTCAACACACATGAAAGCACTACCTATCCGAGTCGCTTTCAATCTTCGTAAGCAGTCGTACCTTCGTTCCACAGTAAAGCTCGCTCCAAACTCGGAGCATTCCTCCGACGTTCGTGTTTCGCAAACACGATCTAACTGCCGGCTGCGAACGAGGCGCGGGATCCCGAGGTATCGGCCGCAAACTGGTGATCGTGTTTCCGGCATTCGCGGGGGGTGGGGGGGGAGGGTAGGGGAGAGATCAGCAAGCCACGAGAGTGTCGTGACCTTGCGACTTGGAAGACCGGGGCGCCTCCGGAAGAGGGAGGGAGAGAGAGAGAGTGAACAAGAAGGGGGAGGAGGAGACGAGGTTAGCGTCTCCTCGGATGGCTCGGTAACCCACATTAGCCCGCTTGTTCGCGCGCGTTTATATAATAGGGGCGCGTGCGGCCTCGCTCGCGGCCAGAGACTGCGCGCCACATAGCCCGGGGGAAGCTTTATGAATGGAGGAGAGCTCGCTCACTTTCTCCTGTACCCCGGGTTATATCTATAGGGCCGCGCCGTAAACGTGCGAAACGCCTCGCCGCTTAATGCTTACGTGCCTCGTAGAGAAAGAGAGGGAGGAAGGGAGGCGACGGGGGGAATGTTGTACTGCTGGCAACGGGGATGGGGAGTAAATGCGAGAACGCTGCAAGAATGGCTCGGGTGGGTATTAGCCTGGGATTTCCCGGTCATTGTTGCATTTAAAGACCGGTCGATGACGTTTCGCTGCTCATCGATTAAGCTCTTTAAGTGCTCACTGCGTTGCTACTGCTTCGGAATGGGATGAATCAATTGATTCTTATTTTATGGGTATTTTCAATCGACGGTCACTTGCAGCCCTCATGTCACGCGTTCATTCATATATTGTTTCACGTAAGGTTTTGTGATTAATAAAACTAATTTCGAATTGAATAAAAATAGTAAAATTGTTAAAATTAGTTTAAAATACAGTAATTTTTGCTAAACCGCGTCTCTTGCTTGCTTAAAGATCAGTAGGGGAGAGTGGGTCAAATTTGTACCTACGTCACAGTGAAATAACAGACTATAATGGGTTAACCAATCGCCTACATTTGTTTGTTAAACCCCTAAAGATGAAGTATCAACGATACCTCATGTTTAAGGGGTGAAAAATCAAATTTAGGTGATTGGGTAGCCCATTATAGCCTGTTATTTCACTGTGATGTGTGTACAAATTGGCCCCACTCTCCCTGATAACTTGCCAGGAAAGAAAAAGAGCACTGGCTCGGTAATATTGATACTTCACAATTGTTAGCTAATAACACAATCTTTGTAAATAAAAAATCATGTTCTTTCCGCACAACGTTTCGACTTTCTTATCAAATCACCTTTCCTCGGATTGATTACCCCCTCCCCCTCCTATGTTAGTGTATGGAGAGGGGCAAGCAAGGCAAAGGAGGGTAGTAAAGAGCAAAGTGCTAGAGAGACGTAGAACAAGGGAATAAGCAACAGGTACAAACGTATATACTTGAGGTGCAGGCGAGAGAGTGACTCGAGCCATAACGGCCTCTCTAGGTATATCAGCAGGGGAGTGGGTGGGCGAGCGGGTGCACGCGAGAAAGAGAGGGTAGATCCGAAACGGCTAGCGGCCCTCGAGGACGGGACTCGCCGCGGCGGCGAAGGCTTTTCCCGAACGAACTTCACCCACACACGCGCGCCTCCTCCTTCGGCCTCTTTATTGCCTGCTCGACCCCGGGAGCGGCAAGTAAGTACATCCGTCTTTTTCCCTGGCGCCGCACCTTGCGGATACTCACGGACGCCCAGGCAGGGGCGCTACTACTTTGTAAGTTGGCTCTGCGGAATGCGCGCGCGAACGATTCTCTCTCTCTCTCTCCCTTCTTCTCACCCTCCGCCACCCCCCAGATCAATGTCAAGGTTAGGCGCTCCTTCGAGAGAAGCCCGAGCGACTTGCACAGTTTGAGGCCGCATTTCCCCGACACTTGAGATTCCAGAGGAACGCGAGAATAAGAATGTTGATCTTCTAAGTTTGCATTCGCCCGAGTTTCTCCATTGCTTCCTTTTTTGCTACACTCTCCTACTTTCGCCTCTTTTTTGCCTCTACTTTCCTTTTTTATTCTTCGCCGGCTCTTTTACGTGCACGCACGCCTGCGGTGGAGAAGGGTTGTGCTTGTTGCTGGCGATTTAGCACATAGTGTCAGTGATTTTTTTAAACAAAATTGCAAGGTACAATCATTTATTCATCGTTTTCATCAATTAAAGTCCAAAATAATTAATATGCATCAATTAATATACAAAGTATAAATTAATAATTATTTTTTCGATTTCATATATTATTTATAATGATTATAAATCAAAGTTAATCTAACGCTCGTACACTGTAAGCCAAAAAGAAACCAAATTTTATTTTTAGGTTTTATAAAATGGAAAAAAAGAAGGAGTCACATAAACATACAATGTCGATAAGACAATTACGCGGTGAAGCGCGCGGAGGATAATGACTCTAGCTACCGGGAAAATTGCCGGCTACAAAAGACACGAGCGCGTAATTACGTAACACTACTTTGTACCGAAGGAAGGGTTACTTCGCAGGAATCGGCGTCGGTTGACTGACCTCTCCAGTGGAAGTCAGGATAATACGACGGCCAAGCCACTTCCAAGGCCTTCATTGATGCCAAAGCGTGTACTTATTACCGACCTGTTAATTGCAGTTCTAAACCAAATGATTTCCGCAAATTTACGAAATAACAAGTTATCGCTTGCTCGTTAAGCTCGTCTCAGCTTGTACGCGCCTAGACGTGTAATTCCAGAGTAAACCGTGTTTATCAAATCAAGCAAATTATTATCACTCTCGCTGAGGTTTGCATTGCTACATGGATTTACAAGCGCAATTTACACATGATTATGTGAAAAGATGATGTGCTAATTGTTTTCCCTCGTGTTGTCTCTCGCAAAAGGATGCTCCTTTCATCGGGTTTCAAAGGAGAGATTGTTTTTATAAGTAGAGATGATTCATGCTCATGGCAGTATACTCATTTTCAAATCAGTCCTGAAGAAGTGAATCGCAAAGTTCAAGAATTCAAATCTGATTATTAACTTATTAAAAATGTTTGGTTCCTATCGGTCATAAGGGATTATTAGTTTACTTTTACATAAAAAACCATAGAATGTCGTAGAAACCGATCTATAAGCCCTAATTTATAAAAAAAAGTCGACAGCAGCGTCTTGGAGAAAGGAGGTACGCGGGCATCGAAGACAGAGAGAAGGAAGTCGGCGCAGCAGCTGCCTCGAACAGCCGGCTGGCCGGAGTAGCGCCCTGACGGCCCTTCGACGGGCACACGTGGCCCGCACTTCTCGCGCTAGCCGCCCTTGGCGCAGCTGTTGTTGCTCTCCGAAGGGCTCGTCCTGATCGAACGCTCGCATGCGCGGCGAAGCCAAATGGCTGTTTCCGATTCATATTTTTACGATCTTATTGTCCATGAATTTCGCGTTGCAAGGCCATTTTTTTGCGATGCTCTTGCAGTTTCTTGGGTCTAGTGGTGAACCATTCCTATCGATTCATCTGCTCATCCGTTTGAGGTTTGGAAACAAATATCCTGCTGGAGTTTTAAGAAACTCGTAGTGTCTTTTAATCTTGATTGAAAAAAAATATTATCCCAAGCACATACTTGTTCGTCACAATAAGTGTGTAAATCCATATTACACGTTATATAGGGCATACAGAAGAATTAATTCTAAATTTTCCAAATCAATTTGTACATTAAATATACATATTGCTTAGAGTCTCCATATTAAATCTTCAAGGAACTGGATACACATAAAATAAAATTAGTATCAGTTGAAATTCTACGTAATATAAATTATTTATGATGGGTATTTTTACATTTCATATATTGTATTCATTTCATTTCATATTGTATTCAGAAAGCCACAATAAAATAACAGCTCAAATTAACGAAATACAAAATTAAATAAACATTGATAAAGAAATGTCAATAAAATACGCAGATGCTATAATTCAAAATAAACACCGGTACGATTTATTAATTGAAAATATTTTATTTTTCTTGTTAAATAATGTTATTTATAGTAACTAAACAGAGTATATACAATAATAAATGAATTCAAAATTAACTTAATTATTAAATATTTTATATAAAATTTATTGCAAAATAAAAGTGAAATCTTAAGACAATTTTTATATCAATTATTAGGATTCAAATTTCAATTTAGGGTACGACAGTGGTAAGATATAGAATCCAATAACTGAACTTTCTTGCCTCATTCATCATTTTAAAAATCGATGAGGGATATTGATTGATCCCACATATTCTGAGCTTCTAAGGAAAAAATGGTTCTTACGCGATTCTCATAATTTGAGAATCATGAAACAAAAATACAGCCATAACAAATTCTTTCTCTGAATCATGAACGAGTGCTCAATTCTGTCAGTTATAAGACAAAAGTTACCTTTTCCTATTTTAGTAACTTTACGTTTTCGATACGTTTACTAATACTGCAGCTAATTTCTGTTTTGTTTTTCGTTTTTCTCTCCCTAAATAAATTTTACTTTAAGTGCTGCTTTTATGCATTAAATTATTACCATAGTTAGTAATTTTGATGCTTCTGTTTATTTTATTTTAGGCAACGAATTATGTGGCAAAACATTCTATAGACTATAATGATATTTCTTTATAAAAAGATGCTTTTCTAAAATTTAAAATAGGTCAATAAATTGTCGAACCTACTCAAAGAAGAAGAAAAATGTGTATGAATACTTCATTACGTCATTTTCAGCACTTGATGATTATTTGCTGGGGAATTACATAATTTATTTTTGTCATCGCCGTATAAAAACCTAGTTATTCGTAGAAACAATATCATTCTTGTTTTACTTCTCACTTACTAGAAATCTTCACAACATTATACATTTTAGCTATAATGGTAATTTACTATAATGGTAAAAACATAATGATTATTTAAACAAATAATTGTAGAATAACCAAATAAGTTCATTTTATTAGTTAGTCTATAGAATATTTAAAAGTACCGTTACTATTTAAACCCTAGTCATTAACTTTCTACTTCAAATTGCGTCAGCTGTAGAGAAAAGTTAAAATTAAAAAGGATATATTTCCGCAAATAACGAAGTTCCGTTAGTAAAGGTTTCTAACAAGAAGTAAATCTTTCTGGTATTTTTTTTTATTACTAAACTGTAATTCATTTACGTACATATTTTCTGTTAATGATGTAAATAAAAAATTTTAAGATAGCAGTTCGTTCAATTTTTGTTGAAAAAAATATTTGTAAATGAAATTTAATGAAGTTTTGCTGTTTTATATTCTTTTTAATCTCACATATATAAATAATAAAAATTTGCGCATTAAATGAAATTAATATAGCCATCAGTGGACATTAACCATTATTTTTCTTTTTTGCTGTAGAAGTAAAGTCTAAGTAAATAGAAAATCAAATTTAGAAAATATTCAACGTGTAAAATAATTTAATAAACAATTTAGGCGTAATAATCTTCAGAAATCAATTATAATAGCGCGAAATATTCTCTTTTTGAAAACCGATCGAGTGAATCTTCACAAACTGAAAACTAGTGTATTTTTAATTAATAATAACTATAAAAGGTTTGGAATTTAATAAAGATTTCGCATAATTAATTTCAACTATTCCCTGGTAGAAAAATAAAGCATATTATAGCTATAAATTAACTAATTTTTTACGGTATGCTAAACTTATAGCTATAAATATAACTATAATATCGTTAAAAACGACATGAATTTTGTCTATAATATAGCTAATTGTGTGCTTAATAAAATATTATAAATTAAACAAAATTAAATGTTCCTCTCAGTGTAAATAATAATCAATTTTACAATAATTTTTTGACTATTTATTTATTATTAAGTTTATTAAATTTAAACAATAATTGATCGAGATAAGTAATTGAAGTAGTTACAAAGCTTAACAGTGCACGTTTTTAGGATATGTTTTTTATTTACATAGTCTTCAGCATCCGAAAATACTTTAAATATATTTTTAACTATAAATTAGCTAGTTTATAGCTAGAAAATAGCTAATTGTTAGCTAATTATTAATACCTTGCTAATTAAATTATATCGAATATAATTACCATACAGCATTAATCCATGCATATGCAGTTACATTTTGGATATTAATCGTAAGAGGATTATAATTGTTGCAAGTGTGTAACAAAATGAGAATAATTGTCGGATTCAATGATTTGAATAATAACATTAAATTTTATTTTATTTTATTATAAAGAAATAAAGGAATAAAAAATCAATATTATTTATATTTATTTGATACTGAATGAACTTTTATTTCCACTTTCGATGATTTCAAACAAGTTGTAATCACCTTTTTGACATATACGTGTAAGAATATGCATTACGGCAATGATAAAACTAAACATACCGAATCACCTTTCAAATCAAATATCATTGAAATTGCATTCTACGTTGATCGGGAAGTATAGAGAATTACTAACTCATAGAGAACAGTAATATAGTTAAATGATCGATCAAGAAGATGATACTGAAGTACCGTCTAATAGAAGACATCTGCCATCCGCAAGCATGATATAAGTATAAATAAAAAGTATTTCTAAGTAATAAATCTGATAGGTAAAAATATAATTATACTATCTTTTTCAAAAGTACAAAAAATGATTGATGTTCAATAAACTGAATAAGAAACAAGTTTTTAATGCTGGTCTCATAGTCTGTGCTCAACAGCATTAATTTTATTTAGAAAAGAATCAAATACAATTTTTTATATTAATACACAACATGCTCTTTCATATATCTCTCAGATATCTAAAAAACATTGACCAAAAATTATTTTGTTGTAAGACCATTGTTTCTTTTTAAGTATATTCAGCAAACGAAAATAGAAAGTACATTTTACAAAGTAAAATTTATGTTTTTAAATGCGAGGAACTCAACGCGTTTAGCGAACGAAAGATACAAGATGTGTCAATCACCGAAAGAAAAAAAAATCGGTTAATCGCAAGAAAAAAAGTGCTGATAAAAAGAAAATGCAATTGCACATTATTCGAAGGCGTTCTCTCGCGCGCGGCCGCGCGCAAGGCGAGCGCAGCTTGCTCGACGAGCAAAGTGGGAGGTTATTCAGCATGGAATCGAGTTACAAAACCGAGTTGCAAAAGGCCCGTGGCGCGGCCGTATCTTATATAGCGTGCGCTCTCGCTGCACACAGAAAGCCGGAGCCAGAGCAGCAGCAGTGGCGGCGGAGGCAGCAACGTTGCTTGCTGAGTCACTGCTGCGTTGCCGCCTCTCCGGCGGCGACCGCCCGGCCGAGCTGCAGTGCCGCGCGCGGCGTTGCCAAGTCTCGCGCGCTCCGCTCTTCCTCTCCGCCCTTTTCAATTCGCTCTCTCTCTCGCTCGGGCGCGCGCACTCGGTCTCGCTTGTCAGACGAGCTCTCTCGCCCCGTCTCCTTCCTCCCGCGCGCGTCGGCAACGCACCCGAGGAGGACGGGGCTATCGGCCTCGCGCTCTTTCTATTTTCCCTCTTTAAGCGCGACTCCTTCTCTCTCCTCGATTCAGGACTCTCCGTTTGTTCTCTCTCTTTCTCCGCCCGAGCGTTCCTCCTTTCTTTTTGTCTTTCATATCCGCGCGCGTTCTCTCTGTCTCATTTTCTCTCTCTCTCTCTCTCTCTCTCTCTCTCTCTCTCTCTCTCTCTCTCTCTCTCGCTCTTTCATGGCGAGCCGCGTGATCGAGCCCGTGCGCCGCCGCCGCTGCTGCTGCTGCTGCGCTGTCCCGAGAGCTGTTCTCTCCTTCTCTGTCTCTGCACTTCCAAGCGCAAGCTGGAGAGGAGAGGAGATACGTTCTTGCAAAAACGAGCAAATAGCGAAGAAGAAAAGCAGACAGAGAAAAATAGACACGAAAAACAAACGACATTTATTGCTGGGTTATATTGTCGGGCTCTTTTGAGAGAATGAAAGTATTTAATTATGCTTCTTCACTTGTGATGTTTAACTTTTCTTCTTGAATGCTCGACTTCTTTACCTTACACTTCATGCCAAGAAGCGTGCGAAAGGCAAATTGCATAAAAAAATTTTTAATGTAACAGGAAGAATTTGATCATTGTTTAAATGAAGGAAAAATCATTGAAACAGGAAAAAATATGAAAGATCTAATTCTATTCTAGTGAATTTCTGATCAAGTAATGAAGAAGTGAAATGAGTCCTTGATATTTAAAATCGAGTAAAAATAATAAAACTTGTTATCCATTAGTATTATTTTCTATTTTTCTAACAAGTTGAGCACTTGCCACTTTTTTTTGCACAGTCTTTTTTGTTGGGGAGTACTGACACTAATGAATAATAATTAGACAAAAATTTAAATGCTGGTTAAATCAATTTAATATTTGTTAGCTGCAATTATACAAATTTATATTTTAAATAGTACTTTCCACTCAATTAAGCTTCGGCTATTTAATTTTCAAAAAAGTTAAATATTCTACGCGCAGTAAAATTATTAGATTGGACAAAAATTGCATTAAAGTATTGCTTAAATTATTGTGAATGCCAACCGCATTTGAGGAACACATGTGCTTACGCGCAGTATTTCAGAAACTGCGCAGGTAATGGAGTTTCGTAAGATAAACAGGAATCCGCGGTGAAGCGAAGGGCCGCAAGTGCATCAGGCTTACCAACCACACGCGGACACATCCGTGTGATTCCCCCCATTGACTTTATCGTGCGAACTAATGTGACTGTTGAAAAGTCGGGGTCGCGTGGCGCGCTGAAAGGGACGGCTGTTTTTCGGAAGGCGCGAAAACAATCCATCCATCAGACCTGTTTACGGCCGGCGTCGGCGCCGGTCCCAACGTCTGATTTCTAACAAAAGGACGAATTTCCGATTGAATATACTGTTAACGTGAATTATATTTCAATTGAATCTAATTTACTTAAGAACTTTAAGAATATTTACATTGAAGCTTTTTAAAGCAGTTTTTAACAACATTACTTTCTTCTGTGGTTTCTAAATCAGTACTTTTTTTAGAAGAAAGAGAAGAAAGTGTTTTCATCCCGAAAACTTTGAAAACTTTACAAAACAAACAAGCGGGAACCACAAGAAAGCAAGTTGCTCTAAAAGTAGGGGAAAGCGGGGCATAACGGGCCATGGGGCAATGTGAACCTTCGGGGCATAGTGGGCCACCGCATTAAATATGTTGATTCTGGTGTGAAAAACATTTTTTAACAAGTTTCATTCAAATTAAAGCAGTTTGAAATATTATCATTAACACATTGCAATATTACTATATCCAAAAATTATATATAGTAATACTACAATGTAATAATGACAATCTTTCAAAATGCTT
>JAXIUT010000009.1:31075243-31091908 GCA_035586675.1 Eurytoma californica | reverse complement strand
AATCATATAATCAAATATGATTATATTGCACGTTTCCGATTCTATGTTGTTATATTATCTGATTTTGTATGTGATTCAATTCTTTGTGTATCGATCACTACATTAGCATCAGCATAAGGGAGAAGCTAAGTGGTGATGAAAGCAAACTTTTGACGTGTGGCAAAAGGAGCAAAGGAAAAGCATCAACGACTTCGGAGAAAAAGACTGACGTTGCAGTGTGTGTTTGTCTGAACTGGGAAGGTCATGGAGCCGCGCGCGGGCTCACGATGCAAATGCGCGCACACGGTCTCTGACCTGATAAAACTGCATTGGGTTATAGAAAGGGAAAATACAACCTACAAACGCCGGCCCAGACGAAGGGTGGAACGTACGAGCGCGCGCGCCCGCGCATCAGAGGAGGCGTTTCGCAGTCAAAATACGATTTTTACGGTAGCGAGAGAACGAGGCGGTGTGCGCATTTCCCGAGTCACGTACACGCGCCTCTCCCTTCACTGTGGCCCCGCGCTGATACACCTACACGGACGTACCACGCGCGACCGAGCGCTTTTATCCCGACCTGCACGTGTCCCGCCTCTTTCCCTCTCTGTCCGATTCCACGTGCCATCCCCTCTCGCGCTCGTTCGGTTCTTTTTCCTACGGGAGCAGGGGCTTGCGGGAGTCGAGAGGACAAAATGCGGAGATACTCCGTTAGATCGCTGCTGCTGTATCATCCACGGAACTTCCGTCTACGCAGTTACGTTTTTCTGCGCGTTATTTTAAAAAAGAAAACATTTGATACCAGATTGCATAGATAAATTTTAAATAAGTATTGTAAACTGAATTTATCGCACGAAATGATTTTAATATAGTTTCAAGCTTTTTTCATTAAAAATAGTGTTTTTAATTCAAGTTAGCAATGAAATAACTCAAAACACCACAACAGAATCATAAATATCATAAATCGATGAGGTACAATGAAAATACAATACTTCGCAACAGCAGCGAAATTTTTGACACGCCGTTAACCGATAGATTCTCCCATCCCATTTCGTTTGGTAATTTTTGGGATGCACACAGCCAGTCTAGTTTGCGGCGCGGAAATAGAGTGGGACTCGCACATCATACCCGAAAAAGCCACAGCGCACCGCGAACCTTCGTCCGCCTCGCATTCGCATCCTCCTCTCTTTTTCGTGTCCATCCCTCTTCGTTCTTTCTGCCGCGCGGCGAGCTTCTCTCTCGCGGCATTTTGCACCGCTGGAGGGAAAGTCGTTTTCGCGCGCGCATATACCGGGGGATGACCGGACGGATGGTTACCGGACATTGAAATGGGAAACAGGTTAGCCGAATGACTGGTCGGTCAAACTTATGGAGGGCTGGCATTGTGCGCATATAACCCGTCGCTCCCCGGCCCCTTCCACCCCCACCCCCACCACCGGATAGCGACTGTTATGCACAATGGCATAACGCAAAAAGAGTAATGCACACGTGCTTTCGCATACACAGAGGGAAACGATGATTACATGCTTTTGAACATTAAAGCCCCCTCGGTACATGGATTTCGGTGGACCCCGAAGCTTTTCAATTACATCCATCGATCGACACTTTTGAGCACTTCCTATATACATCTGGTTAACGAGATTTTTTTCATTTCAAGTTTTTTGCGATTTTATAACAATCTTATTGTAAGTTGGACATCGAATAAAAAAATTAATAAATAATTTTAATAATTATTAACTGGAATATTTCTTTATTGAAAATTCTTTAAATTTCAGTAGTATAATGCAGTATTGGTAAGACTGATTCCAATTTTCGTACAGAAAATAATCAACAAAAAAATATAATACTTTATTAGTGCGTATTTAACAATTACTCATTTTTATTGGATGTGGACATGATCTTCTAAAAATTTGGCAGTATTTAATTTTCCAACCAATAAATAAAAATTGTACCATGTGTTAAATGGTTTTAAAACTGTTAACTTCTTAAAAATGACTATGTAATCATCACTCACTGTACACTCAGTGACTGGAAATTACATAGTAATTATTGAAACTAAAAATTTCAAATAATAAGCTTAAGGATGTCGACGAACAGAGCAGTATCAATAATTAATAAAGCAATTCCCTCGCTCTACGATTAATGAATTATTGAAATCAATAAAATCGTTGATATATTCGTAGATGAACATCTAGATTGGACGTTAGTAAAATTTATGGTACGATATGGTAGCACGAAGGCGGGAAAGTGCGAGTACATTTGCGGATAGTCAGCGTGTAGACACTTGCCTGAGCAACGATAGGTCGGCTAAGGGTGTCAATGACTTCCGGCACGTAGCGGTCCTGTTTTCACCACGTGGAACTTCAATGTTTACGATCTCCACGTGGCAAGCGCGGCTTACGTCTCACACCATCTATACCTCAGGCGATGCCTCCGTCCCTTCCCCTCACCCTCTCTAGTTCCTTCTCCCCCTCATTTCTCCTTCTCACTCTAACTTCGTGAGTTAGGAAAGTTCAGCACAAGTTTCTGAGGAAACTTTCCTAATCGTAGGCCGAGGGAATTCCCTCCCTTCTCCTTTTGCTTCGCAACCTGCTCTTAAAGCCGACGACTTCACGTGACTGGATATTTTGCATTCCACGCCTTGGATAAGTAATCACAAGCAATGGCTTTAGGTTTTCTCATGCCGGATGAAAAAATTGTTTTGATGTTTTGACGCCAGTAAAATTCAGTTCATTCAATTTCACTTTTGTACCTGTAAGTACTCTTTTTGTTTATTTGGTTTTACTAATTCGTTTTCCAGTTAATATTAAAACAACCACAGGAAATAAAAGAAGTATATGCTTTATAATATATTTATTTGTGCTTGGGTATTATTAATAAATTAACGTGCTTTTTTCGCAAAGTTCTAGTTAATGAATTTCGAGGTGTTTTACATTTGCATTTTTTATAATTCTCCTGAAAAAGAACTTGCAAAGTTTTTTCACTTGCTTGACCTGCTAACACCCACCCTCCCCACCCACTCATTCCATCCATCTTTTAATGATAACTTTAACTTATTTGTTTATAATCAGTTATTCAATTCGAAATTCTAAATTGATTAAAAAGTAATTGCAAAGTCACTTGTTTCAAAGTGTCTTTCAAAGTGTTCCTCGTCAGAATCATAGTTAAAAAATTACTCTGACCATACAGCCAGCATACTTTACACCGAAGCAGTAACTGTACCAACACGACGGCAATATAAATTTGCACTAACATTAACTCGCACGCAAATCGGGTCGGACACATGGAGCATGCTGCATATCCCCCTCGCGGACGGCGTGCCCGTGGGGCACGATTCCCACCGGAAGTCGGCTAAAGAAGAAAGCCGACTGCAGCGACAACCTTCACAATGGTGGACGGCGCGAGTAAAAGTGGCATGGAAGACAGAGCGAGAGGCGGCTTCCTTGATCGACTTTCGTCTCGCACTCGCACGTAAACGGAGCGAAAGAGAAAGAGCGCGAGGAGCAAAGAGAGAAAGAGAGAGAGAGAGAGAGAGATGGATCTTGGGCGGTGAAAGCAGGCCCAGGCGCTCGGTGAAAGGTGAGCAAGTCCCACAGCGCCGGTGCGTTTCACATCGCAGTGCGGCGCCCGCGCCTCTTTTCCTTCGAGATCCATTTTCTAATCGGTCAACTCTCGGGCGCACACGCATCAGCCCACAGAAGTTAATGTCTCAATCGACCAAGATTACTTGGGGTAACCTGCTACTACTTGGTAGGTCACGCAGGTTGTTGCAAACAAGTGCAAGCTGGAAGATTTAAGAAGACAACTTTAAGGCTATGTTTAGAAAGGTTGCATGTGGCTTCTCTTGAAATAGTGCAGAAGTAAAGGAGTTTTTCTTACGGAGGTTGAAAAGCGTAATTGTAAAAAAACTTACTTTTTTGAATTGCACAATATTTGATTTAACTGTATTATTTAAGTTATAAAACATTTTACTATAACACAAGTTATAAAACAACTACAATAACGGATTTATAAAAACATTTTTGTTGTATCAATTTTAAAATTATAATTAACAGAGATTTTAACTTATTATGTAATAATTAGAGTTCTAATTCGCACGTAGAAGTAATAGAAATACTCATTTTCAGTAGAAACAGTCAATAACGGTACACGAATGAAATGATGTATAGTTTTCAGTTCATGTACCTAAATTTTTTTAAATAAGTTAATCAATCCCAAAATTTATGCAGAATCAAGAAAATGAATAAAATATTTAATACAACAAAATGTAATTATTGAAGATTTTTTTTATAGAAAACGAAGAAAGGCGTACCAAAATTTTTTAAATATATTTTCTTATTTTTGAAAAAGAAAATTATGCCTAAAACATGATTTTCCCTTATAAATTAATTTTTTCGCACCGTAACTAACTTAACCTGGTCTCTATGAAAGATAGATGGATTTACTGTGAAATAAAATTAACCACAAAAAATATAACCGAGGTACATGTCCGTCTAATTGCACTATAATGAAAAAGATTGTAAGAGGCTTAAAAGAAAATGTAAACTTTTCTACAACTATATTCAAATTACATAACAAGAAAAAAAAAATAAAGTTACTTTCTTGCAACTAGATCGATTAAAATAATTGCACTACTTAACTCTTTGTGATCGAATCGGTACCAGCGAAAATAACCATATATAGATGTTGAGGAACAGCAAACGTCGATCAAATACATTCATCATCAAATACAAACTCGCTAGGATATTATAATCCTTCCATTTTCCTCCTTCCTTTCTTGCCCTACTTCTGCCTCTTTTGCCTTTTTTCTGCCTTTATCCCGCCCTTTTTTCGTTTGTTTTTTTTCCACTTTTCACGTAACTCTACATATTCTTTCGTTTTATTTTTTCATCCAACACTCATTGACTCTCTTTCTCTAGAGCCTCTATAATTCAAAGCCTCACACGATTGGTCGATGGTGCTAGTGACGACCCGGAAATACTAGCGCTATAACGAGACACCAGCAAGCTAGAACCAGAAGATCGTAACGTAACACAATAAATTAATGCAGGTTAGAATGAAAATTTCAAGAGGTACGAGCGAGAATAAAAAATTGTATTTAAGCATTTTCTTTACCTACTCCATTCATAGTTAAAGTAATTAATATTTTAGTATTTCTTTTACAAGCGTTATAACAAATTAGTGTTTTATTAGTATAAAGTTTTTCGCTATAAAATGTTGCAGTCAGTAGAAAGCTTTTAATAACTTACTAATAATAATAGTATAGATATTTTAATAATTAACATCAGTACACACGGGAAATTCAATCGTAAAATTTATGTGAAAATCACTGTAAAAATTAGAGAAAAAAAGTAATTTTAGTAGGATTCGCCTGACTGAAATTTTTTACAGGAATCCTTCTCCAATATTCAGAATGATTTTGATACATATTTTCCGAGAAAGTTCTCAATGTACCTTCGATTTTTAACCAAATATGGTCAAGGTAAACAAGATAATTGCATTATTTATAATTATAGAAAGGGGTGCACATGTGTAAAAGGTATAGCGACCTGACAAATGGGGTGTGAGCAATAAACGGAAAGTGCGAGAGTTGGGCGGCTTGCGTTGCAAGTTGACAGTTTGACGAGGAGGAAGTAGTTCCTCGCTGACAGTGGTCAGACGCGGGCATGCGAGAAGCCGTCGCACCACGCGGTAACAGCTCCCGTGGTAGCATCGGAGCAGCGGGGCGAGGAAGATGGAAGGCAACGGGTGGGAAATGACTTCAAACGGCGCGACGTGCGCGTTTGCTCGATGGTCAAATTGGAACATTATTAGGAGGTCGCGGCCCGACCGCAGTTACAGTCGCGATGGTCAAAGCTTCGATTATATTTCCATTCAATTTCAACGCATTATCGTTTCCTCAATCAAGCTCTCGAACGCTGGGTTATTGTGTAGTCGCACTGATGGTGCACGGATGTGCATGTGAAAGCGCGTCCGCCCTGCAAAACTTACTAATGGGGTATAGACTCGCGCGCTCTAGTCTCTTCCTTTTGTCCGAAATTCTAGATGGCTTAAAATATTATAATATTAATTTTTGCTTGAGTAAATGTTCTTTCTTTTATTCGATGAACAATGGATTTGAAATGTTAATTATGTTCATCATTTTAGAAAAGTCGGTAGAAATTACTATTTTGGTTCTTTGGACGTATCTGTTGTATGGAGCTGATGAAAGGATTCTCATGAAGAGAAATACAAGATAAGAAAGTTGAGCTAAGGTCAAAAGACGTATTACTTGTGTAACGAAAATTGAAAGGGCAGGGTGAGGTGGAGGGAGGTGGTGAAGAAGGTAGAAAAAGCCAGAACTTCCTTTAGAATCACCTGTTGACTGCACTTTCGAATGTAGGGAAATTAAAGAAAAAGAAGGATCTGATCCTCAGCGGTTGTGCAGACGGATAAAGAAAGCACAAGCGACGAGAAATGCGTTAGACAAAGCTAGAGCAAAGTCGACGAAAAATCCGAGAGACGAGAAACTTCTTGAGAAGTTTAACTACTATGGCCGATTCGTTTACCCTCCCCCCAGCTTTCGAATGCACATAATATACGTGAACTGATTTTCCTTTCATTTTTTCTTTGATTTTTACTCTTCTTCCTCTCTTTCTTTTTATCCATTACAGTACTGCAGGGATGCACTTTCTCTGATCTTTTATCGTTTTCAAGATTGAACTTCACAATAGCGTTGGTTGAAAAGTAGCCTTTTATACGTTGGGCTAAACCGTTGCAAAGGAACTTTGTCGGTTCCATAAACTGACATAATTAACTCTTCATTGCAGAGTTTATAATTGCGAGAAAAGAACTTCTGGAAGATCAAAAAAACTTTATTTGTCGCGTTAAAAGTGTGGCCTTTGGCCTAAATTTATTCTGGTACTTCTATTCTTCGTTCTTATTGTATTGTTACATGGATTTTTAACTTAGTTTCCAAATTGAATAGTAAAAGAAGAATTCAAAAAGTAATTCATATTTACATTCAAAATACACATGAAGCAGGAGAATTTACGAATTACAATTTTCTAAGCAGTAAGTGATTAGAATAAACAAAGACAATCATCATAATCTGTAAAAGGGTACTAAAACATCTATTCACTTTTATTATAAACTGCAATTACATCTCCTAACTCTTCTCAAGCATATGTGAAAATAATAATATCATAGAAAATAAGTAATTTAGAAAGGAATAATAAAAAATATGGGTGCAACAGTAAAGGAGAAATGCACTTCATTTCATTTTGCTCACTCTTTCGTTCTCCGGAGAACGTGCCTCTCCATCCTTGCCAACTTGCTCGTGGCATTCATTAGTAAAGAGAAGAGTGAATTCCTCTCTTCGATGAACCTCCACTTCTACCCTTGCTGCACGAGTATAGGTATTAACGCAGGGGTGGACTATCCTCAGCGCACGGAAAAGATGTACAGTGAAAAATTTCGAGATTTTACTGAGTGAAGCTGCACCGGGGTTGAGGAAAAATTAATTACGTTCTAGATAACGAACAGACTGTTGACTAATACTTTAATTTCGTCAAGTACAGTTTAATTTCACTTATTTAAAACTATCCAGTTATTTATTCCTTTTTATTGAAATTTTATAAAATGTTTTTCGATTAAAAAATCAATGAAACAGAAAAGAAAAAACAGAAACAATATACGTAGTACAATCATGTAATTTCAAAATAGAAGCATGTAAAAAGAAAAGAATACATTTATCGTGGCAACTAAAGTCGTTTATGAAAATTTAAAAATTGGGGTTAAAGTAAGGATGTCCACCAATGAATTTATGATGCTAGAACCTTTTTGCGCACTACTTTTGAATACACTACTTTTAATTTATCTACCTAATGAGCGGAAATGGAAAACCTTTGTCCCAAAATGTAAATCTGATATCCTAATCTAAATGAAATTAAACGACCGTCAAATTCCAGCTGTACAGAATACTACCGTATCAACACTTTCTCGAAGAAAACTAGCAACTATTATTTCTAAAGTTAAAAACAACATATTTCACCCGCCAAAAGGTTCAAATAAATTTTAATTCAAGGGACTACCCTAACAAAAACTACTTTACAGTAACGAGAAATTAAATTACACCGAAAGCTGCCCAAGAAAAGGAACGGCCAAGGGGGGAAAAGTGAAGGCCTGCGGTGTACGTGCGTGAACCCACGTGGACTTTCCTCCCGGCCTCTCTCGGCGCAGCCTCGCTCTCCTTCGCGGGCTCGGTCTGCATTACCGACGTGGTTGGTTGCGCCGAGCGACTTCGGTGCCCTCCTCCGTTTCGCAGGACTATTTTGACTTTATCTCTCGAACCGGAAATGCGCCTCTACCAGGCTCATCGAAGGACCGGAGTGAGAGCGGCGCCGCTGCCAGATTTATATATTTACCAACGGATACTCGCAGCGCAATCCCCACGGCGCCCTTTCACTCGCGCCGTGTACATCTTTCGCGCGCACACTTGAATTTCGCTTTCGTTTATAAAAATGATGCGGTGGATCAATTATGTAACGACACTCTGATGAGTGGTTGCAAGTTTAACTTTCATGAAATATTTAACGGGCTATCTTTTAGATCCTTCATAATCACGTTATAAATAATTTAATATAATTTTTTACTCGTTTGCTAAGCCATTTCTCAAAAAATAAAATTATTTTACCATACTATAGAGTATTACTCCAAAAATATTATTTCAAAATATACACCACTTATCTTTCTAATTTACAGATTAAAATGATAAAATACAGAAAGAAATTGAATAATTAAATAAATTATCTATTATAATAAAAATATGCAACAAAGTAGATTAGTTGTTTATTGTAAATTGCAGTATTTACAAAATTAAAAATGTCATGTTGGAAATATCGTATAAAAAGCCATCATAAAAATTACAGCTTATTCTTGAAAACCAATTAAAATTGTAAAGTAAGTCAAAAACAATAAAAGGTAATATCCCACTAGAAAGGATTTAAAATCTAAATTTAAAACTAGTTTACATTATATAAACAAAAATATTCACTTCAATTTAATAAAATAAATGCAATAAAAAAGTCGAAGTAAAAATAAAAAAAAACATCACACTCAATACAGATCACTCACGCTAATAAATTACATTGATTTCAATAAATTAAGTGTATATGGAACATCAATAAAATTAATAAATACCGAAATCAATGAATAACATTTATTGTCGAAGAATCAATTCTTTGAATATAATTGAATGATTTTCATATCACAGATGTTATTAGTAGATCCTTTCTTGAGAGATAATTTAAAATTGTGATTATTGAATTTGGACTATTTTAAATAAGAGTAATAAAAGAATTCATGAAAAATAGTTCTCTGTCGCATAGAAAGTTCGCAATTCCATAGTAAACCAAACACATGTATCAAAGCTAAGCCAGATGAGCCGGTGCAGAGAATAGCCCTACTATTGGATGTATCGTAGTGGTAACTGCATGTAATTAGAGGATGGATGCTATTATGCTATTAGAACAATGACCTTGTTGTAGTTCAAATTTTGTAATTACTGTCAAAATTCTGATTTTCTCGTAATGATAATATCGTTAATGTGAATTTTAACTCTTATTAAAATCCGTGTTTTATTAAAATTTAGATCACCTTGCGTATTCTAACTCAATATGCTTTAATAAACGGAAGGTATAAAAATATTTTACAATTAATTTGAACACTTTAAAATTATAATGACCAAACAATTATAATTATCTTTTATTTAATACCAAAGAAAAGAAGTCTGTGCTAATATCCGTCCGTTAACTAAAAGAAATAGGTTATAGCGGTATTAATTGCATATAGATTTTGTGCCAATTTCAAAGATGCAGTAAAATGTAATAAATACAGCAAACAAATTTTACTGATGAAAATAACGGTATAATTTATTATTAAAACGGTAAAAGTAGAAAATTATGAAATAGTTTATAGAGTATTAATCGGCGAATCACCGAATAAACACCTATGAACCTAGATAAATATCTAAATAAATGTGGATTGTCGGACGAATAATCGTATAAAATAAAAAAAGGCATTTAAAAAACATCGCGACAAATTATCATCTAGCTTACATCGCAAGTTAATAGAGAATCTCGAGTGAAAACAGCAGTATGAAAAACAAATGAACAGGTGCTCTGTCAAGGTTCGAAGGCACGCCGTGACAAGGTTCAAAGGTTCATTCTCATCGCCGCCTTTATTGCAGAAGACGAAAGCATGCACGCGCGGGAGACGCGACGTGCGTGAGAGTGACGCGCACGTGTCGGTGCGCCGGCCGCCCGAGAATGCATCCAACAATGCAGCTTGGCAATCGCGCAACAATATCGCCGGTACACATTGAACTCCGCGCCACGATCCTTTGCCCCGCTCTAAACAAGTCGACATCAGCTGAGCGACCTCCTTGTACCCGGCTTATATTTTCCTATTAGCAGCGACATTTCGCTTTATCTTCGGGACTGAAATAATAATTTATCGATTGCGGTGAATGAAGCTCTTGAACTGCACATCATGATTTTGTACAATGCAATTGGTAATAGCTAGTAGGGCAGATTTTATTATTAACCGGATAACTTTTAATAATGGTTGGGGAGACTATTTTAGGAAACGTGGAACCATAAGTTCGAAAAATTGAAAAATTATAGTAGATTAAAGTTTGTGTCCGAACATTTAGTTCAAATTTGATTATTTGTATCAATTACGTAAAAAGAGAATTACTTCTTTACAAAAATTTGATTAAAATTTGGCTGCTTTTTAAAGATAGAAACTATTATTTGGATGATAATTATTAATCGCGTAATGAATTGCAACTTTTCTAGAATAATTATCTTTTGAATATAACCCTGTAAAAGGTTATTTTTAAATTATTGTAAAATAAACTTTTCAATTTTAAGAAACAAACAAATCTAAAAAGTAGGAAAGTAACAAATATTCCGCAAAAAATTGACGTTTTAGAAATGGAAAAAGTAGTTTTAATTAGGGCTCTCGTTTGTCTTATATCATTTTAAAATAAATATCACGCGCAACTTTCTCTTGACTTACGCTATGTATTTTAGTTTCTTGAAGTAACTATAATATTCTTACAAAACATACCGATTTTTCGTTTTTTATAATTGCACTTTTTGGTAATAAAATCGTGACAGATGATTATTGAAATTCGCGCCCGGGCTCGACTAAACGTCGTTACTAATCAGCGGTAAATTCAAACGTTGTACTATCCCCAAAGGTTGAAAAATATGATAAAAAAATAAATAAAATAGTATTTTATGAACTTCGAATTTTTATGATTCAATTTTACTTTATTTATATTTAGTATTAATTGAAATAATAGTAAACAAATAAAGTTATTTTTACAAATGCTACTTTTTCAGTAGCAGTTAATTCATCATTTATGTTACCTATTGTCACTTTATATCGCTAAAAATATTTTTAAAGATTAATTAAATAAATTTCACTAAAGTAATTCAAAAATGAATCTTATTTTTTTTTACAAAACATTTAAATTTAATTAAAATATAATTGAACAGCCGACGTTATAGCTGAATTAATAATTCCTATTACAAAATATTTTCTATAGCGAGCTCTTTAATTACCAAAAATTAATCTAATAATCGCAGTTTCTTTTTTTCTAATTTAAAAAGGAATCTAACTCGAGATTAGCGCCACAATTCATTGGTTAGAAACGTTGAAAAAAGTAAGGTTAGGAACCAGATCTTGGAAGGTCGAGCCGGGATGCGGGCGTATAAAACAGCACGCATGGTATGCTGCCAATCCTCCAGAAGAAGGATGGAAAGAGAAAAGCGCAGAGAAAGAAGTGGCGAAGAAGTGCAAGAGAAGAGAGAAAGAGCAAAGGATCGTATAGAAGTGCCGGGCATGTATATAGGCATGAGAGCGAGCGAGAGGGCACGCGAGCAAAATCTCTCTCGGCAAGGTAGAGAAAACGTGGATCGAGAGAACTAGAAGGGAAGAGAGAAGCAGCAAGAGAAGAGAGACGAGACCGCTTGAAATCCCTCTCTCCTTCCCGCCTTTCCTGCCTCTGCCTGGCTGGCTGTGCTTCTCTGGTGCTGCTGCCGCCCGTCCGCCATGCCACACTACGAGCGCGCGCGAGCGAACGTACGTACAGCTAGGCCGGCACGGTCCTGTAGCCCATTTGGCATTTCCCCAGCTATAGCGGCGCTCCTGTAGCCCATCGTTGTTATCGTCCCGCAGCTGCATAAAGTCGGCTCTCCCTGTCTGTCTCTCCCTCTCTCGCGGGCTCGCGCGCTCTCTCTCTCTCCCAACACCGTCGAGCTGCTTTTGCCCACGTTACTGCTCCCCCTCTCGTTCCCTCCCACTCCATTTGCCCCTCTTGCTCTGCCCTCGCGCTCTCTCCCTCTAGCTGTCGCTGGCTCCCTCTACCCTCTCACTCGCTCCAACACTCAGAGCATAGTAGTCAGCCTGGCAGCAGCCTGACACGTAACCCCCACCACCGGAGCAGCTCGACCTAACGCGCAGCTCGTTTCTTCTCTATCTTGCTCGCTCGCGTGGTCTGCCATTCTCTTAACGTGTCGTCGACCGTGGCGCCGCCAACAGGGACGCCTTGAAACGCGTTTTCTCTCTTTTACCTTCTGTCTTCCTCCCTCGCCCTCTTCATTGCGTTATATGCGCGTACGATCCCACGCCACGGCTCCGATGGCGAGAGACTGAGACGGAGAGAAACTTGGGCCGCCATGACGCTATATATGTAGGCATACGTATGTATGTGGTATATATGCACACTCTCTCGCTTGAAATATAGCTATATGTCGGTAGTACTTGTACAAAGAGCGAGCAAGCGGGCGAGAGGGAGGGAGAGAGAGAGAGAGAGAGAGAGAGAGAGAGAGAGAGAAACGCAGAGACCATCCTTGTCGTTCTATCGATTCCCTGCTCCCCGTTTCATACTCCGTCTCTTTCTCTATCTCGTCCCCTTCCTCCTCTACCCAAAAGAGAAAAGGAGACAGAATCAGCGCGCTCTTTCGCTCTCCTCGGTAACCTTGGTAGAGAATAACCCGGCGTTCAATTCAAGGAATTATGACAGCCCTCTCTTTTCCTCTGGCCCATCGTACACACACACACATTTCGTACTCTTCTTTCTCGTCGCTGTCATCATAATTTTCTTGTTCTTCTCATCGAGGTCTCTCTTTTAAACATTTTCCATCCTTTTCACCTCTCTTAGTTGTTTCTTACTTTACTGCTTTTTCCTTATTCCACCAACAAGAGTTGCCGGCGTCCTCAGTTCCGCTTGTCGTTATCCTCTTCATCGTCGGCTTTTCTTGGTTATCATTCGCGCGAATTTTTTCCTGTACTCATTTTGAATGCAGACTCATCGTTATTCAAATATAAAAAAATCTGTGCACGATATAATCACCACTCTTTTCTCTGTTCACAACGAAATCAAGTATAAAAATAAAAATAAAATAGAAAAGCTCTTTCTTATCATACGTGACATTTAAAGGTTAGGTAGCGGCTAGCGCACTGTGTATATATAGATATACATAAATGTTACATATTTCACAATCTAATCACTTGAAAATTCGATATTAATTTACACATTTCGCGTTAAAGAACTTTCAAGTAAAGATCGCTGTTAAATTTTTTAGTAAAAATAAATGACTTTATTAATCGATAAGAAAAGTAAAAGCATGTATAACATTTATAATTCCCAATCATAGATCAGAGGTGCGCTTTGCGAGATTTTTTTGCGTCAGCTTTCTGTCAAATGGATAATAATAATAAATAATAAAAAACAACCATCACTCAACCAATCCCATCATGGAAAATAAAGTCAATAAATAGTCCATGAATTTTGTATACACGATTCAGTCAATTTTGCAATGTATTGCAGACTCCATATTTCTGATACTTAAAAACAGCTTCAAGAAACAAAACAAAATGTATTTGAGATTTTAAGGTGGTTATAAAATTTATTTAAAATGAATTTGATTTACATTGATTATACTTATTTGTATAACGTGTCGTAAACACCTCTTTTACTCCCGGTGCCGGATAGTGAAAGTTATATTTTAGGTTTCGCCAGAAAAAAAAATATGCGTACCATGGGAATAAATAAAAAAAAATGCCTCAAATCACATAGTAACTCTTGTCTTCGGCCCAGACGACAATTTACATAAATGATTTGAAACATTCTTTACTTTTAATTTGAGGTACATAATATACTATTTTAAAGCAAGGCAAATGTATGGTTATAGCAAGAATATATTTATTTTAAAATAATTTATTAAAAAACTTTATGCGAACCAAATTTGAATACTAATAAATATAATCTAAATAACCAATTATATTAATTTTAACATAACCTAAAACTAATGCGCGTGTAATTATCGAGAAATTTTCTTTAATTCAATTTTCAAAACTACTGTAAAATATTTTATATCATTAATATCCAATAACTTCATCTATACTTTCAGTAAAATGGTCTGCTCTTTCGATTTACCATTATACCTAAGGGGTAGAAAAGTGGGTATAAAATTAAAAAATAGCGTAACTTTATAACATTTACATTGTTAAATAAACATCTAAAATTTTTTTTATAATGATTGGGTCTTTTTGAGCTACCTTTTAGAAGAGCTAATTATAGTTCAACTAGATTTATTATTTTTTTTAAATTGAAATGCAAAGGACTATTGTCTGTTAATAATAAATAATTAAATTAATTTTATATTGAAATAAATTTATTTTCATAATTAAAAAAAATTCGAACTAACTTTCTGGTTAAAAACGTAGATAGTGTAAAAATTTATTACATTATAGCTCAAATATCGTAAATTTTTTTATTAAAGTAAACGAAGCAAACTAAGATATAAAATATCGATATATTCGCTAAATTTGTTCAAAACTTAATTACGCATAAGAATACTTAATTAATTAAACTAATTAAAAGCTTAACAAATCGAATAATTTTATTATTCCATATTAACTGTTTACTGCTATATAAAATTTGTCTATAAATTTTCCATCTATCATTTTACTAGAATAAAGCTCTATAAAATAAGATCGATTGTAACCTCAAATACAAATGACCTAAAGCTGAGCTTAAAATATTTAACCGAATGTTTTGTTGAGTAAAATTTTATTGAAATTAAGCGTGCTAATTAACTATGCTATTTTGAGAAAAGACTAATTTTCTTATGAAAATAATCTTATGCATAATTTAGAATAAAATGAAAATGTCGCTCGCGACTAGAATCTCGAAATGTTCAAGCAACATTGCAATATTTAAAAACACTCCACGAGAATTCACTTTCACAGAGTGTATATCAGCCTTAGTAAAAACACTAAATTTCATGTACTCTTTTTCTCATCAAATTAACATTTCAATATCATTCGTGATAAAAAAAAGTAATAAAAATCGAAATGAATAAAATTAACAATAACAGGTAAACTCAAACTTTACTACCTAAAAAAAAAAAAAAAATTCTCAGTATTAAAACTTTCTCTTTTTTTTTTATAAAATCCAAAATAAAACAGCTTATTTTTTTTTTTTTTAAACTACTAAGTCGATTTTTTTTGTTATACTAGACAAACTTTAGGATTATTGTCAATAACTACAAAATGCAGGTGTCAGTGTAAATTTAATTTTAAAATTTCAATTATTAAATATTGCAATATTCTAATTATTATTATTATTTTTAAAATAAGTTTTTATTGTAATTAACGGGGGGGCATTTTCAATATCTTACGATAATAAACCGTTATTAAATTCATCATCATTTTTAAATTTAACGTGACTAACCATAACTCTTTCGGAGTTCACACTGTTCACACTGTGAATGCATCTTAATGTTTTAACGTCACAAATTAAGAACCCAGTAGTAGTACTAGTAATAGTAGTAGTAGTAGTAGTAGTAGTAAAAGCCGATCGCGGTAAGACAAAACGTAATGAATTATATTTCGCTTATATACCAATTGATAAATGCAATAGTTTTATTTTAAATAATTAAATTTTTAAATTAAAAATTATTGGGATTTTAAAAATTTTTTATACATATTTTATCAAGATATGTATTCTTTCTAGAAAACATTTTTTAACAAACTTAACTAATGTCTTGGTATCTGAGTGATATATATATTTTAAAAAAGGTGTATTATATGAACTAAAATACAAAAGTAAAACTCAGAATATTGCAAATTATGTTTCACAAAAAAAAGTTTTTCAACAAATTAAGGAATTTTTTTCATTTCAGCAGGGGCATATTTTACTTCTTAACCCATGATTCTGTAACTATGCAAAATTAGAAAATTATTTTGCAATAATTATTAATTTTATTTCTTGCAAATTATATTATAATTTTGTCATAGTGAATTTCCAGATAATGGTGTAAGAATTAAAATGTGCCCCTGCAAACTGAAATACAAAGAATGAAAAAAAAATTAAGGCTAAACATATTTTTCTTTGTTGAATTCTTATTTAACATCAAATTTTTGATTTATATTTTTTTAATAAAAGTTCGTAATATAAATCTTATAACATCACTCACATAATTAAAGAAATTTTTTCCTGAAATATGTAGGAAAAAGCAGGACATAATAGGCCATGGGGCAATGTGAACCTTCAGGGCATAGTGGGCCACCCCATTAAATATGTTGCATTTGGTGTAAAAAACATTTATTAACAAGTTTCATTCAAATTAA
>JAXIUT010000009.1:31037770-31075143 GCA_035586675.1 Eurytoma californica | reverse complement strand
ACTGCAATGTAATAATGATAATCTTTCAAAATACTTTAATTTGAATGAAACTTGTTAATAAATGTTTTTTACACCAAATTCATCATATTTAGTGGGGTGGCCCACTATGTCCCGAAGGTTCCCATTGTCCCAAGGCCCACTATACCCTGCTTTCCCCTACATCTAGGTAAAAAAACCTTCATAGAAAAAAAGGGATATTTTTGGCCCTTTTTTCTTTAAAAAATATATAATCAAATAATTTTACAACAGATTACTGATGGAAAACCTATGAACAAATTAGGTCTTCACAAAAGGATACTGCAATCAAAACTAAATGATATAACAAATAAGATTATTTAAAATTGTATAGATAGTTTTTTTTATAATAATGTTAATGTTAATGTTAATTTGAGACGAATTTAATTATGTTAGAATAGTAAAACTAATAATTAAACTGATGAAATTTCTTAGAGATATTTTCAATTTAACCTTCCCAAAAAAAAGTGTTAACGAAAATCGATGATCCTAAAAAACAGTGTTAACGAAAATCGATGATCCCAAAAAAAAGTGTTAACGAAAATCGATGATGTGGTCAGGGGCAGAGATTTCTTCTGAGATCCATTCAAGCCTTAATGATTTAATGTACAGTAAATAAAGATATTAGTAAAATAAAGAAAGAACATAATAAAACAAAATGTTTAAACGTTTTAATAATATTAAATGTTATAAAGTCTAAGTTAAAAAAAGTAATATTTCACTATACTTAAAATAAGTAGCACTTCATAATTTTCAAATATTTGACATCACACTATTTTATTAAAGAATACTTTTTATACTTTAACATATTTATTTACAAATTTCAATTAATTAATAAAGTACTAATTTTGATAAAATAAGATTAAAATAAAGATGCTGAATTGAAAAGTAATGTTCTCTAGCTATGTCCTATTAGTTTGCTCTTTTACCATAGTTTAAATTATATTGTGCATAAATTACTATTTAGGAAAATCAGGTGTATAGTAAACAGTGTTCTCTCGTTTTATCCTATATGCATGTATATGTACTTCATACATATATAAGTATTTCAAACCATCATACCATCAATATACTTTATATATGCATAAAAAAGGTGATTGAGATAATATAATTATAATTAACCAGCTAAGTTACCTTTCATGATTTCTCAACGATGATAAATAAGAAACGTATGTTCAATTAACGATGAAAAAATGTTTTGTATTAAATCGCTTATACATAGTTGGGGGATGTAGAAGAAAATTCTACAAATTGATAGATGAAAGCAAATAATTGTAAAGTTTGCATTTAACTCAATGCATTACAAAAGATAAACCATGTCTAAATTGTGTTTCTTAGAAAATCACATATATAGATATAAAAAAGCCTATGACTCTGTAACTATTCAGAATCAATGAAAATAACCATAAAAAGTAAATGTAATTGAATATGGATATACTAAATAAAAATCAATATAATATTTGCATAATTTCTCACCTGCAGGTGGCAGACAGCAGCAATTGTCCTCGCAAAATTTCGTCGGCGTCATACAAGACCGCGACTATCACTTTGTCATTTTAACTACATTTTGAGTATAACCTTAATCGTTTTCGGTACATTTATAAAGAATGCTTTAGACTCTTTGTTCCTATCGAACTTTATATTACTTCAAAACATTTGTATTTCCACTTTTTACTTATTAGTATTAGTAATAAAAAATCCATTGCTTGTTTTCAAACTTCCGAGAACTGAGAAGTAACGGTCAAAAAAACCCTACTTTTACTTCACTGCGCGAATATTCGCGAACACTTTTATCAAACTTATTAAAAAATACATTAAATTTGTTGTTCGCATCGTACTTTACACGTTTTTAAACAAATTGAGTTCTTGTTTCTCACTGAAATCCATTGTTCACTTTCAAACTTCCGAGGCGTAACGGCCGAAAGACCATGCTGACGCCATCTTGAAATTCTCGAGAAAACCTCGATCACGGACGAATCACGTGATACAGCAGGAAGGACACGATGGATATATGAAATTTTGCTATGTAGGTAAATGATTCGACTATACTGAAATCTCCGTTATCGACTTACTTTTTATTTCAAATGGAAAATGGATAAAACGATAAAAGGGAAGTGACTGTAAATAATTCGATTCTATAGAAAATTCTAAATAATAATTTTTAAAAAATTACTATATAGGACTTATAATTCTACTGTGTGTATGTAAATTATAAGCAACGAAATAAACGTTTAAATTAAATTTTTTAAATTTAATTAACATTATTAAATTTTGAAATAATTATTTATGCCCGAATTAACATAAAATTTTATGTTATCACTAAACTAAAATATAAAAATATTTATTTAAAAATATTGATTAATTAAACTAAATAATGCATATGGATAATATAAAATAAGAAGAAATGGGTAAAGTAAGTTGGGTGAGAATGATAAATATGGATAGATGGTATATCGAAATCAATACTCATAGTCAGTTAGTTATAAAAACAAAATTTCGTTATTATTTTGGTAAAAATCTGTACAGAAGATATATATAAGTTACAAAATATTTAAATTATTTACATCTTTTTATTTAACGTTAAAAATAACGTTTACATATACCTAGTTACTACAAATTTTTTACTTAACACATTTTTTAAAAGTAACATTAATATAGATTTACTACTAATTTTTTATAAATGCATCTTAATTAATTTTTTCCGTTTCATACATTTTCAAAACTTTTTTAATTTTTTTCCTATGATCATCTAAAATTGTGTCCATTTGGGTAAACAATCTTTTAGCCAAGTCTCTTATATGTGCGTTCTTTCGAGATACAGCTTCTCTTTTATCAATGGAGTCTGTTAGTTGTTGATTAATTGTTTCTAATTCTATGGAAGTAATATTACTTAATTCATTTATTTGTTCCACGGCAGTTTGCAATTTTTTAATTTCTTCTTTCTTTTTCTTTTCTTTGCATTTTATTTCTTGCTTCTTTTTTTCTTCAGAAGCTTTTTTCTTCTCTATTTTTTCTGCGAGTGTTTCTCTTTTAGTTTGCATTGCCTCAATTTCCCGCAGATGGGATTCTAATACATATGACTTTTTATTCAATTCATCACTTTTCTCTTGCATAAAATCATTCATTAATGATTTTTTATTTTCTATCCTATCGATAAAGTTAGATTCACATATTCCATTTTCTGGCATTAGCAATTTATCAAGATCAACTTTTGAGTCTGAAAACTGCTTAAAAAGAATACCATTGTAAGCTAGTATAGTTTTTACGAGATTAGTGTTAGTTGAAACCAAACGAATATCTAAAGAAAATGCCTCCTTTTTTATTTCTTCAAGGTGAGCTTCAAAATTTTGAATATATGTCTGTTGCTCGGTGCAGGCCTTTAAGATTTCATCACGTTCAACAGCAGACATGGGTTGCTGTTTTATAGCTTTACATAATTCTTTATTAATACTTTCTAATTTTTGAACATCTTGTTTGAATCTATCAGAGTCTTTGTGTAACTCGTCAATTTTCTTAAATGTTTTTTCAATATATTTCTCCTGTTCCAAAATGTGCTCCTGCTGTTTGGCTCTATCATTTTTCATGTTATCTATTATTTGTTGTAATTTATTTACCTCTTCTGTAATTCCCTTAGTTTGTTCCTGTTCTTTTTCTAGATCTTCTCTACGTTTTTCACAATTTAAACGTACCTCTTCATATATTTGAGGACTAATTCCTCTTCTTTCAATTTCTTCTTGAATAAATTCTGCCATGATCCTATCTTCTTCATCTGGTCTTTCTTCATTCCAGGCCTTGTAACATTTAATCATTACAAGAAAAATCATTCTATTACATTCTCTTTTTTCTTCAGATTCTCCCTTTACTGGTAATCTATCAAGAGTAAATATTTCAGAAGCAAAATCTTTCACTTCACATTGTTCAACTAGCCAAGATATCCATCCAATAGCATGTGGCCACGAATGCATTGTGTTTGCAGTTTTTAACCAAGATTTATTCATCAATCCTGGGTAATGTACCTTCTTAGCAATTTTTGGAATTTCCTCTACATAATTAGCAGCAGTCAAAGATTGCTTTACATCGAGAAGCTTGATCAACAAATTTGTTGCTTCAACAAATATTTTTAAAGTAAGTGGCTTGAAACTCCCATTATTGTTGAGAATAGCACTCTGACCAATACAGTTAAAGTAGTTATCAATCTTACTCAACATTTCATTCTGATAATTTTTGTCAGTCAGTGGCCGAGTATCCTTCTTAGGACCTTTTGGAACAAGAGCCAATGCTCTTTCAGCCGAAGAAGCTCTAACATTTCTGCCATCACTGCTGGGAGCATTTTGCTGAATCCTCGAACTGCTAGTCATCGGTGTAATATATCCTTTCGAAGCTATATTAGCTATATTAGCTTGATCAGCAAAAGATGATCTACCCCTACTGGCCTGGTCATTCAGAGATGGCCTAGTGGACTTCTCAATGATATGTGTAAACCTGTTACTCGGCATTGGAGAAATAGTGGACGATCCTGTTGGATAATGACCGAGTGACATTTTAGCACCTAAAAATAAATGAACACCAGTAAGGCTGTAACTACCACCTATAAAGTGCGTTAAAAAAAGAATAGAAAACAAAAAAAAGAAATAAACTCACCAGAGGTGGGTCTTAAGTTCGACTTTCTCATGCCGCTCAATCTGTCCGACGAGGAGCTGCGCATCCGCAGCTTTGGAATCATGCTGTCCTGGTTGCCGAAATTTGTCTCCTTGCCTTTTGCCATCGGCAATCTTCGTGAGTCCATCCTCATGGAGTTCCTCTCGTCGTCCTGCTGCGAGCACCGTCCAGGGTTCGACAAGGACCGGCGTCTCGTAGTGGTCGAACTCTTTCTCATGACCTTGTCGTTAGTCCGCTTTTACACCCACACCTTTTGCTGATCACGCAAATTTCCTTCTCGCGCATTTATTCACTTTACTTCAGTTAAAAATTTGCTCCGATAAAAACAAGCGGTCGTTTCGCGGCTATTGCCGTTTGAATGCTTTTCAAATCAACCGTTATTTTGTCAATGGACGCGACTGCATGGTGCGCGCGTCGGCTGCGCACTGCTGACAACCTTGCAGAATATTTGGAACCACTTTCCCCGCGAATATTTAATTTTTCTTGTTCGCTGTTAAAATGATTTAAACATTTTTTTTTTCATCTTATTAGTGATTTGAAAAATAAAATAAATTAAATGTGAAAATTATTAATATGTGAACAAAATAAGAATAGTTAAAATATTGCTATTGAAATATTTAATAAACTACTAACGTAGTTAAAAAGTATGAATTTCAAACATAATTGTATATAATAAAGAAGTTAAAAAAATACATTAGTTATATGTAAATAAAAACAAGAAAAAATTTCAACAAGGGTTTAAAAGATATGAAATGAAAAGAACATTATTTTTAAGATTTCGTTTATTTTTCTATCTTAAATATGAGCGGAGAAAATTTATTAATTCAATCTATACACAATAACAGCTGCACAAAAAAGTAATTGTGATTTAATTAAAAAAAAAAACTTGAAAAAGAAATGTCATATGCATTATCGTATACAAACGTTTCGACTTATGAATTCCATTGTTTTGAAGTAGGCGACAGTAAAGAGTCTAAAGAGGTCATATTAATTGAAAATTGCCACTTTCATCGATACCGATGAAAATTAGAAAATCAAAACTGAGTTGCAAGAACGTTATTTTCCCTCTTTTATTTTTTGACGATCGCTATGCTCACTTTATTACTAATTGTATTCACTTATTAAATATTAGAATATTTCTTAGTCTTAAAACTATTTTAAATATATTTTCATACGATTTCTAATCAGATGTCATGACACTTGATTATTTAACAAAAGAAAAGTCACGATAGTACTTTACAACAACTCAGTTTGGTTTTCCTTATAAAAAGTGTACAAGTCACAATGAGGAAAAAATAGGAGGAAGATAAAACTTGACTATTTTTAAAAATTGAACATTATCGGTGCTCCGATGCGAAATTACGATTGCCAAGCGTCGCCTCACCGACTATTGACGCAAACATTGAATGAATGATATGGAGGAGATGATGCCAGATGATGTCGTGAAAGTCAGTCGGCGAGAGAAACGCCGTCTCGTCGTAATTTCGCACCGGGACGCCGTTCGGTTGTTATTAAGATTAGTTGATTGGCAGTCCATTAGCAAGTCTTCAACAATCAGTCAATATTTATCAAGGGAATGTTTTTATAAATAGTTCAGTTCGATGTGTCGAATGAAGTTGCAGCGACAAATCGTACAAACTAATCATTACATGTTTTGCTACATGACCACCAAATGCGTTTAAGCATCAAATTAACAGAGACGGTTGTTCAAGACTTACAGAAAAAACAGTTACGGTTACACATTTTTTTCCAGATTTAGGAACCATGTTTACGCAGAAAAGTGTGGAATAAATAAAAAAAAAATCCGCACATCCGATATCAATTCCCACGATAGTACTGTGTCGATTCCTTAATTATAAGTCACACAAAGTGCGTATAAAAAACAAACACAATTCGTCTTGCTCACACTCTGAAATCCAAAAAGCAGTTCTTTGACTCTACGTGTATAAAAACTGATGTTAATTTCACAAAAAAAAATAAAAAGAAATTTTCTTAAGATCGCCAAAACAAAAGGAACTGCTTTAAATCGATTTGTAAGACTAGATAACGGATTTCAAAGTTAATAAAAAAGTGACAAAGTCTTTCTTTCGTATGGCAAATAGTTTTCGCTAGTTACACGCACAGAAGTTCGATTTAAATTTACATAAAATAGATACTCCCGTCCGTTACAAAAATCATTATAAGCCTGAGAAACCAGTTCTGGCAAAAAGTACACAATCCGAGCAATTCGAAGCGACGAAAGAAAAAAGTTTGACATAGTCTTAAAATTACAGAACATTACTTTCGTTTTATTACTGTAAATATAAAAGTGAATTGTTTCGTTGCCTGCTTGAAGAACGCGTCTATTCCTTAAGTACAGTGCACAAAAAACTCCCACTATGAACTACAGCGACTCCACACCATACTACCGATTCAGTCTTAAAAATACCTTCGCTGAAAAATGTTGAGAGTGTAAGGACAAAAAAAATACACAAAATGGAATAGTCAAAATTAAGCAGAAAAAAGTTCTTTTTGAGCTGCATCCCTCTGGATATTTAAGCATTAAATACAAAGACAAGTTAAAACTTATTTGGCACAGAGTATATTGATTATAGCGTACTTCAACTATAATGAGATTCCCTAGCCTATTTTTTTAAATTTCTGTTTCTCTTGTGTTATTGTATCAAAGAAAAGATAAAAAATAAAAAAAATTTAATGCATACTGACACATGACGCTCGAAATTATTTAACAGCGAATGACAAGTTCGATCATCCCCTAAGACTACTGCTCAATTTTCTTATATGCTAAAAAAGCTACTTCGAGTTCAAAGAAACAAAGTCATTCAACGAAATTGAGAAAATACTTAAAATAAATTGTTAGATTTAATACTTTGTTTCTTAGATTAAAATGATAGATCGAATTTTTTTCATCTTTTCATTGCGAAAATAAAAATTAAATAATTACTATTTGACCGGTGTTTTTAAGAAAACACAATGATTTGAAAATTAAAATCTAAAATTTAAAAAAGTCTCTCTCTTTAAAAAAGTCTATTCTTGTTCTCTCTTGAGAAAAAAAATAACTTAAAACTGTTTTTTGATTTTGTAAAAAATCTTGCAATTAAAAAAATTCTCTTAGCGTCAGTAAATATATAATAAATAGTAACAAACAATTCACTAATTAATGTTAAAATAAATTAATCAAGACACAATAAATAAAAAAATATCTCAATGAAGTTGAATGATCTCGTACCCTTAAGCTAAGAATCACAAAAATGTTTAGTTAACGAGCAGTGGAGCAAGAGCAAGACAAACTTATAAGATGGCTCATCTACTTTCCAAGCTTCTTAAAACTTATGAACGAACTACAATATCAAAGCTTTATTTACTGTTCAATAAAAAATAAATACGTCTTTCATATTTTTCATTGCAGGAACGGAATAGTTAATAGCTGCTGCACAACCGATGTTTCACTTGCCCAAAGGACAATCGAAATTGAAACACGCTGTACGCTTTCTTTTTCTCTCGCTCACTCTTTTTTTTTATCTATTTTTCATCCCTACTTCTTCGTCGAAGGAACAATGATTCATATTAAAAAATTGTCACGTAAAAATTATTGATCGCTTTATGCAGGAAAACGTTGCACGACTTACGCTTTGAGAAGGAATCGGAGGACAAGGACACGGCTCGAAAGTGAGCACTTGATGTTACTTTGAACTAGACAATACTTTGTATAATCCATGCCGTAATTTAAATTTAAAAATCTTGTATTAAAATTATTTATTACTAAAATTGTTTAAAATTTTCAACTTTTCCACAAATTATAAAAAAGTTGGTATTTTTATAATTTTATAGAAAAGCATACAAATTTTAAGTGTAGGAAAAAAACGGCATGAATAAAATGAAATACGTCTACAATCTAAAGTAACATAGAAATGCCTATTGGATCAGTATAAAAAGTGAGAAAAAATGGATTTGAATGTTCTTTTTTCCGAGGGAAACAGCACTTGTTCCATTGATACTTTTTACGGTGATAATTGTTGAGGGTCAGGGAGCAGAGGACTTATGGAAAACTCCTTAAAAGTTAAATGTCAGTGATGAGTCGAAAATTAAGACGTCGCGGCGACAACTGGAGGAGTAACAACGTCCGGTCCACCAGCTCCCTCCGCGGCGACAGCTTTTTTCACCTTAATGGATTCTTCGGCATCTCCATTTTCCTTCGTCTTTTCGACTTCTTCACTAACGCCATTGCTGTGTACTTTATCAACTTCGGCATCGTTCGTCGAATTACCATTTGTCGTTGTGCCGTTGAGTTTTTTAGTTTCCGCCTCCTTTTGAGGTTCGGTTTCCGCTTTTGTCGATTCTACCGTTTCCTTGGCTTCTTCAGCTTTTTCGACTTCTACGTCCGCCGTTTTCTCGTCCTTTGCTTTTTCATCGACATTTTCTATGTTCTCTTTATTTTCAACTTTGTCCAACTTTTCAGATTCTACAGTTGCAGTGCTGCCATTTTCTTTCACTTCTTCTGTGGGCTTCTTCTCTGCCACAGTGTTTTCTTTTTCTTCTGATTTCGTTTCTTCTTCGACTACCTTTTTTTCTTCGACCTTCTCTTTTGCGACCTCTGCAGGCTTTTCCGTAACGGTTTCTGTTGTGGTTTCTGTGACTTTTTCGGCGTCACCCTCCTTTGTTTTTTCTGCAGCTACTTCTGTAGGTACGGGTTCTTCGACTTTTTTTTCTGCGTCGACCTTCTTTTCTGCGTCGACCTTCTTTTCTTCCGCTTTTTCAGAAACTTTCAGCGTCTCCTCAGGCTTAACTTCTACTTCTTCTGGCTTCTTCTCTGCTTCTTCTGTTTTCTTTTCTGCTTCAACAGATTCTTCAGATTTTGGTTTTTCTTCCGACACCTCAGATTTTTTATTTTCCGTTTTATCTTCGGGCTTTTCCGCACTTTCTTTTACTTCAGTTTCTGGCGCTACTTCTGTTTTTTCAGTTTCAGTCTTTGCAACTGTATCTTCTTTTACAGTTTCTTCCTCCATGGGTGTCACTTCTTTTTCAACTTTTTCATCTTTTTCAGCCTTTTCAATTTTTTCAACTGCTTCTGTTGATTCTACTTTTTCTGCAGGTTTCTCCGCCTCGGCAGGTTTATCTTCTACTTTTGTTTCTACTGGTTTAGCGTCGGACGTTGTTTCAGGTTTTTTCTCATCTTCCTTCATCTCAACGTCTTCTGACGTATCCATGGGTTCACTGACCGGCTCAGCTGTTTCCGAAGTTTTTTTTTCTTCTACTGAAGCATCTTTCTCGTCTTTTTCAACTTTCTCGTCTAACTTTTGACGTTTGCTAACCGATTGAAAAGATACTTCTGAGAAGCTTTCAATGGTCTTGAAAGCGGCCTTTTCGTCATCACTTAAATGGGCATTACCTTCTCTTATAACAATAGTAGTGGATACTCCTGCTTCTTTTGCAGCTTCAGCTTCTGTAAAAACATACATAATTTATCGTTATTTACCTTTGTCTACAAAGTTCATAAAAAAAGTAATCAACTCTAATTTTGAAGACTTATTATTGGAGTACATAATAAGATTTTTACGCGTAAAATTTATGAGAAAATAAAATAATTTTTTTAACTTGAAAAATACCAAGTTTCCAAAACTTCGTTTTGTAATCAATTAGTTCTTGTGCTAATTTTATAGGTGGTTTTAATACATAAAATAAATAAACATAAATAACTAAAATCTTTACAGACCTTTTACAACGTCAGTGAGGAATAAAACATCTGATGGTTCAAGATTAATTTCTTTTACAATCTTCGTGTAACTGGCAGCTTCCTGCTTTGGGCCAACTTCAGTGTCAAAATGTCCACTTATATACTAAAAATAGTGTTTATTAAAGATTAGAATCACATCTAAATATTTTAATAAAAATTGTGTATCATCAGAAATTTACCTTCAACAAATCGCCGTGCACTGAATCCCCATACAACAATTTTTGGGCATCTACACTTCCACTCGAATAAATGTAAAGCTTTTTGCCATTTGAAGTCCATTCCTCAAAAGCTTTCGGGACGTCATCGTAAACGCTTAAAAGATAATAAAATTATCAATTTCGCTCATTTTTTTTATATCATTTAAAATAAAAATATTAAGATTTTCGGCGCAGTCGTGATTTTTTAAAATTCTAATGCAAATAAATTGAACGTAGGTATTGTTTCAATTGAAATTATCCCGAAAATGAAGTGTAAGTAAATCAGGTCGAGTTAAGTAAGACACAACTTCACGCATTCTATGAAGAAGTGAGCCACAGGAAACTTATTCACTTCCTTGAAATTTAAATCGAATGTAATTAATTTCGGTTTAATTATAAATATATTGTATTTAAATATATTTGTACATTTACAAATTTTTTATTTATTAATAAAAAAATTAATAAAAATCTAGAAAGATGTTCACAAGTTGATTAAAAATGAAACAGTTCCATTAAAAAATTCAATTTTTACTATATTTCCTTTACTTATAATATAAGTATTACGATAGAATTGTATTATATTCAAAAAATAATTTGCGCGGAAAAATTCTTCGCGTAAAAAAATCAGAGATCCGATATCATAAAGTAATACTGACACATTTTATTCGTACAATTTCTATTAATAACTTTAGGATTGCGCATTCTGCACGACTTATGATAAACTATGAAAAAAACTGATAAGAAATTGTGATGATTTAGTGTAGAAGTCGAGATAATTTTGCAGATGACAGTGATAACACTGAAGCTACTGACACAGTTTGACATACTTAAAATTGCTTTTTCATTACAACCTTTAAAATATTTATGTTTCATTTCGAATATTGCTTATTTATTAAATATAAAATAAATGATAGCAATAAAAAAATCAATATTTTGTTACTTAATATTACAAATTATATTGGCTACTGTGTTACAGTGCATATTTTAATAATTTTATCAATAATTGTTTAATAATAAATATTTTATTAACAGTTCAAAGGAATAAATTGGAGTAATAGTAGAAGTGACTGCAGGAATACAGAATTTTATATTTTTACTTACTGTCCTTTAATAGGCTTGTGTCCAGCTTTCCAAATATGTCCCTGTAATTGCTTCAGGGCACCTGTTTTACGATCATTATCCATTTGCCACAATACATTTTTTATTAAGGATTCTTTAGCTTCTTCTTCGGTATCTTCTTTAATTGGTACAAAACCATCAACTTTATTTTCTTCATCTTCTTTGGCCTAAGAAGTTTATTTTAAATTTAAATAAAGTTAAACTAAAAAAGTAATTTCCTTATTTATCATTGAATAACATTTTTGAATTTGTGTTAAATTCATATAACAGTCAGTAAATCAATTTAAAAATTTAACAGCTAATGTTACAAAAGTTTTTCAGAAGGTGTATATGAAAGGTATTTTCAGATGATTCAATTTTCATTACAAATTTATGTTGAACTGCTTCATGTGCCTTGTGAATAAAAAAAGAGTTCATTAACAATTACTAAACAATTAACTCTTAATGTTGGTGATTCTTAATTTATTTGTTTTAAAGACAAATTTCAAATGCAATTTCATGTTACTATGACATGATCAGAGTCTTGCAGTATATGGATGGTTGGCTCACAGCTACATCTGAGGTGAACATTTTAGCAAGGTCTAGTAGGAACTGGAGGAATGTTGAGGTAAGAATGGAGTCCAGGTCAATTCTTTTGACTGGGAGCAGCTGGCTCTGCTCAGTTTGTACAATGCCACTGCCTTCCAATGAGAGCATGGTTTTCAATTCAAAAGGTAGGGCTAGATGGTAGGGTGTGTGTAAATTGCAAATCAACACCGGCACTCTCGACAATTTTCTGGGCCGGGTTTGTAGGAAATTCTTTGAAATTTAGTAGGTAGCATCAAAATTTGACAAAAAACATTTTACAACTCCATTGTTCAAAACCGTCAATTTTACAACGAAAAATGTACCAAATGATAAAGAAATTTCACGCATTTTTATTTATTACAAATTATTGCGAACCTGTCCTTTTAGCTTAGCAAGATCGTCCTTGAACTCGTCAGTGTTCCATTTCTCGTCGACGTGTTTCTTCAACACTTCGCGCACGTACGGGAAAAGTGTATCCTGCAAGAGAAAATGGCATAAACTTTCCAAATTGGAAAAAGCGCAAATGAATTATTATCTAATTTTAATTGCGATTTATTTCAACTTTCTCAAAGTGTAACTAATAAAAACGTATTAAAATGTATTCACGACCGATTATATTTACAAAAAAAAGAATATAAAATATGAGGCACCTCGTCGCTATCGGATTGCGCCGAGCGAGTGTGCGACAAGTGAGGAAAAATTAACGGTCAAACGCATGAAACCCAATACAGATCTTCCTCTGCCTAGAAACAAGAGCTCCATTTTGCATTTTTGCTCTTTCTGGCGTACGCCGGACGAAGGGGCGCCGACCCGCCGTGCCAGCAGACACGTAGTACGAGTCGAGGCCGATTTTCCGTTGGAGTCCACCAAGGTGCAAGCGCGGAGGTGCCTACACGTAGAGACGAGTAACCCGGCCGCCCGCCCGTAAAAATCGATCACATTTTCTCCCGTGTACGAGGCGGGCAGGTCGACGCTCCAGGAGCACCCGCTATTGTTCGCGACCCCCCTAGAACAATGAAAGTGGGGGGGTCATCGACGAAGGGGGGCCCCGATGGAGTTTGGCGAAAAACCCAAATGGAAATTGGCCTACGCTGGAGGAAGATAGAGCGAAGGAGAGGAGAGGAGAGAGAGAGATAGAAAGAGAGAGAGAGAGAAAGAGGGAGAGGGAGAGAGAAAGCCTGCGAGCAGGAGGGAGGGGTGGCTTCTCGCGCGGAAACCGTTAGAGACGCAGAAATGGCTCCTCTCCACCATACCTATCCTCTCTCGCGAAAATGCAGGCGAGATGGTTGCCCAATGCGTCGCGCTCCAAAAATCTACCCGACCGGGAAAAATTGGCTACGTGGCCTGATGCGGCACTCGGTCGCGATGCTCCGATCTCGCGCTTTTTCCTGCTCATTTGCACTTTTCCGTTTATTGATTAATATCGAAGGGAGCGTAGAAAATATCGAAAAAGAGGAACAAGTCGCGTCGAAACTGCCTCACTCCGAGGATAAGTACAGATTTAAAGAGATTCTAGATTGTAAATCGACGAAAAAAAGTGAAGGGAGAGAGCTAAAAAAGCCCAACGGCCGTTGGGGGGCCGGCATTGATGCTCCGTTGCAAAGCCACGGAATTAAAGGGGAATCTCGTAACGAAGCCCCAAAACGCGCGGGCCACGTGTTCCCCGCGGCTTTTTTGACGATTCCGCGGTAAAAAGCGAGTACGCGGAGGCGTACTTGCACAGGAATACGGCGAAAGGGAGCGAAAACCGAGGGCCGTTCGAGGCGGGCGAGGCGGCGACCGCCGGCGCCATGCGAGAGCGCCGCGGCCTTCTCTCTCTCCCCCCTTTTTCCGCCTTTGTCCGCGGCATTTAATCGTTAGCCCAGGAGCTGCTGCACCGGGCCGCGGCTCGCCTCTCCCCGCGCCGAATTTTCTCGCTCACCTTGACGAAGCTGATGCTGCTGGTGGTGCCCTCGACGTCGAGGAGGATCGCCTTACACTCCTGGTGTGCGGCTACCTCGGACTCGGCGGCGCTGCGCTTCTCGCCGGTTGCCATGTTCCCGTGTTCCCTGCTCGGGTCCTTCCCTCGTGGCGCTCCTCGAAAAGGTCTTCCCTTCCTTCCTTTTTACCGCACTGGCTCGCGTTCCTCGGCTACGGCTACGCAGCACCGGGAGGCGGGGGCGAGGGCTGAGAGAGAGAGAAGAGAAAACGAGGGCGGACGAGAGAGAGTGCGAGAGCGAGGAGGAGACGCCAGGAAGCACAGCACACGCACACACTAGCCGGCGCTCTGTCCGCGCAGTCCGCCGGTCCACCGCCGAGTGTACTGTGTAGTAGACGGTAAACCTCTCTCGCTTCGCACACTCCGTCTCGCTCTCTCTCCTACTATCGGCTTTCCTTCTCCCTCCCCTTCTCCCTCGCTATCTCTCTCTCGATCTCCCTATCTCTTTCTCTCTCGGCGCTTTTCGCGCTGCACCACCCGGCCTTGGCGCTGCCGATGCCGTCGGTCGCAGACTGTGTCTCGCGCACTCACACACGCCAGCCACGAGGGCGAAATACTCTCTAGGTTCGCCGGCCTTCGCGTATTTGCATCGGCGCGCGGGCATGTGTGTGCGTGTGTGCGCGCGCGCGCGCCAGCGGGGAACCTGCCCGGCGCCGACGGAGACCGAGAGATGTTGCAGCGAGAGGGGGGCAGGACCGTGCGAATTCGACGACCTCTCCTCCGGCCCCGCAGCCGCTCGGCTGTATGCTCTATATGCTTCGACAAAGAGGGATGCGGAGCGCGGCTTTTTCTCGCCGCTCCTTTTTGCCTTGGCCTCTCTTTTCTTGCCTCCTCTTTTGCGCCGATTCTTTCTCTCTCTTACTCAGCTGTACACGCGGCTATTGCGCCTTTTGGCGATGGCCCACGTGCCAAGCTACACGCGTTTTTCCGAGAAATCTTAACGCCAAACTGATTCCTTGATTCGTTCGACCGCTCCAGTAAACTCGCCGCTCTATAATATATATATATATATGTACTGCTTCAGCTTGAAATCCATTATTTAATTTCGACGTAATCCTCATCAGTATACTTTTCCTAATAAATAAATGTTTAATCAAGTTTTCAAAATGATAATCAAGTTACATAGTGTATCGCGAAGTGAAATAGATTCAAAACTGTAAACCCACTCGTTATCGCCTATGAATTCCACGACGGCTATAGATAACACCCGGAAAGTTCATCGCAATACCAACGAATACTAATCGCTCCGAGATCCACGTGCGTAAACTAATATTCAACGAAAAAAGAAAAAAAAGAGGCGGCCCGCTGCCTTGGGAAAAATTGTGCGCGGGGGCAAGAAAGGAGCCTCGCGGGTGATGCGTCCCTGCCGACGTCTACCTTCTCCGTCTCGCTCCGGCAGCGGCGGCGGCGGCGGCGGCCGGGAGTGCCGGGACGCACACGTGCCCGCGCGAAAAGCCCGTCGGTGTGAATCGCCCGCCGGTCGCCGACCAATGAATACACTTCCAGACGATCTTCCCCTCGCGCCTCCCTCCTCCCCGCGCCCGGCCACCCGGTCTACCGCCGCCGCCGCTCTGCTCCGCTCCGCTCGCGCGTCCCCCGACGTGGAACGAGAAGGAAGCCGCGTTTTTCCATTCGCAAAAATCCCACCGACGTGTTTTATTTACTCTCTTTTTTTCTTACCACTGTAAAGATACGTATGCTCGTGAGATGGGATTGATTTCGAAATTTATATATACGTTATAGAGCGAATGATCGTGATTAAGGATTGCCCCGATGCAGTCCGGGTTTTTTGGAGCTATACGGTGCAATCGAAAGGAGGGACCTTGCTTCTTCTTAGCCTTCCTTCTTTCGGTTCAGCGAGTTCTGAAACGGCTTGCTGTAGGAGAATAGGATCCTCCTGTACATATCAATTATTGCTTATAAAAATGTTTACAAATTTTTATCGATTTAGTTCGAGTGAAACGGTAATACTATATGTCCATTCATTATTTTCGACTGATTAAAAGTTGCTTTATTAACCGAATGAAATTTTCGCGCAAAACTATTAATAGAATTATTTTTCATAGCTCAGAAGAGAAAGTTTGTGCAGACATATCTAATCGATTCTGCAATAAAACAAATCCATCGAGCAATTACGCTGCTATGTAAATACAATTAATTACAATCGTGTACATATAATTACCAGAGTCAACAAAATGCACGGCATTTAAAAAAAGTAACTCGTATGTGCATGTACGTAATTGCAAAAAAATTGTAATACTTAGAGACGCTAAGGCCGCAGCGAGTAAAAGTGGATTGATCCACAGCGAAAGAAAAAAAGAATGTACCTCCTGTTCTAAAAATAGCTAAGGAACACTCAGTTCCTATCTACCTGAGCGAGGACTCAGGTAAAGCGCGATAGGCGTATATCCTGCAGCCATGTGCTCCTACACGTACCGGGCAAGGGGAGCAGATTGCTGGCGAGGCGGAGGGGAGGGAGAAGATCGCCGGCATTTAAATGGCACGTAGTGTGAGTCAGACGCGCTTTACCGGCGAACTGGCACGCACACAGCGTGCGACCGGCGTCTGCCGCGTCGGTGTATTATTATACAGTGCGCGCGCAGCCCGGCGCGGCATTTAAATTTTGACGTTAGGATCGCGCGCCGCCGGGCCGCAGCTCACGTGTGCGCAACGCGCGCGGTGATGGACGTGGCCGCACACGCGACCTCGCCGCGCTCGCTGTATTGGGCGTACGTGTGTTTGCGAAGCACGCGACGGCCGCGCGTGGACGCCTCGCCGTCCGTTGTACATGTAAGGCGATTGCGCCCGCCGGCCGTCAATTAATGGCCCAAATATAGAGCCATACCGTTAACAGCGTCGAAAGTCGATACTCCAAATTCTGTAGGGGCTCGATTTCCATTAGGAATTGCGAGGACTTCCGCATTGTCGACGACTATTCGCTGTTGGAGACTAGAATTCTTCAAGGCTATTCAACGCTATTCTGAACAACTCTGATGTTTTTAATAAATTGAAAAATTATTAATTTTATTTTAATAATCGCTTGCTGTTTATCAGCGCGGCAGATCATTGTTTATTTATTTTAAGAAGGGTTTAAGCATTACAGTTTGGTTAGAAAAATTTTACTCAAGCATAAACGTAAATTAAATTATATTTCATAACCAATTTACTTTAATTGAAGTCATTTATTTAAATAGAAAAAAGTGTCATATGACTCTGGTGAATGATTAGATACTATGCTAAATAAGTTTATTTGTTATAAAATAATGATAGTAAAAAAATGATATTAAATACACTAACTTGTCAATTACGTTAAGAAATCTATTACATGATTGACTTTTTAATTATAAAATATAGCAAATTTAAAAATTTATACATTGATAAAGTATTTACTGTTTGCATTATCATGCATTTTTTTACATTTATCGCGGTAATTTTACGTTGAATTTACCCCGAGGTAAAATATAAAAATTAAATTTTAACTAATTTAATGTACTTATTTTTCACCACTTGTCTTACGCAAATTCTATATATATATTTACAATCTTAAGTAGTTCCTTATTATATTACACTATCGCGTATTGCTCGTACAACAATTCTCGCACTCTGTAGTAATCTTCAGAAAGGCAGCCTTCCAAAATAATTTTACCAGCTTCATGCTAAAAATAATTATAAAATAATATTACACTCGATAAAATAGGAGTTTTAATAAATAAAAAAAAAACTATTTTAATCTTACCCTCCTTACTGCAATTGTATTGTTACAACACCATAAAACACCTCCACTGAATTCTGAAGGAATATTAGATTTATTAAGAATTTGCTTAAAATCAGACAGCTTCAGTTCATTGATAAACGTAGTTTGATGTCCCGGCACCTATAAAATAAACATATAAACAATATATTTTAATCTTTACTAGCCGCTTAACAATTAAACGAATTGTACCTCGTTGAGTGGCAATGGTTCGAGAGTCAATATTTTCTCGGCTCTGTCAATTGTATCTTCAGTGTCACTGTCCATAAAAACGTCGCGGCAAACTTGATCGCGTGCTGTTATTAAAGCATCCACCCAAGCCACTTCTGAATCTCCTTTCCCTCGCGAAAAATTTAATCCACTCACTAAAGCGTCCGTTAAGCGTACCTAAAATTAAAAAAAAGATTAATGTTAAGTTAAATGAATATAAATTAGACTCGTTATTATAAAACAAAGTAAATGATTAATACTTGATAAATGTGCGTCTCTGTAGTAGCGTCTAAAGTTTCTCCTCGAGAAGGAACGAATACGCGAGCACCTACGTTTTGCGCTTGTTGAGCAAGCAATTCCGTATCTTTAGGGGAACCTCTTACTAAGACTATTCTTCGAGGCCGTAATTGCATCAAAATTTTTTGCAAAGATTCACCATCCGATCTTCCCTCAAAATCTATGTAAGTCACTGAAGCATTTACAGAAATAGTACGAGTAGATTGAACACATTTAGTGGGAATATCACCCGTTGGTTCAACGTGTTGAACCTGTTCTTCATTTTTTACTTCTATATTCTCTTTGCTATCTTCAGCATCAAGTACTACTTCAGCAATTTTATAGTCTTCAGACCTATTAATTGTAATATTGGTTAATCATTTTTTTATCATTTTTTACTGAATAGAGATAGAAGAATTTTGATATACTTACTTTATTATTTCACCATATTCGTCGACTTTGATTTTCTCTTCTACAAAAGGAAACATAGGATGCTGCTTTTTGCTCTGTTTGAAAAATCCTGGTTTGTGCTCTTGTTTGACTAGTAAGTCGTGTTTCCCTTTTGTTCCTCCTACCTCTATTTCATCTTCAGATTCTGAACTAACATCAGCAGTTTCCCTGGAAAACAATATTTATTAAAACTAATAACGTAAAGGATTTTTAAATAAATAAAGAATCTTTTTAGATATTTAGCAAACATTAATATCTTACATTTTATCTTGTTTCATCTGCTCCTGTTTCAATTTCTCTTTTTTCTGGTATTCTTCTAGTTCTGCACCTTCTAACTTCACTTTTTTCTTTACTTCTAACGTAATATTTCTGTTTCCGCCATTTTCTATGAGATCTCTCGCCAGAGTTCCAGGTGAAGTCCGACTAGTTAAAATAATACTATTTTGTGGATTACTGCACCACTGTAAAAAGAGTTCTCGGGAAAACCCACACTCCATGTCAGGAGTACTGGCTAACACAACCTAATTATATTGAAAAATTATTTGAAATTACAAAAGCTTTAAATTTTTAAGTGACTAATTTAATATTTGAGAAACAATGTTTTACCTTTGGACTAGGAACTTGACTTAATTCAGCCATACTGTGACACAATCGTAAATGTTTAAATTGAAATGGATTGTTCCTTGCACCTTCAAAACTTTTCATTAACTTTTCACTCATCCATTCAATTTGTGATTTTGCAAATTCAACCACATTATAACTGACGTTATTTAATAAAGCTAATGAATAAGCAAGCAATCCTGATTCCTTATTTTGCCAGAGCTGATCTAACATGTGTGCCAATTCTAAGACTCTACCAGCAGTGTCAACACCCACCAGGACATTTCCACCTCCACGAAGAGTTTGAAGTATGTTTGCTAAAAAAAAACACAAGTTATTTGTTAATTTTTCCTAACATAAGACTACAACTGTATACTGTAATACTCACTCATTAATTTTTCATCTCTGGTCCTTCGTCTTGCTTGTTGGTAAGTGGCATTAAAGCTATCTGTTATCAACAGAGATGGTCTTTGTAATCTTTCTAACTCGCAACCATTTAAATGCCTTTCTTTCTTGTGATTAAAATCTACTGCATAAATAATATCTTCTTCGCCAACTTTAACAATTTTCCAAATGGTTCCACCTATCATATGACCAGCTGGTAATGGAGTTAACGTCACACCATATCCTTTGCCTTTCATAGATATACTTTGATTGTATTTTAATTGCACAATTTTGTCAAAAGCTGCATCCACATCATCAAGGGTAAATAAATTAAAATCTTCCATGTTATGCCGAGACTAAAATAAAATAAAGTATAACTAATCAAGTATACTCCACTATTAAAAATAAAAAGAAATGTACTTTGTTTTACCTGATATATGTCATACATAAACATTTGACCCATCTTGTAAACAGGAATTGTAGCATAAATAGGGCAGCTTAAACCACATTTACCAACTAAATAAGGTAGAGCACCTAAGTGTAGTGGATCTGGGTAGGATAATAAAACTGCATCAATCTGATGCACATGTCTGTAATATTTTTAAGAAAAAGTTATTAAATAACGATTAATAATTGACATTTTCTTGAGATGTTGAAAAAATAAATTATAATGACCTCTTTAACTCTTTTATAAAATCTTGATCAAAATTTTCGTCCCATCCACAATCAAGCAAAATACGCAATTCATCGACTTGCAAAATATAGCATGGAGGAGACTCGTCCAGTGCTCCAGAAATAGCATGAAGTTTGATAATCGATGTCATTGTTTCTGAATCTATAACGAATTTAAAAAAATTGAATGTATTGCTGAAAAGCAATCACTAATGCAATTACTATTGCAATCTTATGAAACAAATTTTTTTTTAATTTATAGGTTTTTGTGTTCAGCATTACTTAAAAAAGTACACCTTTTTTAAATAAAAAGATGAGTAGAAGACTAGATTAAAGCACGTAATTGTAATTAGTGTAAATCTCCGAAATTTAGGTGTAAATAGATAACAGTTAACCTATAAATTTTATAGAATTTCTGTATTCATAAATAAAAAACAAACATTTAGACTGTAAACAAAATCAGGCAAGACGGAGTAAAGTTTTGGAAATAAAGCTTTTTCAAGCGCTCGTTAAATAAACAAAAATAATAGCATTTCTACATTAAATAACATTCTTTCAAACAGACTCCGCGAAAACCGAAAAGAAGCAAGTTTCTCCCGGTGCTCCGCAATGTTGCCAGATATTTATTATCACGGTGAGAGCGCGAAACTATTACCTTTTCAAATAGACAACATTCTTAGCAAAATCACGCTTTTGTACGTAACTTTACTGTAAATAAAAATAGAACGTTACACAAAAACTGAAATAAAATAAATTTTTTCGAACTAAAAATTGAATTTTAGTCATAAATTAGTAAATATTTGCACTGATTGAAGTATTAAACGCGGCAACAGTGCCTCACCGTTTCAATGCAAACTATATTGGAAACAACCAATACGTTCTACTCTACCAACAGAACAGAAACTGCGTTCAACACACTAGGACTATGTAGAAACCTTCCCGCGCGGCGTTCCGGCGCTAGTTTCGCCGGCTCCTGTATTTTCCAACAATCCAAACTTCAACCCGCAGTTATTTAAATTACAGCAATATCCATTATTCAACATTTAAAATTTACGCAGAAATCAAGACTAAACATCGAGAAAAATCAAATAGATTTCAATCGGATTTACAAACGCCCTGTAAAAAACATATTCGATCTGCGCAGATTCGTCGGCTCCACACTTCCGCTTGCGCGCGCATCTTCTTCCAGCTCGCGATGGCCACCAAATTTGCATCAATATATCGCTAAATGACAATTTCTCGCGACAATTTCCTTCCCTCCCGCCTCCCTAAGGCTCGACAAATTCGTCGAAAGAAGAAAATCGAACGTATCGTCAGCCGCGACTTGTCGATAAATAAAACCAAACAAGGTAAAATTCTTCCGCGGCGGCACCTGTCGCGCCGCCCGACCCCCTCCCCTTTCGCCGCGCGCGCGCCTACGTTCGAGAGAGACGGCAATCGAGTAGACTTCCGGCAGCGCCATTAGTCCACCTCTCCGGCGGCGGCGCTTCTCTTCTCCTGCGTGCGTCCGACTTTGGCGGAACATCACGCGACTTCTGCGAAGCGCATCACAGTTCCCTACCGTCGAACGAGCGTCAGGTCGAAACGTAAGTACCTTTAGCATCTGAAATCTCGATTAAACGGCCAAAGTACGGGTTTTCCGCGCGGCGTGGGCGATTGAGCAAACGCATGAACCCCTCGGCGAGGGCGGGGGGAGGGTGGAGTAGTTGCGCGGCGAGCTCTCGTGTCGGTGTCGAGCAGCGTATAAGGGAAGTAAAGTGCGACCTGATGAACGAATCCGCGGCATATGGGTACGCGTCCCGAGGGCGAGAAATTCGCGTAGATAACGCGATGGCTGGTGCATATCTTCTTCCTCTGCGTTCCCCCTCCACTCCTCCTCTCGCGTCGCTCTCACGCGCATGTACACGGGTTTCTCGTTGGCGTCGCGTCTCCGTCTCCCTTCGTGCTTCAGACTGAACTCATGTTTTTCTGTCCTGCTCACTCAAGGCCTGACTCACGCCAGAGGAAGACCGTCCGCCCGCACTCACCCCGGCTCCCTGTGGTGATTTAGCGGCTCTATTTTGTTTTTTTTCGCCACACACGAACATGAACAATCTGGTGAGTAATATTTTTGTTTTTTATTTTGACGTATATACGAGACGTGAATGAATTGTGAATGTAGGAGGTGAGCGAGTGTAGGATGCCAAGCTTGAAAATGCACGCGGCGGCTGCGAATTGTATACGCGGTGACGCGAAGCGGCCGCTCGTCTTATTTGTTACCGTCGATCGTTTATTATGTTTAAAAATAAATTTATTTTTTAAGAGCGACCATCTTGGAGACGATTGAATGTTTCTTTGATCGAGTTTCAACGGCGACGGTGTTTTAAAGCAGTGGCCATTCCCGGCCAGTAAAAATCAATAGTTGGCGTTCTTATACGGACATTTCGGAGTTATTTTATTTATTGTCTCTATCGATCGTAAGTGTTAAATTTAACTTCATCCACGAAAATACTTATAAACTGTAAATCAATTTTCGATTAGAATTGTAAAGTACATAATTAAATATTTATTTGCGAACAATTGTTTTTTAAACAATGGGTATTTATTAATAAAATTTTTAAACTCTTGTAGGATTTTGCATTCAAGGTTTGAAACTTCATTTTAAGCTTGTTTGGAATTAGTTTATTTAAAAATTTTTGTAAATTTTTTAAAAACAACCAGAAATGTTCCGCGTCAGTACCTTGATGTAGACTGGGTTCGGGGTTTACCGCCCCAGCGTGCTAAACACCTTGGTTGATTCGTAGAGACGCGGCTTGGCTTCTACGTGGCCGTAATGTGGCCCGAGCGCGGGATTTATCTTCCATCTCGCTCCCACACGGGTCTTCCACATTTTCGAAATCAACTGCTTTTGTACGAAGCATTAACGCAAATTAAGCAAACTAGTAATTAATTCTTAATGTAGAAATTGAGATAATTGTTTGACCATTGTTATAAAAATATATTGTTATTGTTATAAAACTTTGTAGTGCATCTTTTGAGAATTTGATATTGCATAGGTTATTAATTTTCCACAAATCAAGCTCCTCATGCATTCACAATTAATATCAATCGATTTTACTCCATTAAATAGAATTAATTAATAATGATTTTTTTTTTATTTCAGAAAATGATTTCACCTACCTCACCGGTAAGAATTATGAAGAAATTGATTTTTTAATAGACTAACTTTTTAAAAATAAAATTTTTTTTAGTAATACTTTCTTAAGAAAATAAATAATTGAAAAAAAAGCCGAAAAGCGAACGTACTAAGTTTGTCATTCGATTTTTAGCAAAGAAAGACGAAGATCTTCGTCGGGCGATTACCACAGAACTGCATGAGCGACGAGCTGCGCCACCTGTTCCTGCGATTCGGCGAGGTCACAGAATGCGACGTGATGAAGTGCTACGGCTTCGTGCACATGTCCCGTGAGGAGGACGCAGCCGAGGCGATCAAGGCCCTCCACAACACGGTGTTCAAAGGCGCCACCATCAACGTCGAGTATTCCACTGGCAAATCGCGAGGGCGCCGAGACGACAGACGCGGTGGCCCCATGCGCGGCGGCAGAGGAGGACGAGATGGAGGCCGCGATACTCGTCCCGGTCCGTATAACGACAGGAGAGGTTTGTTGAACTACACCGCGTCGTTCGTAATTTCTGAAAGAAAATGATTTTTTCTTGAAAATTTTAACGTTTTTTCTCCGTTTTTTCACGTACTTCGACGCGGGCACCGAGTCGAGGATTCAACACGGATAGAGTTTAAGATTATTACCCTTCGTTTAAGCGTTTGAAGTTAAACTAATTCATTTTGGCCTTTTTTCAATTCCTTTACTATTTTTTTTAATCATCACATTCATGGAAAAAGTGAAAACAGTTTAACACTTTTATATTTATTTTAACAAATTATACTATTTTAAAAACATGCATTTTATTACATATTTCATTCACATTTAATTGTTATTCATTTAAACATTTTACAAAAAAAAAAATTCCCTGCTCATTGATAAGATTATAAATTTTCATAATGTATTCTGTTTTTGCTTTCTCTAAAGTAATAATAATACCTGACATGCAGACAGCAACATTTTGAGTTTAAAAACTGGTTGTAAGAGTGAAAGATACACAGTGGCCAAAGATTATCATTTTATTAATTGTCATCAATTTTACATTATATCATACTTTACGTACAAATACAATAATTTTTTTCCTTTTAATTTAATCATAAATCATGCATAAATACTATTCATTCTTAATGATTAGATCATTTAAAAACCATTTTATCTTTCATTTTAGCAACAATATCACAACTGAGAATTTTGCTTTATAAAAAGAAATTATCGATTGATTTTTCATTAACACCTCACAATGCAAAGCCTAATATTCAATTTCCATGCAAATTTAAGTTTCGCATAGACTCACTAACTACACTACAAACTACAAACGTTTAAACGCGTGTAATAATCTATAATAACCAGTTGATAACTTCACGATCGGCGTTCGTTCTAAGTTAGTGGCACTGAGAGATCTTAGATTAGGGCGACACTAGGTTTTCTCAAGAATAAACGAGACGGTGGTTAGGGGGGTCCCTTGGAATTCGATATACCTAACTACATCTCCTGAGTAGACAATCAAAAAGCAATGAAGGGTCGCCCGTTTTTTCTCTGTTTCTCGGACTGGGGCATCGCCGACTCGACCTCCAGTGCTCCCAATACACAACGTCGGCTATGACGGGCAGGCCGCTGGCGGTGGCGGCTACACAGACTACAACCGCGGCGGTGGTGACTTCAGCGGCCGGGGTGACTTCGGTGGAGGCTACAACGACCGAGGTGGCTACGGACAGAACGTCGGTGGCGCGGCCATGGGATACACCTCCACAGCACCCATGGGTGGCTACGGACCGGCAGGAGGTGCAGTCGGAGGATACGGACCCACGGGCGCCGTCGACTACGGTAGGACGGATTACGGCAGGACCGCTGATTTCGGCGCGAGGACAGACTACGGAAATCGCGGCGACTTTCCAAGTATGCCGTTGACTTCTTTATCTGTGTTTTGGATCTTAACGAAATTTTCTGCTGCTCACTTCCTTCACATTTAATGCCTGCTTCTGTTTTCTCTTTGGATTCCTATTTGATGAGCCTGATTTTAAACTTTTGTCAATCTATTTCATTCGAATGCAGAGTTCCTTAATATCCAAAACTTTAGATTTGTAGAAAACTGTTGGCAGTCAACAGTTGAAACTATTTTTTTTTATTTTATTTGAGATGAGTCTTCTGGATAGCTCATTAGTTTTCTGTCATCCGAATCACCCTTTTCTCGGTCCCAAAGTTTTATTTTATATACATACTGGATTGTACTCCAAATTAACATATCATTTCTCAACTGCAGCGGGATATTCTGGACAAGCAGTGTGTGACTATAATGTTGCTGGTGGCGGCATGGCCGGCGACTTCAACAGAACAGCACCGGGTCCCGTCGACTACGGACGCACGGATAACTTCGCGGCCGGCAGAGCTGACGCGTACGCGCCACGTGCTGACTACGACCGTACGGCGGCCGGACCTATGAGGAATGGCAGTGGCGGCGTCGCCGCAGGCGGCTATGGCGCTGGATACGGTGATGTTGGGTACGTTTTCCCTCAATATTCAAAGTTTCCGTTCAAATGATTTTAGTGTAACTTAAAGATTACTTTCTTTGCTTAATTCAGTAGGAAAGACCTGTTTTTTTCATCTCATGAATTTAATTATAATTTTGTAATTTTATTCATATTTGGATAAATGTTTTAAGATTTTCAACATTTTCATTAATTTGTCTAAATCTAACTTATCACTAATTACTTAGCTCAATATTTTTACAACTTATGTGTCTTAATAAGTTGTAAAATTTTTATTGAAGTTGAGCAAGAGTAAATAAATTCTTGAACAGACACCATGCTTTTCTAATTCTATAAGTATGGTCACTTTCAAAGAAACAATTTCAAATTTACTTTTTTGTGTATTTGATGAATGTTTGTGATGAAAAAATCAGTGTTTTTACAAAATTGTGTAATCAGTATTTTAATATTAAGTTGTAGTAATTTGCTGAAATTGTACTTTGACAAATTATACACAGAAATTCTAAATTATTTTTGCTTAAACTTACAAAAAATAATTTAAAAGAGCAAAAAATATATAATATATAAATACCATACACTATATAGTATGCAAAGTAGATTTATAATAGATTTTGTTATAAAAAATGTTTATTTTATTATTTAAAAAAATAGCTTTTTATAATTGTTGAATTTATGATTTTTACATGTTTAGATTCATATTTTATTTCAATAACTTTAATTGGCATACATTTCTTCTCTAACTATTAACTTTCCTTGATATCCATTTCCATTGAAATATTCCTTCAACTTATCAGTCCCTTTATTACCAAAAATTATTCCTTAGTATTATTATACATTCATGTGGGGTTTTAAAACATACTGGAACAATTATTGAAGTTCAAAAAAAAGACAGTTTGTAGCTTGGTACTCCAAAATTAGATTTAATCATAGTAAAAAAAAAGAATAGAAATTAGAGTAGTGCATCAGCATTACTCATTTCAACTTTCTTATTTTTTGCATAGTTAAATCTAGTTTTTTTATTCTTTAAATTTCAACTGTGGAATTTAAAATTAATAAAATCAAATCACTTGTTGAATAGACCAATCAGTGGAGCACCGAGCTACAGTACTGGTGGACCTAGCTACAACACTGGTCCTGGACCACAAGCAGACATGTTCAGCCGAAGAGCTGGAGGAACTGTTCCAAGTGGTGGATATCAAGTTGGAGGGTGCGTTTACTATAGAAATTAGTGTCGCTTTTTTTTTTATTTAACTCTTTAACATCTAGTTTCAATTTGCACAGTTTAAGGGGCAACTAATTATTCGAGTTTAAAATCATTGATGTTAAAGTGTTAAATGGGTGTGTGCTTACTTTTTCTTTTTGCTATATTTATAATGTTATGCTCGAGTGTTATGTGTAATTTGAAAAATATAGTAATGTTTTTTTTCTTTGTTTTTAATTTAAAAAAATTTGTTTCTATTTTGTATAAAAAATTTTTTTTTATATTTTACTAAATTTACTTTTCTAAACCTTACCTTAACAAAATTAACTTTTTGAGGACCAACAATTAGCTTCAGGATTGGTTTTAATTCCTTATACTCACGTTCATCACTAAGCTTCCTTTTTTAGTTCATTTCTAGCTTACACATAAGCTAGGTTTATCCTCAAAAAATTAAAGTTTTGCTTAATTTACACAAAATCAAATATACGATATATATTATACGATTTTTTTTCTTCACATTACATCAGATCAAAATATCACAAACGATTTTCTTAATACAATTTAGATTGCTGTATGATTCTTAAACATTCCTGTCACGTTCTCAATTTTCGTTACAGATACACAGAAGGATATGACAGAGCAGATCCATACGGCCCTCCCCGTGGAGGTGGTCGGTAAGTAACAAAATTTTTCCGTCATTCAATTTAGTAATGTAGCAAACTTACAATAATTGCGCAGAATATTTCGTAATAAAAAAAAATGCGAAAAGGAACATTGAGCTGAGTAAATGACCTTGCGCTCTCGTTCTTTTGCGTTTCGTCGCTTTCACGCTTCTTCGATACATTTTTTCTCCGTACAAGCGTAGAGTACAATGCGCAGAGCGACACTTTGAAAACAATGATACCGTGTAAAAGTGTAAGATGTAACTGGACTTCAATTTCATCCTCGGCAGCAGTAAGCGAGCAGTGCGATTTTCTCTCATTTATATAATCTTCCGCAATTTAAACCGTTGCGGATCTAATGTACCTGAAATATGACAAAGTAGTTTACTGCTGCCATCCGTTCACTGATTTAAACTTGACGTAATATGCGCATAACGCGTAGCGCGCGCTGTTCAAAGTATAAATCGTATACTCCATTGCGACGCTACGAACGCGAACCTTTGTACTTACGTTGCGAATGCGACCACTTTCCAAGCGATTCAACTGAGCATGGCGCTAAGCGACCGAAAAATACGTAACAAACATAACGCCCGTGCGCTCCTGTTTTATTTTTACATTTTTTTAGAACAAATATATCTATACGAAAATTTTCTTCAAATTTGCTTGTAGATGAAAGAAAATTATGGCTATCCGACAGCTATTCACTTTTGGAAAATTTCGGTCTTCGAGCACATTATTTTCGATACTGCTTTTTTGGCGACACGAGCGAGAAATTTTTATATCATGGTTCGATTCGTTTTTCACATCGAACTCTATCGCTTTTTTTTTTCTTTTCAACCGATTTCAACGATTAACATGTGCTTGCGTATTCCATGTTTAAAAAAGACTGTGCATTGATTTTACTTAGGATCAAAAATACTCTTTTTTTTGTACAAATTGGTATCAAATTTTACTACATATCTTTCACTTAAATATTTTAAAGAGTTTATCTCTAACTGAAAATATTCGGAAATCAAAACATTTACTATTACTGCAGAAAAAAATCGTTAAGAATTTCACTGCACAGTGTCATCATTGACGCATCCTCTATTATCAAAAAGGACTACTCTAAATCATTCTCCGAGCGCGACACGATATTTTATAAAAATGAAAACCTGAACGTTACATCTTACACTTTGAACTGCGCTGTAAGAAAAAAAAATCAAAAACACTTTTTGAAACGATTAATCCTGCGATTTCTCATTTTTTTAAACTTTTAGCTTCCCAGGCCCGGCAGACGCGATGCCACCGAGGTACTAAATAATCGAAAAGTACCTACGAATCAAAGCGAATAATACACGCTCGCAAAAAATGGCAAATAAAAAAAAGTTTGATGAGAATCCGGCGGTTAGAGTGCGCGAACTTACCGTCTACACACATCGCCCCTCTCGATCTCAGCCCACTTATCGACATTTGCAGTTTCACTCGTGTATACATATTAAGATTAGATGCATAGATTAAAATAAAATACTTGTGAAAATAATGAAGCTGAATGATCGAACTAGAGCTTAGATCATCGATTAAGTGTGGATCTGATAAAACAAAAGAACTTAAACGTGAAACAAATGATTATAAGAAGGGATAAATCGCTAAAAAATGTAAAGAGAGTCTGCGCAGGAGCGAGATCTGGACGAGCACAGAAGCCATTCGACACTGAGAATTGTAATAGAAATTTAACATTTTTATACTGTTGATTTTGTCAAAAGAGAAATATACTACTTGACACTAACATTCACACACAAACATTGTATACAGTGAAAACAGAAAGCATATGTGAGCATTCGTTTCGGTGTACGTAACGCAATGATCAGGGATTTAACGAAAATAAAAAATAATGTAAAGGTCAAGAGTCAAATCTTGCCGATTTAGGGGACACACGTGAATTTTCTTAGGATACGAAAAAAAAAACAATGAAAATGTTCAATTAAGTTTTTTTTCTTATTTTAGTGTTATTCTGATATTATATAGACCTGCTAATGATTTATTTAGAGTTGCTGTATGATTTTCTTCTTTTCTTTTTTTTTTATATATGTAAGAAACTGGAATAAAATGTTTTAAATGATATTCATTAATAAAACGAGAGGAAATGCTTAAGCTGCTTTCATTTAAAAAACAAGCCGTGTATCTTTTTAATTCCAATAAATGTAACTAATCATTCCTTATCCCTGTCTTGAATAAATTATACTTTTTAACATAAACGAACCTTTTTTTATAAATTTTTATGCAAGAAACTTAAAAGACATAATAAAAATTAATTAACCAATAATCCTCTTTAACTTTATCCCTCAACTAAATTTCCTTTTCTTCAAACTTCGTAATGCTAATCAATGTCAAAACTTCAGATTGTAAACAAAAGGTCCACTTTCTAAAATGGGTTTAACGAAATATAGTAAACTATATTCATTGAATCATTGAGTGTTACTCAAATGAAAGTAAATCTAGTCAAGAAAGCAATTAAAGTGAAAACGGACATGTCATCGTGGGTCAGTCATCGTTCGTCGTGCGCCGACACTGCGCTACCGCGTGGCGAATTCTACAGCAGAAATTGCGCTCCGAACACTTCCGTTTCTCTCGACCACGATAAAATTGCGAAAATGCGAAGCGAGAGAGAAACTCAGCGTCTCCACCTAAGCGCCAATAATTCGCCCCAGCGTCGCTCCACCGTGTTTTTTATATTAAAAAAAAATATGGAGAAGAACAAAAGTGTGTGCTATATCACCGAAAATATAAAAGGCACATGTGTCTGTCGACGCGAGCGGCGTTTTATTTTAAAAACGAAAGAGAGCGAGAGATGCGAAGCTGGCGATGAGAATGCGTTTGCGCCCCGGCGGCTTTGCGATTAATCAAAAGGTATGTTTATATCACCAAACAAGAAAAAAGATATCGTAGGCGTGCGTATCCTCAAATGCAAATTCTATATTACTCGTTGAACACCGTATCACAAGCGGATCCCTCCTCCCTGTTGGACACTTATATTCATTCTGGCGATCCACTGAAGAACAGAAAATGTGAGAAGACACACCTTCGATCATTGTTTTTATCGCAGTCTATTTGAATTTTGAGTGTGTATCAGAAATTTAGCTTCAATTTTGGATAATTTCTTTTGGCTGAATATGAACAGAATTAAATGCACGCGTATTTTTTAATTAATTTCTGATTGAAAACTCAAAAAGCAAATAAGTAAGCTTTAATTTATGTGATTTAAATTTTCAGTCATTACAAATTCATTTTGACTTGTTCTTTTCTGTGGCACATAAAAATTGTGTGAAGGCCTTTTTTTAAATTCTGCTAATTTTCACGATTGCGTCGACCGTGGAGAACTTTACTTTTCAGTTTTCAAAAAGAACTAAAAACAAACCGTTAATTACCGATCACTTTTTTTTTTAAGCGAAGAGTCAATATACGTTCATCACGAAGAGTGCAAGACTCCTCGCATGCTTCATTCGAAAATACATTCGATAACTGGAGTGTTAATCTCTTTTCGTAAGGTGAACAAAAAATCGAATCGAGCATATACGTTTTTGTTGCGAAGAGAAGTGCGTTTTTAACCGAACCTCCGCAAATTTTCTCGATGTCTCTCGCATACAAAGACCGATGCGGAACGGAGCTGGATCTTTCAACTTCAAAATTCCTCCACTTTCTCCCCAACACTTCAGCTTGACGCGCGTAATACCGTACTCTTTGCTCTAAAGAAACATCGTACTAGCCGCAACCGACTTGCATCAATGTAAAACGTTGGCATTTTTTCCGAAAAAACCGCATCGAAATGTCGTCTGTATGTTCGTAGTTCGCTGTTATGAAAAACTTTCTATGGTATTGCATGTTTGCGACTTTACGTAAGTTTCGTTCGTTCAAATTACTTGCCGCAAGTTATATATACTCATTTACTTTGTTGTTCCGACTGAATCAGAAACGGTTTCTGAACGCGCGCTGCTTTTTTTGTGAACAATCTTAGACGAACTGCAACAAATTCGTTCATGCGATATGTATCCTACACGCTGTTTCTTTGACGACCACAATCACCGGATTTGAGCTTTTTCTTTTTTTTTCGCCCTACATAGGCTTAAGGTCCGATTTCTTCTTGAACCCCTAACATGTTCTAATTGTTAAGTAACAATAGCTGATAAGAGAAACGATAAATTAAATGTTGATTGAAAATGTGACACTTTCTCATAGAAATTTTTGTACTAGATGGCAACCTGGATGAACGATGCCACTGGACACTTGAGATGAACTCACTATCCGGGCTGAAACTTGACTCTTGGAAATGTAAACCTCATGAAGTTCCTATGTCTTCGTCAAAGAATGAACCAGTGACCATGCCTGTAGCATTAATTTTCAGATGATCCATCCCATCAGTGTACATTTTAAATTTTAAAATGCCAGGTAAAGACTGAAGAATATTAAATTTTTCTCAAGGAGGAGAAATATTTTACTGTTAACTTATACAAAAATAAAGAAAATTAAAACTTACACCTTATACAAGTATTTCTTTTTTATAAGTCCTTATTTACCTCTTATGAAATTATTGAATTTAAACAAATTTTAAAGAAATAGTACCATTTCTGATACAATATTATAGCACAATAATGTTTTTTATTCTAATTATATTTGCTATTTGATTATTATGCTTGATGGTATTTCAGTTTAATTTTAATTCTATGTTCAAATGAATTTCAAAAAATTTGAAGAAAATATTTTATTTTACTTTTATAATTTATAATCTAAAATTAATTTAATTGCTTAGATTTATTAATATCGATACAAAATTGAAAGTAGTAAAAGGTAAGTGAAGTAATACTTAAAAAACCTAAATAGTTCAAACTTTCGTTTTTGAAATTTTAGAATAAAAGAAATATTAGATTTAATTGTAGAAATTTTCTTTAACTATAATAAATACAAGAGCATATAAATGTTTATGTTTAAATCGGTTGAAGTCCTAAATCAGTTTTGATTTTTTGTAGATAATATAAAATCCCTATATGGGGATTTGTAGGCTTTTTGAAAGTCCCTAGTACATTTCCAAACAGACGCGTCGGCGTCGCTCATCTTAGCAATCGCATTCGCTATCGCCACATGTCGTGACAACCATAACCTGTGATTTTAAATAGTTATTTATAATATGTTTTACAAGAAGATCGTGTTAATTTTGTGTTCTTAAATTGTTGCAATTATTGCTAATTATTGTAAATATAGATTCATAAGTGTTTATTTAGTCCATTTCTTTTATAGAAAAATTACGGTATTTTTAAATGTCGAGATAGTAACGTAAATTCACAATGAAGAAACCATTAGAGGCTGTTATAGAAGATGTAATAATTGAAAGGGAAAAAATTCAACCGATTATAGGTACTTACAACTTGTACATTTAATATCATTTTTATAGTGGATGTTAACTTATATTTTTTCAGTCAATTTTCAAAATGGTCAGCTCAAGGATGAAGAAACGAAAAAGATTAAGTGTGGCGTGTACGATGACAAAAAGAAAAACAAGACAGTTTTGGCTATGTCAAATGGCCAAGTTGTGTACAAAGGTTACAGGCCGGACCTTGACAAAGAACTAACTTATACAATGTTAGCTATTCATAATAAAAAGACAGGTAAAATTAGATTAATCCAAGCTGAGCGTTGGAATGTTGCACCTGTACTAGATGAACATGTTAACAGTAAAAATGATGATGAAGTTGATAAGATTGCAGAACTAAATAAAGAATTTGGTTCTAAAAAAGTGAAACGACGAACAGAGCAATATGAAAGAATGAAAATCAATGTCGACAATGTCAAAGAACAATTAGAAAAAACAGTATCGAGTAAGATTTACTTTAGATTTTTATTTTAAAACAGGAAAATTTACCTTTTATTTGAATAATTTTTAATGTTTGTTTTGTTTTAGATGTAGAAATAGAAAAAAGTGATCTAGAACCTATAGCAAAGGATGATTTTATTGAGAGTGTACATTTGCCACCATGCAATAGAGAAGCAGCTACTGCAGCTCAAGTTTACAACATTGATGATATTGTACCAAAAAATATTTTGAAAACACTGTATAGTCAGGCAGTTGAAGTAGTTGAAAATGAAGTGACAGAGTAAGTTTCACTCATTTTTTAAATTATTTCCATTTCCTTTAAATACTGATTAATAGCATAAAATAATTATTGCAATATTTTATTTCAGTAAACCAGATTTCTTTATAAAAACTGTGGCATATGTGAAGGATGATCCAAAATGTGCAGTTAAAATAGCAATGTTATTATATATGGAAGCAGTAGTAAATTGGTTAAACACAGCACTTAAATTCGTTAGGAAAGATTTAATTGTATGTCCTCATTCAACTGAAGTCAATACTTACGTGATAAACTCATACAGTGTAGTTGGTTCACATGGAAGGTAATAATAATTTTAAAAATAATATATTTATTAATTGCAAAAATTTAGAAACGTTATAAGCAAACAATTTTTTTAGAGGGCGTTCAAACAGTATGAGAGATAAGGGAATAATTCATTGTATTATAATAGCTTTAACAATCTGGAATTTTACTTTAGATTTGGAACTTTTTTCTGCCATGTTTACCTTTCGATTAGGTTTAAGAAAATTACTTGATCTATCAAGGTACATTTGTGCAACACCAGTTAAAGATAACAAAAAAACTGTTACTCTCAAATTACCCTTACCAGATCCTGCACCTAAAGTACTAAAAAAGAAAGGTCATAAATAACAAAAAAAAAATGAACTAGACCTTTGTGGCTGTAGACATCAGTCAAAAATTATTAACTTAATGCTATGTAATATATAATAATATTTTTAATAAAATTCCGCAAAATTTGTTTTATAAAGATGCGTATTCAGTGTTCTGCCTCGATCTAAGTACACCAAACGTGCTTTTTCAACTCCTGTACATTACACTTTTAAAACTCATTGCATTCAAATTTAAATTCTCACAATTGATCTCGACTTACGATTATTAATCTCCTCTTTCGAGTCAACTAATAATCCGGACTTGGCATTCAAGTAGAGCTGGAAAAAAAGCGATTCATTGAGCCGGCAAGCTAGAAAAATCAGCATAGGTTAGGATGGCGGCCATATTTGGGAGACTGGGTAGGGAAGGATTGGTGGCTCCATTCCGCTCACAAGTGCTCCGGACGATCGAACGTCAGCAGGTGACTCTCGCTTCGAAGAAACAGAAAATGGTCAGTATCGTTTAATTATATGTAAATTTATTTGTTTATGCTCTAAGACGATTTCAAATTAAGCAATTGTTACGAAAAAGCAATGTTCACTTGTTGCATCTCTCGGAATAACGTTAAAAATGAACTTTCCACGATTTCAACAAGTGGTCGCGCTTATTTACTTCGCTCACAATCAATATTTCGCAAGAGCAAAAGTGAAAGGCGTATTTGATGAAAACATATTTTTAAGTCTTAATGATTATCATTGTTTTTGGTTAATTATAATCGTAAAAACAATTAATATGATTCTCAATGATGAAAATAATATGATTCTTTCTTTATTATAAACTATTATTTATCACATCAATTATACTTTTCTTAAAATATGATTTTAGATCGCGTTTTAACAACTTCTACTCTACATCGTGACCTTGAATTTGCAATTGTAATAATTTAGTTAGATGCAAATATAGAATTCGATATTGTTTTTATTTTTCGTAAACTATATCGAAATATTAATGACGATAATTTTACCTTTCATATCGCATTATTTATAACAAAACCCTGCTACCTTACATTTTTAGAGGAGGGATCATATAATTTTTCATCATTTCTTTAATCCCTAAAATGTATTTTTTACTTTTATCGTACATCACGTCGGCTTCCCATCCAAACGCCACTCACAGAAGTGAAGGTACTCAAGGATCATGTTTGGGCTGTACAGTCGGTGTTAAAAGTTTAGATTTTCCTACCGTACAAGAATTATTAATAATAAAACTTTATTTGTTATCTAACATTTTGTGGTAAACGCAAAAGATCGAATTTTTAAAACAACGGACACAAACTTTTCATAAAGCTCACATAATATTACAATCCTTCCTTCAATCACTTTACTGATACTGATTATGATTATTATCGCCAGACATATAATTTTCATAAACACCTATTTTCAACATTATTTCAATTTCTCAAATTTTCATTGGTTGATTATATATATCAATAATCTTTAAAATTTAATTCACTATTAAACATTCATTATAGATTATTAATTACGATTTATGGTGAACAAAATTTATAAAATTTTTTCATTTTTGCGTATTCTAGTCGAAACTGACCGTAGATGAACGAGAGAAGGACTTGAGTCCTCTTTTATCAAACGGCTGGACTGTCCAGTCGGATAGAGACGCACTGTACAAAGAATATGCTTTTAAGAATTTCAACCAGGTGAGTAACAGGAATCTTGCATAAATTATAAAAGAACAACAAAGAAAAGTATAAATAATAAGTTTAATTATTCTCATTACTTGTAGGCCTTCGGATTTATGACGAGAGTCGCCATGCAAGCCGAAAAAATGGATCACCATCCTGAATGGTTCAACGTTTACAACAAAGTGAACATAACGCTGTCGTCCCACGACGTTAACGGTTTATCTCAGCGAGACGTAAAACTCGCCAACTTTATTGAAAAGGCTGCCAAGTCTGTGAACGAGTGATCTCGATGTCCTACAATGAACGACTGTGAAAGTTAAAATTTTATATTGTTTTTTTATGTTGATAGATTGTTGTTGAATATGAACATATGAAAGTAAATGTGACAATAAAATAAATGTATGTTTAGGAATTATTACTTTGTAATTACTATTTGTGACTGCCGTATAACAATTAGTTTAAATTAATTCTATTTTATTGTTTTTAAAACATTTACGATTAAATTTTTTTATTGAAATTCAAAATTAAAAATAATGAATGTAAAAGAGATGCATAATTTATAGATTTAAAATCTTGCCATACTCGTCTGTCTACTCTAGTAGACTATAGACATCTACTTTAGTAGATGCAGACAAATGCAGCAAGACATTTACATTATGTTATATATTTCATTGTTTCATTTAAATATTAATGTTTTATTATTTTATTTATGTTTTAACACATTATATATTATAAATACTTCAGCGCAGATAATTTTCAGTTAGTTAATTTGTACATGGCTATACAACCACGTGGATATTAACATTACCAAAAAGCCTTGTGCTTAAACTATCAAACTATACCAGTCACCTATAGAA
>JAXIUT010000009.1:31006197-31037670 GCA_035586675.1 Eurytoma californica | reverse complement strand
TATACAACCACGTGGATATTAACATTACCAAAAAGCCTTGTGCTTAAACTATCAAACTATACCAGTCACCTATAGAATAGAAACGAAATATCCGAATTTAGTCGGACGTCTGAAATTGAATTACAAAATTCCCCGGTGCACTTCACTTTGACCCAATTTATTACATTAATTCATTGTCACCGGGATAATTGCAATCTAGCGTACGTATATAGACAGTGCGCCATTGCTACAAACTTAAATACGCCCCAGAATTTTAAAATAAAAGCGAATAACTCGGTGTGTGTTTGTCTCGCTCTTCATTATGTCTCCGCGTTCTCGCATTATTATATTATCCCGCATTATATAAATCTCAACTCGGCATTGTGCTCTAAGTTTTGAATCGATTCTATAGAGGCGCGCGAGCGCAAAATTAAATTATAGTTTAGTGGATACAGCACGCGGTATAGTTGAAAATAACTCGAATATTCCACTATCAGGCGCGTAAGCTCGCCCAGAATTAAATTAAATTCCGTCAACTTGCTTGACAAGTATTTTCTAAACTAAGATGTAGGGATTTGTATAACTGAAACATCAAAATATTTTTACTTTAACTTAGTGTTTTTTTCCATCAATTTATTAATCAAATTCTGTGTAATTTTGATTTTGTAAAAAACTTTTGATTGCAGAAATAACACTTTCTAGCCTATAACATACTTACTTTAAAAGAAGACGTGAAAGCAATAATAAATCTCTTTAAACTTTAGCATCGGTTTTGAAAAGACAACAAACAATAAATCTCGCGATCTCTTTAATAAAGCGGCACTTTCATTAACTCCGTCAAGGCTCCGGGCGATAAAAGTAACGCGCATCCAAGGAGCTCGATGGCGCGCGAGCTAAAATAGCCCATTGAAGAGTAACTTATTCGCCCATCTCATTGACGCGCCCAAGATAGATCTATAATGCACCCCTCGGCGCTCGAGTTTCCGATACGCATCTCCTCGCGAAAGTACATTTTCTCGGCTCTCCTAAAGAGACACCGACTGTAATAATAAACCGCCGTCTTACGTCAGGCGATCGCCGCGTAGAAAAGTCGCGAGCAAAATAGGGAAAAAAGAATAACGGGAATAAAAATGCGGGCGCGGATGAAGGAAGGGAGAAAAACAAACGCGAGGGGCGCGAAAGAAAAGGAGGACGGCGAGCGAGGGGGTGGGAAGGGGAGGAGAGAGAGAGAGACAATGGAGGCGACGAGAGGAAGAAAATCAGGCCGAGCGGAAGAAAAGGAAGAGAGCGAAAAAAATCAATGCGCGCCGCGGCGACGGTCCCATTGTGTGTCGCGCGCCGGACTCTGCGCGCGCGAACCAAGATGAGTCTCTCGCCGCTCTTCCCCCCGAGGGGGGAGCAATTAAAATTTTATTTTTATACGGAGATTCGCTTTAGCTGCGCGCGGTGGTTACGTTGCTTTTTTTTTAGCGATCGTGTATACGTCGGTTCGTTCTAGATTTGTCAAAGCCACTTTATTAGAGGCGCATTCATCATATGTAGGATTGAATGCTGGTTTAATATTAATCAGGGTGTAGGCGATCAGGGGAGTCAATTCGAATTGAGCTTGAGAAACCCGATGAAATATTGTATTAAACAAATAATTGGACCTAAACACTTATTTGATGAATAGTCGTAGTAATTCATCAATGTCAAAAATCGGAATTGACGTTATTTGATTAAAATTTTATTTGTGCACTCTTTATTATATACTATATATATAATATTATTATATATTGTAGTAATATTAATTAGAAAATAGTAAATTATTTCAAGCATTTTTTAAAGTTATTATCACCTAAAGTTTTTCAGTAAAAATAATGACGTAATAAAGGTATAACGTTATCTCCGTAGTCTCTTAACTGCTAATGGATTTTCTTTGCTTGACTGGAATATAATAAACTAAGTTTTTCTTTTCTAAGTAAATTAACGTAATAAAATTTTACGCCGTCCTCTTTAAATTTTCCCTCTGATAGTCGATAACGAAGGGAGAATCTATATAAGCGATGCGATGTTATTACTATATAACTTCAAAATGCTTGAGCGCGAATCACGCGCGAGCCTAATTTCATTGAAAAACTTACTCTCCAGTGATCTCGAAAGTGTAATTTAATTCGTAGAAATTGAAATTGTAGGTAGAAAAAAGTGCAGTTATCATTATTTTTTTCTTTTTTTCAAATTAAACAAAACTTTTGAATTGCAGAAAAATCAGAAAAAATGTAGTTCACAAATTGCTTATTCCATCTACGTAAAAATCAGAATAAGCTTAAATTTATTTATATAAAAAAATGCACTAATTTATAAACCTTTAAATTCCGAATAATTAAATGATCAATATTTACGACTTATTTCGTTTGTTCACATCAGGAAATAATATAACATCCCAATCTCGAGGCGAAATCGATAAAAGTTCTAGGTAACCAATCCTCAAAAATCCAGTTAGACCCTAAAAGAACGAAAGCCTAATTCCCCGCTCTAGACTCAGCAACGCGAGCCACTGAATATTTGACGCACGTAGAATAATTCCCCTCGTCGCGCGCGCTAGCGCACCCCGGGCGCGTGAATTTTTAAAAGCTTCCCTCGAAAAGCGCGTCGAACTTGCGCCGGGGGTGTGTGTGCAGGTGCAGGCTTGCGCGCGCGGTGGGGGCATGCTCGGCTCGCCGCGCCATTGACTGCGCGCCCGTCTAGCCGTGATGAATGGGGCGGTTCGGCCAGTCGCAAGTAGAGCGTGGACCCCGTGTGCAGAGTGCAACGCGCGCGCCGCTGCCGCCGTCATACATGGGGGAGCGCGCGGAGAGCAGCCCAGGACCCGCGGATAGCACCTTCGTCCTTCGCGTCGGTGAGTATGCGCTTCTTCGCCCTCTTTTTCTTTTTGTTTAGTTTTTCGAGGGTGTGTTATGCACGTTTGTACGACGGACGTGACGAGGAGACGCCGGTATGCTGAGCTTGCGCTCGCTCCGGGTGTAATTGCCGCAGCGGATACTTCGGCGAAAGCACGTGCTATGCGGCACACTCGGCTTGATTTTACTTGGAAAGGAGTTGCATGCTTGGAGAAATTCTGCTTTGTTGAATTACCTTGGACATAATTTATGATTGGCTTGCGCTGCAGGCGGTATATTTAAGCGTGAGTAACTATTTTTGACCTGGCCGTTCATTTATTAATTTATTATCTACGTTGTTATTGATAAGTAATGGTTTTACGAATTATGTAAATGTCGCGTATAGTGTTCTTAAGAATGATGATGTAAATGAGATCTAAGAGTTGTAATTAATTTGCATATCTTACGAAATAATTTTCTTAATTGCTAACAGTAATTAAAATAATCATATTACATATTTATTGCTGCTATATAATATCTAAAACGAATTTACATCAGCAATAAAGTGTGACCAATGATTTTTAATTCAATTAAATTATAATGCGGTTATAAATACAATAACATTTAATATTATTAAAGAGCTTGCGCATATCTAATTTATTAAATTAAATTGTTTATTGCAGTTGATTAAACATGTATTATTCATACTCTTAATTAGTTGTGTAAGAAAGAGTCTATATATTAAACGTGGTATAAGTTTATAATTATTGAATAAAATAAAATAATCAACAACCGCTATTGTTATTTACAAGTAAATAAATCGAACGCAACAATAGTGTGTGAAAATAACATGCTTTAAAGTCATACGTATTCTCCCGTAGATCGAACAAAAATAAAAGATATAAAAGGTTGCTTTATCTGGAAATAGTCTTCGTTGTAGTCGATGACCTTGTGTCATTGATCCGGTAGTAACGAGTATCATATAACGATATAAAAACTTGTTGGCTCACCACTGATAGAGTCATCACCTAATTTTTTTCTAATTTCGAGCCTTTTTTTTGTCGCGGCATATCTACTAATCAAGAGACCTAATTAATCGAACCAACGATTACATGCGCGTCGTAGAAAGCACGATTCACTTTATAATTGTGCCTTCTTCTATCCAGTTTGAATCTAGTTTAGCAGCTTAGTAATCCATTTATTCGGATGAGGCAATTGCCGGCGGAACTCGATAAAAAAAAAAAATAGGCGACGCGAAATTGGCCGGGAGAAGGTCCTTCCGCGTCGTTATTTAGCAAGGGGAAGGGCAGAGAAGCAGAAACGCCGTGCGCGCTAGTTCGTTTTACTCCTCAAGTTAGCGTAAAGCGTTAGTGGTCATGCACGTGCGAGGGCCATCTTTTCACCCTCTCTCCACCTTTTCCGTTACAAGCAATTTTCCAGAGGACTGGCGATAGCCGCATCGCTATTCCCAACTGTGCCGTAAGCTCCCGCTGCGTTTGCGCCAACTTTTCTTGTACTCCGCCGAGGCATAAAAAATCGTTATTCCTGCGAATTCATATTAGATGTAAATATTTATGCGCTATTTATTGTCGCACCCTTTTGGCGATAGGGAGAGATTATTTTTTACCGTATTATTACTGCAGGTAAAAAAAGAAATTATTTTCTTTTATGCCTTTTCCGGAGTAGATATGTAGCATTTTTTTCTTTCCTAAAAATACACGTGCATACAAATAGTGGCAATTTCGTATTCTATTCTTATTTATAGAACAAAAATTATACCCCAAAAATATAAATACCTGGAATTGTCGGTTATAAGATAGCCGTTTCATCAATGAAAATTTACTGACCTTTATATGTACACATTGTAATTAGACATATATGTAATAACCATTATGTAATTTGGAGATAATTAAAATTCTATGCAGTGACTCCTTGTTATTTATGCTATAAACCTGAAAACACAAATAGATAAAATTAAAAATGTTAAATCGTTACTGAACAAAAACAGTTTAATATTAAGAAACAAGTACACGCGAAAGCATTTAAAATTCACTGCAAGTTTCACTTAAACGCCTCTCGCTAAAAACCCCGCGAAAAAAGTCCCGGCAAATAACCGCAACGATCGCTCAGCAGCTCGGGAGAAACCGAAATTTAAACCTCTTAGCGTCCTTATATCCGAAGGAAAAAAAAAGCCGCAGGTAACCGACCGGTCGACGATATGGGCATTACCCCGGACGTTGATCCTCAATTCGGCGAGGGCGAGAGCACGCGCGTGCAAAAAAGAGAACCGGCGGAAAAACCCGCACGCCCGCCGCGAGTATTATGCGTCAGTGACCAGTGTACACCTGGAGGCGGCGAGCGTAGATCCTTTGAGTAAACCGCGCACGTACGCGCGTTAATCTGATGTATTTATTGTGCCCTCCTCTCTTCGCGCGCGCACATAGCTTTACCCGCTCGTAATGAATCCAACGCGTCGCCGCACTCCAAATATCTCGGATGAGCCGATGAGTACCTCCGCGCGTTATTCGCCGGAGAGACCGTCTGCGATATATACCTTTTTTTCTTTTCTCTTTGTTTAGATCTGATATATTGATCGGGGAAAAAACGTACGGGCAAGTTGGTAAAAGAAGTACGTTTAATTAGAGGAACGAGATGAAAGGTTATATTGCGCTTTGGATTATGCATAGGTGAGATTTGCATTTTTGATGCATAATTATTAAAAAGAAACAAAAGCAACGTACCTTACGTGACTGGGTTTAATTTAAAAATTTATCGTGTTTGTAGAGCGTACGTGAATTTGAATTTCATTGTCCTATAGGCGTCTCCCTCGAGTGTGCGATGCTAAGAAAACCGAGGAATTTTAAAGTGGATGTACGAAAGACGTTGCGTTAGGCCGTCTAACCGGACTCGGCAGTTCTCTACTTGAACTTTGCCACTGTGCACACCTGCGTGACGCAAAGATAATGCACAATCGGTGCATCCGCTCCGATATGCCAACGATGCCGAATCTTTCGTCATTGAAAGTGAAAAAAAAGGAAGACGACGCGCCGGAGCTCGAGGTTAGGCGTTTTATCGATGAAGCGCGTGTTAAGCTCATAAAATAAAGCTCGATAAAACGCGCCAGCGAAAAGCCAATATTCCCCGCATAGTCCGATAGTCTGTATGTACAATACTCATTCTCGGCAAACGCTCGCCGTATCTATAGCGTACTTCTGTCCCAAGCACGCTATATCCATTCTATATACCTTACCTATACGAATGCGGAGCCGTCGTGTATCGATACCCACGCACACAGAGGGTGGTGCATGCGACACGTGCAGAAAAACGAGTGCGCGCGCGCGAGAAAAAGCTCCGGTCGCAGCATCCCGACGCTGCTGCGGCAGCGGAGCCGCGCCAGTCGTGGAGGAGCAGCTGCACCCGTAGGAGTGTCGAGGAGCAACCGCGTGCATACGCAAGTACCAATTAGACTCGCGAGGCAAGGAGCCGCCGCAGGGGAAGGTCGCCGGCCGCTTTGATAAAAGATGAGCGATCGAAAGGACCAGCGGCGCGTTATTAGCTGGCGCTACGAGGGTCCGCTGCCCCGCCGTGGCCGTCGGTCTCCCGCGCCGGCCTCCGGAATGTAAAGGAAGCCGCGAAGGGAGACGGAGTGAGAGAGAGAGAGAGCAAGAGAGAACGCGAGGAGGCCTCGAGGTACGAGCGAGCGGCGACCGCGAGAAAGCCACGTTCGAGCCGAGCGAGAGAGCGAGCGAGCGAGCGGAACGGAGAGAAAAGGTAGGTTGCGGAGCCGCCGCCGGGCGGAGAGAGGGACGTACTTAGCCGCTCCGAGATAACTGTAAAATGTCATCGGCGACGAATGTGTGTCATAGCGGGCTAGTTTTCGAGAGCCGACGCTGCCGGATTCCACGCCTCGCGTTTTTCCAGCGGACAGCTCGCCCTTCAGCGTACTTCGCGTGCACTGGCTTGGTGTACTTGGCCTACTGTACCTTCGGTGGCTCGTGCCCCCGCGAGCCGCGCGCCCGGGAGCTTTGACCGCGGATTTTATACCTGAGCGCGATCTTCGTGCGCTTTCCAAACTCCTGCTTTTTTTGCTTGCATGAGTGCCTCGTACGCCTGGGCTCACCTCGTCTTTGATGCTACTCGCGACTGGACATACGGTAAAGTTTCCCTTAGGACTTCATTAGAGTGGATTGGCAGTTCTACGTTTACTTGATATATTGTGCTCGGGGTGCTTCATTTAGTATTGGCAGCTTTACTGTTGTGTATTTGTTTGTACTGTCGATTGGATGCTTTGTGACTTGCACACCGCACCAGATTTATGACTGAGCATTTAGTTCGCTTCAAGGATTTATCTGGAAATGGATCTCAAGGTTCTTTATGCTCAGTTGTGCTTTGTTCGCAAAGAAACTTTGAGATCTATTCATTTAAATTCTCATTTAAATACATGCAAACCTTTTGTTCAAATGGAAATTATATTTTAGATTTCTTTTTACAAAACAATCATTAACTGCTTTGAAACTAGAATATATTGACATAACAAGCAGAAGTTATTAAACAAAAGAGAAATTTTAAATGAAAAAGTACCTTATGTTTTTTTAAATGAATCTTTTTGTTCTTAAGGTAATAATAATTTTATTTATTTTCAGTGAACACAAGTGAAGATGGAGGGGGCAGAAATAACATTTCTTTTTCAATTTGGTTTAACACGCGACACCGTCACAGTAGAGGCTGGCAGTCTTACTTTGAAATCCTTGAAAGAATATGCCTGTGATTTCATAAATTCAAAATGCCCTGATCATGGCTTGAGTCAATTGTTTGAAAGATTACTTCTTTTCAAACATGATTATAACTCCATCAATATATTGCAATTAATAACAAACACTACTGAAGTAATTGATGAAACACTGGTTGAAATTGTAATATCAGGTGAGCTTTTACTTTAATACATTCCTAAGTATTAATATTTTCCATTGATTTTTATTTTATACATCATTATTATATTTTCTTTCTTTTTAAGCTCAAGTGCCAAATGAACAAGTCCCTATTCGACCACATGCACTTTCAGTGCATTCTTACAAAGCGCCTACCTTTTGTGACTTTTGTGGTGAAATGCTTTTTGGCCTTGTTCGTCAAGGATTAAAGTGTGAAGGTAATTTTATAGTTCTATTGACTTTTTAAAGTAAACGAAATTATTGTAAACAATATTAAAAAAACTTTTATTTTTATTTAGGATGTGGCATGAATTTTCACAAAAGATGCGTAGTGAAAGCTCCAAACAATTGTTCACAAGACATGAACCAAAGGAGACGCAGTTCAACTTTCTTAAATGTTCCAAGATCTCCAAGTCAAGGCTCAACCAGTAGCCTTCTCAGTGGAAGTGATGATAATCACAGTGCTACTGTTACACCAAGTTCTAGCCAAAACAACAGTACTTTGGTAAAAAAATTTGCTTTTTTAAAATCTTGATCATTGATCTGTATAATTATTATTTACTACAAAAATTTATACACATTGTATTTTTTATTAATTAAACTTTTTTATTTTACATTTTCATTGATTTTTTTTCATTTCTAGGCCATACCAAGTATAATAACTCCAAAACAATCCCGTTCCCCTTCCCTTGGTGGGCGGCCAGTTTGGGTTGAGAGAGAATTAGCGAATCGTGTTAGAATTCCACATACATTTGTTATACACACTTACACACGTCCAACTGTCTGTGGTTATTGTAAAAAATTATTGCGAGGATTATTTAAGCAAGGTCTGCAATGCAAGGATTGTCAGTATAACGCTCACAAAAAATGCATTGAAAAAATTCCGAAAGACTGTACAGGAGAAAGTCCGACTGATGGTGGAGGTAAATAGTACATAAAAAAATATTTTTTTATATTATTGTTGTAATTAATATTAATTTCACTGTTAGGCAACGAATATCCAGATAGTGGAGTTGGCAGTGAGCCAGAAGGTAGATGTGATGGTCGAAATGAAGAAGGAGACAATGATAGTGATACAGAATCCTCACCACCACCTACTCACATTCCGTTTATATCTGATGATAATAAGATTAATGGAGACTATACTGTAAATTCTGTTTTTATTAAAAATAATTTATTTATTATAATCACATTGTAATATTTTGTTGTAAATTATAGGATCATACACCTACACGAGATGTATCATCTGAAGAATTAGATAAATCCAGACCAGCAAGGTAAATAATTTGACTTGCTTAAAAAATAAATAAAAATAAGTTTTGATACTAATCTTTATTTCTAGTTCAACACCCAGTAATAATATACCATTAATGCGAATCGTTCAGAGTGTAAAACACACTAAAAGACGGGGTTCCAAAGTATTGAAAGAAGGCTGGATGGTTCATTTTACAAATAGAGATTCTACTGTAAGGTTTATAAAATTTCATTATATTAAATTTTATTAAAATTTAATATTAATAATAATAAATTGTTATTTCCAGGTTAAAAAACATTATTGGAGACTTGACACTAAAGCAATAACGCTTTTTCAAAGCGATAGTGGATCAAAATATTATAAGGAGATACCTTTGTCTGAGATTTTAGCAATTGAAACTGCCAGAACGCTGCGTGGTGGTATGTATGATTTTATAATTTTAATTTTATTTTTAAAGCAATAGATGTATATAATCTATCTTATTTTATTTTGCAGAATCAATGCATTGTTTTGAATTAAGAACAGCGAATGTAGACTATTATGTTGGAGAAGATTTGCAGTATGGTAATGAAAGAGGGCAACTGCCACCACCAGAGAGTGGTGTTGGTGCTCACGTTGCTAGATCTTGGGAAACAAGTATTCGCCAAGCATTAATGCCTGTTACAAGTGCTTCTTCCAGTATGTATAAAGAGATATTTTAAATTTTGCTTAATAATTTTCGTTTTTTTTATTTTTTAAATTAATTTCCATAGATCAAGAAGCAACCACGCCAACAGAACCAGAAGAAAATGTCACAGACATGTCACAGCTTTATCAAATTTTCCCAGACGAAGTTCTAGGATCAGGTCAATTTGGTATTGTCTATGGTGGAATACATCGCAAAACCTCAAGGCAGGTGGCTATCAAAGTTATAGACAAGTTACGATTTCCCACAAAACAAGAGGCCCAGTTGAAAAACGAAGTAGCTATTTTGCAAAACCTCTCCCACATGGGTGTCGTAAATTTAGAGAGAATGTTTGAAACTCCAGAAAGAATATTCGTGGTTATGGAAAAGTTGAAGGGCGACATGCTGGAGATGATATTGAGCTCCGAGAAAGGGAGACTGAGCGAAAGAGTCACCAAGTTTTTAATAACGCAAATTCTTATTGCTTTGAAGCACTTACATAGTAAAAATATAGTGCACTGTGATTTGAAACCCGAAAATGTTTTGTTAAGCAGCAATAGCGAATTTACCCAAGTGAAATTATGTGATTTTGGTTTTGCCAGAATTATCGGGGAGAAAAGTTTTCGAAGAAGCGTCGTTGGTACACCAGCATACTTAGCACCAGAAGTTTTAAGGAACAAAGGCTATAACCGTTCATTGGACATGTGGAGCGTCGGAGTGATAGTATACGTGTCGTTAAGCGGAACTTTTCCATTTAACGAAGACGAAGATATCAATGAACAAATTCAAAATGCTGCCTTCATGTATCCTCCTAATCCATGGAAAGAAATTTCATCTGATGGTAAATAAATTTTTTTCTTATTAAAAGTCTATTCAAGAAGCAATTTCATCAATATAGGTAAATTATTTTTTCAGCGATTGATTTAATCAATAATTTACTCCAAGTTAAGCAGCGTAAACGGTTTTCTGTTGACAAAAGCCTTTTACACATTTGGTTACAAGTAAGTTTTCCTTGTAAAATCAACACACAAAAGAAAAAAGTACTAATTAATAATTAACATTGATAAAAAAATTATCTCCTAAAAAATGTAGGATTACCAGACGTGGTGTGACCTGCGCGAGCTGGAAAATCAGGTGGGTTGCCGCTACCTTACGCATGAGAGCGACGACGCCCGCTGGCTGAGTCAGGCGACGAACAATGGCTCGTCAACGAGTGAGGACGGTGCATGACGAGAAGGTGATCAGAGCGCGGACCCGGAGGCCACCGGCGAATCCGAGCTCCGGGGTACGCCGCCCCTGATCAAGGGCTGGCTGCGTGCCGCCCGCGACACCCTCCGACGCTTCATTCGCGTCTGACCGAACGCCGGTCGGCGGCCCCTCGTGAGAACCCGATAGACTTTCCGACCGCTTAAACCGCCTGCCTCAATGGCTCAGTACGTACCTGCTTGCGCTGAGCATACCCTCGCGCCAACTCCGCCGCAGATCCCGGTTTTTTAGATTAGACCTTTCGGACCGTTGAGGACGAACTGTTCACTGTAGAAATAGTTCTCCGTTGTAACAGGTTTTTATTTTCATCGATCGTGACGGCCGTTTGTATTAATTACGGACCAATTGCGACCGAGAAAGGCATTGATAGTTTTAAATAATGCATAAAAATATGAAAAGGACAGTCTTTTAAATTCATCTGATTCTGCTCGTGCGAGATTCGTTCTCTCTCAAAAATGAAATAATCAATAGGAATTTATATCTGATTAAATACCGTAGTTTCAATAACGGTAATAACTTCGATACAATAAAATCAATCGGAGACTTTTAATGCGATTACTGAAGTAAAATTGATAGATTTGTTAAAAATTTTACTATTTAAAATTTTTATATAAATCCTACTGTGCATTTTAAGCTCAACCAATTGATTGATATTTTTTAAACTTACAGTCTTTTATGAATTATGGATAACTATAAAGCTAACTTTATAGATTCCGAACGTTCACGTAATTATTAAAATAAAAACTTAACAGCGTTTTACTAAAGTACCTAAAAATTGTGCCAGAAATAAGAGTAAAATTCATTTTTAACCTGAGCAGAAAGAAGCTTAGAAATAAATGTTTGCAAAATTATAAATTCGTTAAAGTCGCGTAACATATACAAAAATAAACCTAATCTAGTACATGTATAGCTTACGATTTTATAAATCATAGTTATTAGACTTTTGATATATCAGAGAGTTAATTCATCAAATTGAATGTTAATATTTGACTGTCTTTTAATATAAGCAAAAAAGTGGTAAAAAATTCTGTATCAAACAAATCGTTGAGCATTTGTAATTCATATATACATATTAATAAGCCTTATGGAGAAGCATGTGTAAGTTATTTTTAAAGTTTATAACTTTTTAGAACGACGCAAAATTATACAATATTTCTTTGTGATAATGCAGTATTCTAAGTACGTACGAGTTGAATGTATTTTAAAACGTTGATTGTTTTTTAATCTCAGTACGAAAAAAAGTGTTGGATCTCAGTGACGGACTGTCACATTTGACGAATTCACATTCCACTTTTTTAAATCATTCCATAAGCAGCGCGCCGCTTGCTCTCATTTTATTTTATGCACATGCTTCAATCCAATAATCTGCGGATAAAAAGCGTCTTATACATTCGTTAAGGTGAACATCGTTATAATGTACTGATGAAAATATTTTTTTTCTTGTTAAAAGCGTATGTACTTGTTCTTTTTATTCAAATTTTTTATTTAAAAATTACTTTTTAAGAAATATCATCAGCATATGAAGTATGCTATTCCCGTATTATGTTATTGTATATATAAAATAATATGAAAAAATAATGCGAAAAATGTGACAGGAATTTTTATATCGAGGGAAGATATAGGCAGCTGTTCTTATAAAAATGTACCCGCTAAATTGTTTGCGCTTTATAGACTTAAAAGATTTTGTGCTTTTTAAAAAAACTCAAAATGGAAAATTAATTTAAGTTGAATGATATTTTTTTTTTAATTTGCACAAAATTTTGTACTGTAAGTCGAAAGGCAATGCGCTTTCTTGATTTATTAATAATTTTGTTTGAATTGTAAACTTTACAATGAGGAAAAGCGGAGAGAATATATTTTTTAAGTTTTTTAAATGTACGAACAAATTTTAACGCAATTCGATCTGTTTACAAGGTCTGAATGGTAAATTCACTTGAAATATTTATATACCTCAAAATTTTATTTCAAAGTTAGTGAGAAAATGTGACATTTTAAACAAATTAATCGCCGAATCTCTGTGTGAAAGGAAAATTTTGTCATCCGTGTCTGAGTTTAACATAACGCGAAAAAAGTCATGATGTACTCACGATATTTCTATTTCTATTGTTGAAATATCTAATATTTTTATTTATTTTATTTTACTTTTAGAATCGATATACATAAAATGTATATTGATAATATTTTTACATCACAAAAAAAATGTTTGTATCGACTTTATGTCAACGTTTATACATTTTATTTATATATACAACGCAGCATGCACATGTTCATATGCATAATATACACGCATTATATACAATAAATTTTAAATTAAACTTTTAAATTCTAATTCGTTCCTTACAACACAATTGTTTTATAAAAAAGCTTATACGTATACATACCATTTTCGCACAAAACTCAAATCATTGAAGGACGAAGAACACAGTTGTATATTCAACAATACGTACTTATACGAAGAAAAAGAATTTATCCAAATTTTTTGGTAGTTTTTCTTATAACAATTTAATAATTAAATAACCATAACACTTAACTATATGGGACGAGTGGTGAATTACTCACTTTGCCTCGAAGTACTTGTACGTTAATCAAACTCAACAAGAAATAATCGTAAAAAGAAATTTTTAAAAGTGTGTTACAAAAACGGCTTTGAAATTCAGATAAGAAAATCGCTGAGTATTACTTAAAAGAATCGAAGGGTAATTATTACCGTGTAGATAATAAACAAAAAAAAATGTAAATTAGACGTAAGCAGGTTGTAGGATAAAATAAAGTAAATCGCAGTTTGTCGCCGGTGCGAATACCACAATATGATGTGTCAAAGCGAAGGCTCGCGCAAAGCTATAAGGACATAAAAAAAGGTTGTATATGTGAGGTCTCGGAACAAGTTGACTTTGGTACAAAGTGACAAGCGTTTTATTCTTTATGGAAGATGGCCTAATTAGATAGATTAACAATCGTTTTTAATAAACATAAAAACTTAGGACTATGAGATCTTTAGCGCATAGACATTGGTTATATAATGCATATTTACGGATTATCAGAATCAAATGAAAATAAATGATTTGAGAAGAGTTTTTTCACTGACCTTCGACATCGAATCAAATAATATTACTACTATAGGTATACATGCCGCTTTTAAATTTAACAGTATTATTTAAGGTTGTTCAAGATGACTATAATTATATATCGCGATGCCGCAAATATGTACTTGTCTTTCTGTAAGGAAAGGTATCATTAATAAAACGTTTTTTACTCATTGATTTGCTCATATTTTTTTAATTCTATGCATAACGGCTTTGTAGAAGGATAATTCTTGTCATTTTTACAAAATAATGTTTTTTTACAAGTACCTGGGTAACATTGTACATTTGCGCTTATATGATTGAAAATTAGTGCTTAATTTATTTAAAATTTAGTTATAAATCGATGACTTTTTTAAATCTTAAGTATACTTAATTATAGCATTCAGACTAAAAATTAATATGTTAAATCTTTCTATTCAAAATATACAAAAAGAAATTATATTAAGATAAAATTTATTAAAGAATTAAATTTTAACAACTAATATTTATAAACAATCTCTTCCTGTATTAATTTCTTGTTCGATCAACTTATTAAGCACAGCTCATTGTTAAGTCGTTTTTTCATAAATTTACCACCACAGGGGAGTAAATATATTTTAACACAACTTTCCATAAATTCACTTTGCAATTCTAAAGAAAGCAAGCGCCGAAATCTCTCTTAACGCACGAATCCATGACGATTTCTCCAAATTGATCTTAGGCTTAGACCATCTAGAAAATAAAATCGTAGGGGCAATAAAGTAAATTATAAAACGCGCGTGCAATTGCGGGCGAAAGTTGCCGTGAATAAAGCTCGGGCGCGTGCAGCGTCGCGTTGAAAAAAGGAAGCGGACGCGAGGGTCGCCTCCCTCCTCGCGCTGAAGCCCGAAAAGTAAGAGATCAGGAGGCGAATTAAAGTGAAAAGGGTCGGAGAGCCGCGCGCCGCGCGGCTAATTTTCACGAACAACAGTTACGCGCCGAATGTTTCTCTTTCCCTCGGAGAAACGCGCTCCCGAAATTTTTGTACCGTGACAGCGTGTCGCGCCGCGCGCCTTCCGCCACGGGCCCATTGTCGCGGGGCCGAGTGACAAATGTCACCTCAAGTGGCTTAATGGCGCTTTAGAAAGTTATTAAATTTTAAACGCCTCCTTCGTTATCCACTGCTGGGCCTCTCGCCGTGAGAAGGGGGGATCGGAGTCCTTTTCGGAGTTGGCGCCTCAACGAGCGTACGCGGCGTCACCCGGATTAGGCCAATTTTCGCTTAATGGCTATTTAAAAAGCTCGGGGAACGGATGCGTATTCACGGAGTAGTATGGATAGTTGAGTGCCCGTTTGTTTTTTGAAGGCTAATGAAATTGTATGATTTGCAATTTTTCTTTTTTACTTTCGCGATGAGGAGGGAATCCTGAGATTGAGAAATTAATCGTCCAATTGTAGTAAACAATACTGATAAATGTTGCAATTTTTTAATAAAACGTTTGCTTTTTAAGGATGAAAAGTATTTAATTTTTGACAGGCGTTAAACTAAAACTTAAAAAATCATAATTTAGCGTACTTTATATATTTATATACCATTTGTTTTTACAATATTATTGTTCAAAGATTATGTTATTATTAAAATAACTGTCTAGTTGTTTAAATTTAACTAATTTTCTTTGCCTGAACCAATTATTTTTTGTGTGAGCTTTATACTGTAGCACTTTTCCGTTTCTTCCTTTTAAAACTTAATAATAGCACTGTCGATAGTGAAAAAATTGCTTTTTCATAACTGTACTTAGACAGTACTTCAAAAGTTCGCTTTTATAAGGATTTGTAAAACCATACTACTTTCATTAACTGAAAAAAGGTTGATTAAAATTAATATTTACAAAATTTTACTTTACTTTTTAATTAGTTTATATATGCACAATAAAAATTAAAATATAATTCTGAAAATATTTTTCTTTAATTATCGAATGCATATGTCGATATTAGACTTAAGCTTTTACTGCTCGGCACTAAAAGCCGACTGTAAGGATTGCTACAATCTCTTCGCTAATCCTATCATCTTTTTCTCATATCATCTCCTTTCATTAAGTACCTATTATTTTTTTTATTCGTTTAAAAGAGAATTCGTTTGCTTCTTTACAAGATTAAAATATTAGAATGAATATACACATATCTATAATTAGTTAATTATATATGCTTCATAATAAATGTTTTCCATCGATTATACAATTATTGCACAATTTTTACGTAAACTATAAACTCTTAATATAGCATGTTGCAAACTTTATAGTTAAAACTGCTCCATATTTTTATATGTTACACATAAAGGATTTCGTTTTTATCGGAGTATCATTATGATTAAAGAGAGTGAAAATTCTCTAGCGAGACAAAGTCGCATTCCGCTCCACTCTGATGAATTTGGGACACACGGACTCGATTTTGATAAAATATTCCGGAATTACGATTCTTGTCTGCTGAAATAATTAATACAATTCATTGTAAAATTATGAAAAAATAATTTGCATTTCTTCCAATATTTTTAGAATTTCTTCTATAATTATTCGCAATCAACTTATCTTTTATTTATAATGAAATTAAAACATTTTCTTTTCTTTTTTTGTTTTATACAAAACTAAATTTTATATTTGTTTACTCGTGATTATGTTTTAGTTTATGTTTAGCTTTAAACAAAAAAAATAAATTAAAGGCGCGTCCTAACTTATTGTCGGAAATTCTTAAAATACGAAATAATTAAAATGTTAAAAACCCCAAAAGTAATTTCATAACAGTTAATAAACTTCCTACACTGCACCACAGAATTTCCGGATCCGCAACAGAAAAAAGGGCAACATAGAACCGCAAGTAAACGCAATCAATTAAACCCGCTCCAGAAAAAAAGCATCGACTTTCCCCCGCATACCAGCAACCCAACCCCCATCGTATCAAAAAAAGAAACTTTCGTTCCTCACCTTCTCTCCGCGTGCATCGCGTCCGCAAGGCTGGAAGAGTGACAGGGGGGGCCATTGGAGGGCTCGGTGCACGCTCGGTGCCCATGTAGCCCAGGCACTAACGAGCGCGTAATCCCCTGGCGTGACAAATGGGCGTCGTCGTCGGTGGAGGCCGCGCGTCGCACCGGGGCCCCCGGCAGTGTCCGATTCAGGCCCCGAGCGCACGGACGCGAGCGACGAGGATGCGCCGGGCGCGGCGTCCACTGCCATGAGCTGGGGCGCGCTCCTTAGCCTCCTCCTCGCGATCCTCGGCCCCGCCGCCGCCGAGTGGGTCGAGATACCCCAGTTCTCCGACCAGCGCAAGGTCTACCGGCCGCCCCTCGACGCGGCCAATCGGCGAGTCTACCAAGTGACCGCTCAGCAGCCTCGGCCGCACTTTCACGAGGTGAGTACCTTAAGGGAGCGTTTTTTCTTCATTTTCTTTTTTTTTTTGCATTGAGTTTTTGGTGAAATGTACGGGAGATTGATTTTGCCGATGAGTCGCGGAGGTTCTCCGTGTATTTCTGGTGCAAGACATATATTTTATTGGGAAGTATAAAAAAAGTGCGATTATCGATTGTCGAAGGCGACGATGGATATTTTTAACGGGATTGATCTAATTGCCTATTGTTGCTTTTTATTTAAAGAAAGAGAGGCAAAAAGGCTGCGTGAGCCTCGCAATTATCAATTAACTCTTGTTATAATATTGTTCCAGCAATTATAACTTAAAACGCGACAGCTGTCCCCGTTAAGATCGTAACATAAAAGAAAGAAACTTAGATTGTTATTTAGTTCGAGACGAATTTTACAAAAAAAAGTATTCTTCACTAGAAAAGAGTGCGAAAATCACGTCCTACCTATACCCTTAAAATATTTAGAAGTAGTAACAGACGAATGTGGTCGGACATGGCCAATCAAGTAGTTTATAAAATACGTCGAAAAAATTTTATTTTTTTAACACTGCAAATGTTGACACGAATTCTTTTTATTTATTACAAGAAGATTTTATCAGTTCTTCGTGTCATCAAATTAAAAACCCAAGTATTTTTTTTCTTTTTTCAAATAATGTAGTAATATATATTATTATTTATGAATTATGATAGGACTTTTTTCTCTTTTCTCAAATTAGTTTTTGGAGAGAGATCAAAAATTTTTCTGATATCCCGAATAAATAAATATGTAAATTCGTTAACAAATTTTTTTTCCTCTAGGAAACGAGTTTGCGGAACGTGAGCGAATTTTCCGGGAATCGCCGGCCAAGTTTCACGGACGACGACGACGAGCCGGCGTTCGTCGGAACTATCGCGACTTTTACTACTGAACGAGTCGTAAGTAGTATCGTCGATGATGGGAGCGAGTTGGACGAAGACGGCGTTCAAGTGGAATCACCCGAACACGTGTTTATTACGCAGGTGCGCACTCTAATTCTTATTAATTTAACACTTTAACGAAAATATATATTTAATATATTCTACAAGTTAACATTGTGGAGCAAAATTTTTCATAAAAATTATCCATTAGCAAATGAATCGTAAATTTGTACTAAACATCCTACAGTTATTTTATGTGATAATTCAAAATGAAATTATGGTTTTATTAAAATAAAAAATCAATTTAAACGTGAAAAAATGAATTTAAACGTGAATCTATTAAAAGAACAATAATAGACTGTTCAATCCCTTGCAGTTCCACGAGATACCACTGGTGGTCGATGACAATAAGGGCGCGAGTGGAATTGATGAAGCACCGGAGACCACGACCAGTCCGACCAGCACGACTTCGACGAAAAGCTCGCAAAAGCCTAATGAAACGAACAACGATAATGGCTTCCTCGACTATCTTCCAATCGATTTGCTGAAACGAGTGCACAAAACCCTCAAATCGCAGCCCCCCACGTTAATGGGAAAGATCCGATTTCTTAAAGCATTCGAGCGTACCTTGTTATCGGAAATAGGTATATGAAACGTCATTTTCACAATTAATTGATTACAGATGGATTTGGCGATTTTTCGTGGTTTGTATAGCAGATGGAAGTATTACGATAGAAAGAAACTTGGGCATCGTAATATTTCGTATATTCGATCAAATTATTAAATTTATTTCGATAAGAGTGATTTGTGTCACTATTTATTGCGCTATTTTGATTACGCGGAAATATATTGTACACCACTTTATTTTTATCAATGGCAAACATCCGTAATTGGGTATATAACCGAAGCATATTATCGTATTTTACTAACCACAGACAAGTATAGTGTTTGCTTTTTACTGAACAACAAATGTAGGAAAAATTGAAGAATTTGATTAAGTATGTTATTGTTCTTGGAAGAACCGTTGGATCAATCAAAAAATATAATCATCGAAAACAAATAATTCAAAATAATTTTCACTTTGTAATTGTTTATGTTCTTACTGAAACTTACTAATTAAAGGAAAATCAATAGTATCCAAAAGTTTTACGTAGACGCAACCAGTCAAATTCAATTTAACTTTTAATTAAGTTTGAATTTAAATAGGACTTATTTAATGGATTGACAAAATTAACTGTTCAATTAATTAGTTTTTTAAAAAGTAACGCATTTCGTTGTCTTTTCAACAGAATCACGTCTAAGCACTGCACTCGCGCCTACACGGAGACCCAGAGGAGCGAGGGGTCATGACGACCACGAAGATTCAATAGGATTTCCCTCCCTCGAGGGAACATTAATGGCCATTTCCTTTTTGACATTCGCCGTTTACTTGGTTAGATTAGTAATGGTAAGGAAAAAACTTCATATTTTTTATATCTTCAATCCAGTTTTTGAATGTAAAATTTTATAAACGATACGTTTTTATTGTATGTATACATTTGCGCCTATTTCGAGAATTTTGTTTATTAGATAAAATATATGTAAAATTTTATTTTACAGATGCTTTTCCGAAATGCGAACAACGGTAACGCTGCGCCGATATTTATTGGTAGAAAGAAAAGATCCATTGATGATTATAGCGAAGAGACTGCAAGAATTCTAAGTTACTTGGATCCGTCTTTGACACACCAATATTGATAATTAATTTATTTGTCCTTGAATGAATATAAAAATATCAATAACATTTCTAATTATTTATTAACAATAAATTAATTTTTTAAATTACTGATATAGAGAAAATGCATGTATAATAAAATAGTTATTTATTGTAAAAATAGTGATGATAGTTGAAAAAAGATAAGTAGATTTTATTAATAATGTATAATTTTCACGCTGTTACAAGTTTAAAATGAAGTATATCTATTTATTTATGAACAAAAATTTAAACTATTGTTACTTGTATTTAAAAGTATACTTATGTACATAATGTAATGCAATAAATAATATTGATAAAAATTAAATTAATGTTAAAAGAAAAATTTATTTATCTATTAAAATTATTATAAGCATATAATTTCAATTTTTTTTAAGAATATTGATTTCGAGAATTTTGAAAGGCTTAATATTCAGTAAAAATTCACTTTCACAAATGAGAGATGCTTTCTCTTTACGAATTCAGAGCTCCACGTAGTATCTATATGTATGTATATCTCCAGTCCCCACTCTCCATTCACTGCTGCCGGCTACGGCATATACAAAGTGGTCTTATATATATCTATACGCGCTCGCCAGTCGCACCCGGTTTTATCAGCGAGGCACAGTTGTCAGCCCGATAATTCAAACTGTTTTTGCGATTTTTCGACAGCTTTATAAGAAGAACAATGGCGCAAAGTGGACTGACTACCGTAGATTATTCGCTGGTCGAAAACTTAGCGAAGAATCAGCACAAAAAGGTTTATGAAGGCTATGTGCAATATGGAACTGCTGGCTTCAGGACGAAGTATGTTCATAGTTTAAAAAATCGCGATATCTTTATTACTATACTTTTTTATAGCATTGTTGCCTTTAAGTCAATTATTTATTTATTTACTTCTTTTAAATGTAGTGGTTGCAGTGTACGTATTAGAAACAGAAATTTGTTTCATCTAGTTTGAATTTAAAAACAATTTAAAATACATAAAACAGTTGAGTCTATTTTTTTTTCAGAGCCGATGCTCTTGACCATGTATTATACAGAATGGGTCTTTTATCAGTACTACGATCACAAGCTAAAAAAGGTAAATTTAAAAAATATATTTTTTAGTCAAACTAATTTGGTGACTGGAAGTTAAGGTATTTATATCATTTTGCTACTATCTTTTTAGCCGCTATTGGTTTAATGATAACAGCAAGTCATAATCCTGAAGAAGATAATGGAGTAAAAGTTGTTGATCCCAGTGGGGAGATGTTGGAATCGTCATGGGAAACCATAGCCACCAAACTTGCAAATGTTGAAGATGAAAAAGTTGTCTCAGTGGTCAAAGATATTATTAAAGAAAAAAATATTGATACAAATGTTCATGCTTCAGTGATTATTGGAAGGGACACAAGAAGCAGCAGTGAATCCTTATCCCAAGCAGCAGTAGCAGGGGTCAAATCGATGAATGGCAATGTAAAAGATTTTGGAGTCGTAACAACCCCTCAGCTTCATTATTTAGTTAATTGCACAAATACAAATGGAGCATATGGAGTTCCTACTGTAGAAGGCTATTATCAAAAGATAAGCAATGCCTTTAAGACTGTATTTGGAACTAAAAAGGAAAACAAGAATTACATTGCCAAATTGCAGTTGGATGCTGCTAATGGAGTTGGCGGCTTAGCAATCAAAGAATTTCAGAAGCATTTGAACGGCATACTTGAAATTGCAATTTATAACAATGGTGAAGGGAAACTTAATCACATGGTAAAATTTTGTTTGTTTTTTCATTGAAACATTTTGATACTTTACTTTATGAGTATGAGTATAAATTTGTAAAAGTTAATGTTATAAATTTTTAGTGTGGAGCAGATTATGTTAAGATACAGCAAGCATCACCTAAAAATGTTCCATTAAATCCTAATGTGAGATGTGTTAGTATTGATGGAGATGCTGATAGAGTTGTTTATTACTATACTGATGAAAATAGTAAATTTCATCTTTTGGATGGCGATAGAATAGCAATTTTGGTAGCTGCTTACTTCAAACATTTACTTGAACAAAGTCAATTAAATTTACAATTAGGGCTTGTACAAACTGCCTATGCAAATGGAGGTTCAACAGAATATATTTCTGATACTTTGGTAAGAATAAATTAATATTTTTAATTCTTAGTAATTATATAACTTTAAAATTCAGAGAAATTTCTAAGTTACAATATATGAATTCATAATACATTTATTAAGAATATTATTTATATTAAATTAGAAATAATAAACAATATAAATTTTTTAAAAAAAGGCCAAATTGTGCATCCGCAAGCACGAATTTTTCACATATGGTATGATCATGTAGATGAAGGCACTACTATATATATTTTACAGCACAGTATAGGTTATGTGCGTGCGACTTGCGAATGTCAAAATCGAATTATGCTTGTACTTGTTATACAATTATTCTTGCAAGTTGCAGGTAGTGGCACATAAATTGTGTAAATATGTAACTTATCTGAAGAAATTTAAATTGTTTTTATCAACAAATGCAATAATGCAATTCAAACCACAAATATAGTAATTCTAAAAACATACATTAAATCCATAGTTTACAAAATATGTATAGGTTATGTTTGGCAATAGTGTACATTTAAAAATTTTAAAAATTTGAAACCGAGAAGAAAGTGAAAATGGAATCCAAAACAGTTATACGTACTAAATCTCATGTAAAATCAAAATTGAAAGCAGCATTATTAAATCAGTGTTCGCATCATCTTATAGCTGGACACAACCAAAATCTTCCGAATGAAAATTTCGATGAAGATTTCAATATTCAAAATTTATTGGCGGAAATGTTTTTGCCATTTCCATACCATTGTGATCTTCCCAAGCCTCTGTTGCCTCCAAGTAAAATGCAACGAGATTGCTGCACAAAAGAAGATCGAAGTATGCAACTCATTCATACAAAGGTTAAAATTCAGGATGACATTAACAGATATTTAGAATTGTATAAAAAATATTCTAGTTCTTTAGATAAGGATAGAAAAAAGACAGTTGTTTGGACAAAGGAAACTGAAAAAATTGAGAACAGCATGTTACCTCGATATTTAGCTGCAACTGCAGAAATTTTGGAGTGTGACCCAAATCCAAATTTTTCTGGTACATACAATTGGTACTATACTGGAGGTACATTAAATGGTATTTTGTACGATACAAAGAATCTTTTAATATTTCCTTTTGCAGAAGAATTAATTGTGCTTCCTATAAATTTACAAGAATATTCATTATTTACACCAGACTTTAAAAATGCTGCAAAAATATCTCTTGATGGAGACCTTTATCAAGTGGTTTGTTCTACATCTAATAACAATGGAAGAGTATTAACTAGGCACAAAAATAATTGCTTTTTGTTTAGTATTTTTAATTTAGATAAAAATAAAGTACAATTGCTCAAAGTAGATAATCAATTCTCAGAAGATCCTTATATATCTGTTGATCTTGATCCTTTAAATACTAATATATATTGCACTGCAAATATTAACAGAACTCTCTCTATTTGGGATATAAACAAAACAAGGCATATTTCTAGTGGAAAAGTTCCAATTAAAAAATATTTAGAAGATAATTGGGCATTTGTGAAATATGACGATTGCAAGGATAGCATTATAAAATTTGTTGACAGACACTGTGTTCACCATTATGACCTTAGGTTATCATTGGATCAATCTGTTTTAACAATGTGTCCTAAAAATAATTTAGAAGAATGTGAAAGCCTTTCTACATATATAACAAGTTGTAAAAGTGATCACTATTCATATGTTGGTTCTAATCATAATTTATGTTTGTTGGATAATAGATCTCCAGATAGAGCAGTTGTTAAAAAGTGGACTCATCAATTTAAAAGTAGTCCATTATTTTCAGATGTATGTTTTAGAGAGAATAAGGAATTTCTTATTATTGCAAGTCAAGTTGCTGGAGAAACAGCTATCATTTTGAATAATTGGAATTCCTCTGATGAACCACCTGAATCTTTCAGTACACCTTTTACTCCACCAAGTTGTCTTGAAACATTATCGACATCACACTCACAAGGAAATTGTCTTAGTCCACATTTGAAAAACAGATTATCACTCTGCAATACTGGATGTATGACAACAGTAGATACACAGACTAATGAAGTCTTTCTGCTAACACAAAATTCTGTTTATGATATTTTTTACCAAGGAATTGGATATAATGAACCCTTAAATGTAAATTCTTTAGAATATGGTAAAGCTTTATACAGGTTAAAAATGTGGGAAAAACAAATGTTAAAAAATAACCAATGCAATGTGACATCTCCACTAGTAGTTACAAAAAGAACTAGTGCTCGTGATATCTTCAGAACTTTCAGTAATCGAAAACTTAAGCCATCTGCTGTAAATAATGAAAATGAAGATCCAGCGGAATATTTACCAAGTTGGAAAAGATCTGTAGCTGAGCTTAGTTTGTTTGTTGATATCTTTGCACCAGAACTCCTGGCTTCATGGGAAGTTTTAGACGAAACACCACTGGTACCTACTACAGCAGCACCACATCAAAAAGTACTTTCATGGTTGGGAATGACTGAAGGAAACACAGAAGAGAATAGTGGATCTGGAAATATCGTAGATGCCCAAGAAACTGCTTTTGAAGAAATCGAAATTCCACAAGATCCTGACATCTTTATTACACATGACAGTGAATCTATACAACAATTATTTTTACCCAAAGTTAAATCTCAAACTACTCCAAGTGCCAAAAAGAATATTAGGCGACCAATACATGTTCCTGGATTTTGATTAGTAAATAATTTTAAATAGATTTCCAATAATTTTTATTTATAAATTTAAAAAAAGACAAAGAATTTCTCTGAATTTTATTTCAACCAATTTAATTTGTTTTCATGGTATTCACAATTTGAATTATTCTGACTTAATTTTGTAAATTATTTATTAGAAAGTTCCTGTGGCATGTGTACCTACTGGTGTCAAACATTTGCACCATAAAGCTCTTGAGTTTGACATTGGAGTCTACTTTGAAGCTAATGGTCATGGTACTGTAGTATTTAAAGATTCTGCTGTTAACATCATTCGCAGTGCAGCTAGTAACAGAAGGTAATACTTTTAAATAATTGATGTTCGAGGTAACAATAACTTTAAAATAAAAAAATACTAAATATTTTTATAGTATTCCAGATAATCAAAGGGTAGCTGCAGATGCCTTAAGTAATATTATTGATGTGATCAATCAAACTGTTGGAGATGCTTTAAGTGATATGTTATTAGTAGAACTCATACTACAAGCTAAAAATTGGGATGCAGTAGCTTGGGAAAAGAGTTACAGAGATCTTCCGAACAAACAAGTTAAGGTGAAAGTTCAGGACAGAAGTGCTATTACAACAGCAGATGCAGAAAGGCGTTGTGTTACACCTAAAAATCTGCAAGAAAAAATTGATGAAATTGTAGCAAAATATCCAAAAGGAAGATCTTTTGTTAGGTATTTTATACAATTTTTTTTATAAGAGTCTAATCTCATATTTTAAACTTGATTGTTTCAATAAATTATACATTGTATTTATCATTTTCTCAGGCCTTCTGGAACTGAAGATGTTGTACGAGTTTATGCTGAATGTGAAAGTGATTCTGATGTTGAGAAGTTAGCTGCTGAGGTATCTCTTGCCGTATATGACTTAGCAGGAGGAATTGGAACCAAACCAGTTGTGCCATGATGAATTTATGCATTTAAAATTCATTGGACACAAAATAAAAATTCTATCACAATAAAAAAAAATTGTTTATCATAAGAACTACAATTGAAATTTAAAAAATGTTTTTACTATGTATCATGTAAATAGTAGGTAGAAGGAAAAATATTTTTACTCTACATGTAAATAAAACAAACAAATTTGTAATTTATATTTTTGAAGCAAAAATTAAAATTCTACAAATTTTTCATAAAAATTATAATGTTGTAAATTCATTTAAATTCGGTTTTGTTATGACCTCTTGGTAGGTATGACAACTATATTGATTTCTCTAACACAGCTTTTCCTCACTTGAGAACAAAAATCATATTTTATTTTTTACAAATTAAAAGTTATAATGATGTGGCAAGATAATACAGTTAAATTTGACGTTTCTCTTTCGTAAGTAAAATAAAAATAATTAAATAAAAAAATTTAAATATATATTACAAGTACAAGAAAAATAAAAATGTAACAAGATGGATGATGAAACTACAATTTGAAAAATAAGTAAAAAATATTTATTTTTAGACAATTAGAAATGAGATTGGGTGAACACTTAATAGACAAACTTGAAATGGTAGAAGATACAAAAGGTAACGCAGGTGATCGTGGACGTCTTTTGATAACAAATTTAAGAATTATGTGGCATTCCATTTCGTACCCGCGTATTAATTTGAGTAAGCGTTTTCTTATTACTTCAGTAAAATCGAAATCATTCAGTTATGTTTCTAATATACTATGATCAATATGATTGTAATAATCTATTTAATTAATGTATACAACAGGCATTGGTTTCAATACATTTGTTACGGTTACAACAAAACTTATAAATACAGTTTGTATTTAAATATTATTTTTAATTCGTTTACATATATTATTGCATCTGAAGTGTACTCTTACATAAAATTTTTAGATATTTGGAGGCACCACTCAAGCTTTATACATCTTAACTTCATATAGAAACTGTCGATACGAATTTCTCTTTAGTAATTTGGATACTCGTAGCTCTCGACATTATACCTCTGTAATGGGAGTTCATAGAGCCTATGTATCATCAAAAATATACAGAGAAATAAAACTAAGAGTAGGAATAATACAAGATAAAAGACTGACCTTACTACCTCAGGAAATTGTAAATGAAACGTTACCCGGAGTTTGGAACTTATCAACAGAACAAGTGAATCTTTTTAAAACCTTTTTAAACGAATAATTGTTAAAATACTTTTTAACTTATAAGAGCATGTTATTTAGGGGAATGTTGGAACTTTCATTGTTACTAATATAAGAATAGTTTGGTATGCTGATATGAATCAACAATTCAATGTGTCAATGCCTTACTTAACAGTAGCTAGCGTAAGTAATATCTCTACAATTAAATTAATATTTCTTTTATTTTTTTAATAATAAGACAAGATTTTTAAACATAATTTACTTCAATTTTTAAAAATAATTTAAAGCTATATATTTAGATAAATGTTCGATCTTCTAAATTTGGTCCTACACTAGTTATAACAAGTACTGAATCATCAGGCTCTTATATCTTAGGATTTAGAGTTGATCCACTCCAAAAACTTTATTCTTTACACAAAGAATTGACTGCTCTTAATGCGGCATACAACAAGTCACCTATTTTTGGTGTAGAATATACGTTCGAACATCAGGTAATGAAATTAATTTATAAATAAGATTAAACTCTCAATTAATATGTAGGGGAGAGCAGAGCATAGTGGGCCACGCACACGATTTTTTAGAGGCGTATTGTGGGCCATCTCTTCATCTAATTTGATCCGCAGCCCCTAAATTTGACGTATAATTGGTACAATAGCTCAAGTTTAAAGACTAAACGTATAATTGGTTCGATAGCTCAAGTTTAAAGGGTGCAAATCAGATTTAGATAACTAGATGGCACGTAATACTCCGCTAAAAAATCGTGTGCGTGGACCACTATGCCCCGCTCTCCCCTATATATATGTAAGTATATACATATACATATAATATATTATTACACCTTTGTACAATGATAATTACAGTCAGTTCCTCAACCTGAATCAATAACAGAAAAATTTACAGAAATAGATAACTCAGAAGATGAGATATCGAATGTTTTTAACATGTACTTTTCGGAAGGTGGAGTTAATCAACGAAAACCTATACTAGCGAGCAACTTAGGACTTGCAGTTGAAGAACCAAGAGAAGGAAGTACTTTGGAAATGTTGTGGGAATTGCTTCCGACTAACAAATAACATAAAAAAATTTAGGATAAATAATGTATATAAAATCTTTGTTTTATCAATAAGAAGAAAAGTAATATATTACATCACAATATTAATAAATTTTTTCAGTACTCTCTCTCTTTTTTTTGTAGTGCAAACTTTTTAACTTAGACACACATCTAAGAATATGTGTGTATAATTATATTTATAATTATAACTTTTATATTAACAAAGCTTAGCTTGGTCTACAATTCAGTGGCGGAGTGTGAAGAGATTCTTGCCCATCGTCGTCGTCTTGGGAATCTCCAGGCAAAGGCCCAGGAAACCTATACCCCATATTAAACAGCATCACTTCAAAATGATCCGAATTCATTCGTATATAGTTTGCTGTAGCAGCTTCATTTGAATTTTCGACCTCCCACTCACTCACATTAACTGCTCCATCCTGAAATTTTAATTAATAATTTTTTTTAATTAAATATTTTACATAAAAATCAGTGAATTAAAGAATCAATAAATGAATTTTAATTACCTCTGGTAATGGGCTCCATAGTCTTATAACTGGATCAATGCCACTAGTTGCTAAGAGACACGTGGATGGATGTGGTTGTAAACAATTGACTATTCTTCGATCTCCTTTCAAAACGCGAATTATGTTTGTTGTATACCTATCCCACATGAAGAAAGATCCATCATCTGATCCCGCAATAATGAATTGACCATCTCTGTCATGCAATTATCATCAATTAATATTAAAAAATAAACGTTTATCTAATGAATTAATTCAAATTACAAATACAAGAACTAGTAATATCAAAAAACTTACTCTCCAAAAAAGTTAGCTTCTTTTATATCAGTGATCGTATTACAATGACCACACAGCCTTAATTTGAAATCAATTGCATTTTTCCTCCATTCCGTTTCATAATCCGAGATTCGCGTTTCACTTGTTTGTTTTGCCGCAGAAGAATTAATTGATTCTTTTATATCTTTCCTTAAGGCTTTACAAGCAGAATTATTAGCAAATTCCGGAAATTTCTCTCGGAATTTTTCCATGACTATATGAGATTCTTTTATTCGATTTAAATCATACAAACATCTAGCCAACCTATGAAAGTAGAAACATAATTATAAATTTGTTCACTTAATTTAACGAAAATGCAGAACAAATTAATAGTTAGGTTATAGCTATACCTAAAATGAGCTTTCACGTGTTCAGGATCAAGAGATAACGTAAGACGACAGTCGCGCAATGCAGCGTAAATGTCACCATCCCTTAAAAAATAAAAAATTAGTATATTGGAATGTTTAAATTATTAACCAATCGAATTTTTAAATATGAATTGTTAAATTCCATTGCTTCAGGATAACTAATTTACTTTTCTATTTATTTAAAATTTGAAAATTTACCATATCCTTTTCATATAGGTTCCAGCTCTGTTTCCGTACAATATTGAAGAATATGGACATAAACTGATTGCTTCGTTATATAATGCGATCGCACTGGCGTAGCGTTCTTCCTCAAAGGCTTGATTTGCCTATTAAAAACGTTATAAGTTGTTATAAAGACAAAAAAATTCGCTAATTTAAAATTATTGTATCTTACTTGTTTATGCAACTCCTCTACTTCAGGTTCTAATTCCGTAACATTTAGCGCCGATAAATTCTCTAACACTATTGGAATATTATTGTTTCCTACTGAAGGTTCATTGCAGTCTTGGTCCCCATCATTTGTATCTAAAGCAATAACATTTTATTAAAATCATCAAGTTGTTTAATAAGTTTTGAAAAAACTAATAAATACCTAATTCAACAGGGACAACAAAATTTTTCGTATTTCCTTGATTGTTTATATCGAATAAATAAACCTGTTCACCACCCATATTGACTAGTAATTCATTTCCATCGTCGTTGAATGTCAAATAAGTCGTCGAAAATCTTTTGCAATTATCTCGATGTTTCAAGTGACCTGCAAAGTATGAAACACTATGAGTGAATAAATCAAATTCTATTCAGTTTATTATGCTCTTTAAACGGCTATTACCCGCAATAAAGTACTGTGCACAACCCAATGGTATGTTATTGCCAGGATCTCCTGGCCCAACTAACACTGAGCTGCTACTCAATCTTGGTCTCTGCAAAAATTATACATACATTTTAACAGATGTTAAACTAACACTTTAATTATAAGTAAAACTTCAATTAGTGCAATACTTTATTTACCAATGCTCGTTTGGTTAAAATGTAAATATAAGATTTTATGCTATTTCAAGAGATAATTCTACTAGCAAAACAATGAAATACAATTAACATTATTTCCTCGCTCATTAGCGTTAGTGATAAATGTAAAATGTACGTTACTATTTTCAATGCAATTGAATGTACATACACAGAACTTTAAAAAATCACAACTTTTAAACGAAATAAGTTGCAAACAGCCGTAATCCCTTAAACTTCATTGACCCAGATTACCGTTGGTACAGTAAATTAAGAATGATTCTCATTCTTTTACCACGAAATCGAGATGAGACATCTTGATCATACGCCGGTCGTACATCCTCACGTAGGCGTCATTGGCACCGACGGCGATGAGCTCGGGCCGCCTCGGGTTCACGGCGACGCACTTCGCCTCGATCAAGCGGCCCGTGTGGCTCGCCAGGTTGACCAGCACGGTTGGCTGGTTGGAGGTTTTGCAGGAATGAGGCTGCCGTAGGTCATACTGCATGATCAGCCCGTCCTCGGAGGCACTCCAGAATAGGAAGGGCACGCTCGGCGCCGTTGCCACTCGCTTCACACGGCTGAGGTGGCAGTTGCACACCAGCAGCACATCCGAGATCGAGATGTCGTGCACGCGGATCTTGTAGTCGCCGGCGCCCGTCACCAGGATGGAGTCGTTGGACTTTGGCATGAACTACGAACAATTTTTTTATTATTTTTTTTGGCAATTTCTTATTGCGACGATACTGATGTTTATTTATTTATTTACAGCCGCATCCCATTGATAAGGTATTATCGACTTGCAAGATAAGAATTTGTTTTTATCGATAACGTTTAGGAAACGTTTTATATGTTTTCGAAATATGACGTGCTATTTGAAAATGATTGAAAATGAAGAAATAAAGATTTTAATCTCATACTTATATATAAGTAGCATTTAAAGTGACAAATATAAATTTTGAACACAATATCAGGAATATTAAATGCTTAACTCGTGATAAGATTAATTATTTAGGGCTTATTCATTAATGCAGTAACTAAAGTACTGGAACTGCTTTATTGATGCTTTATTATCTAACAAAAAAATTTTTGTGAAATAACAATAGCATAGTCTTAGAATTTAAGTTAATAATACATTGAAATTTGTTTTCACACAATTACTTTGATAGTTGATTTTAGGGTTTAAAGAAATTGTTTAAATAATCTTGATTACCTTAACAGTAAAAATATTTCCACTATGACCAGTTTGAAGAGTTAACTTTTTTTCATAGC
>JAXIUT010000009.1:30947185-31006097 GCA_035586675.1 Eurytoma californica | reverse complement strand
TTCAGTTTGCGACTGATTCTCCTTGCTGTCAATTCCTGAAATTAATTAATAATTGTAATGATTATCCAATTAGTCAAAAAAGAACAACTTATTAGACTCACTTGAATCTCCCTTTGCCGAACCAGGTCTACGACTCTGGCATTTGGCTTCTTCTTTGTAAATATATCCATTTTTTATCAAGTCATGGAACAACTATTTTGATTTACCATCTAATATGCTCGGCATCTTAAAAAAAAAATTACATAACGTTTTAAAGTGGCTAATAAAAAAAAAGGTGAAGACTTAAAATTCCTGAGTCCTATATATTTCTCTTATCTCGCACATAATGGCTAATAACTAAATAAGTGTATGTTACGTTCGTGTGTACTAACCAAATCCGCAAAAAAAACGACGCGAGTGTAGCACTCAGCACTCTGACAATGGCACAGAATACCCCTCGGCACAAACATTAAATACGAAAATAAACCGAGGATGAAATACAGTCGGGGAACTTTCACTCGAGAGTTTTATGACGTGCGAGGCCGAGCTCTCGTGGCCGACGTTCCGCGGGCAGCTCGTCACTGTGACCTCGCGGGGCGCATCCGTTGGCCGACCGTCGTAGCTGGGCACCCCGAGTGCAGCTCGCGGTCGCACCGCGACATCGAGGTGCAGGTGCACCTCTCTGTCTCTCTCCTCCGGGTCCTCACCGACGCGGCAACGGGACGGAGCAGTAGCGACGGCCGTTCGGCGCAGTAGTCATTCCCCTCCTAAACGCAATGGATTTGATTTCACCTCTCGAAGGCCCCGCGCACCGCGTACACTTTATTCCGCACTCCTCTGCTTTGTTGTTATTTATGCAAGTAGCGCAGCAACTCCACGATCGCACTGAAGTATCCAAGTGCGCGCGCGTTTACGCGTGTGTGTGCGAGAGATTATGATTATACGCCTGTCTTTCCGATGAAAAAAAAATAAACGACTGAAGTGCGCTATTGCCAGCAAATAAACGCGAATTTCGCTGTTCAGTTTCGCAGTGCTGCCAAACGGCATATGTGCGTGACGACATCATATATTATATATATTTATATTTGTTTTTTTTCCCTTGCATTTTAAATCTCGTATGATGTGACGGTCGTCCACCGCGGCTATGCGAATTTAAGAATACATGTGGATTTGTGGATAGTGGAAATAGGTAAATATCTACTTTACGGCACTGTTGGAGTTTTTTTTTTAAGTATTCACTTGTTATCACTCCGTAACTGTTTTACTGGATGCGCAGTACACGAGGAAAAATAACAGGGGTATACCGTACTGACAACAAATAATCGGGTTTCTTAATTGAATTATAAGGGTAGAATGAAGTTAATGATTTACCTCAATTTCTACCCTATTGCATTCTTTATTTTTGAAATCGTAAGTTGCTGACTTTCGATTGAAGGACGTAAGTATTAAAATACAATTTTTGGAGAATCTTGAATAAATAAAGAAACGTATTTTATTGTTAAATTTGTTATTAAGTTATAAATTAGTAGTTGTAGGTTAAGAATTTCCCGCGCTAATTTTACATCGCGACTTTTCGAATATCTTTACAAAAACCGTGTACTCTGTAGTACGCAACAATAATGTGAACAAAAAAAACTGTTTCAATGCAAAAAATAAATAAAATATCCCTTTTTTAGGTTTTAAAAAGTAAAGGATATCTGCAATGAAATAATGAAGCTGATCTGTAATACGCAGGTTTGCAGTAGATTATCATTGGGGCGACAAGCTGGACCACCAAGAAAACAAAAATCATGTTTATCCATAGGACGTCAGAGTGTGAAAAATGATAATCTTCATCTTTTACTTCAAACATTAACCAATAAAAATGGTATTATATATAAGGTATAATACTATATTAATATTATTCAATTTTTTTAAATACATACATAAACAGTTGCAAATAAAAAAATTTCTATAATGATTTAAACGATTTTATTTCCTAACAGGTAAATGACAATATTGAGAAAGTTTTTATGAAGTTTGTTGATGAAGGAAAAGTAACAATCAGATTGAAAGATCCAGCTGTTGACCTGAACATACAGTGTGATCATAGTTTAGAACTGAAGGGTTTTCTTCGTATACTTAAACTAGGACTATCAAAGGAACTTGATCCAGGAGTTTTAAATCTATCCAATCTTAAACCAAAAGCTTTTCCAGCAGCCTTAAAAACTAAAGTTGTTATAAAGCAAGTTTCTGACTATCCAATTCTTCAAGGTTTTCCTAGAACAACTGAACAACTGCATCTGTCTGGTTTGGAAAGAAGATCTTTTGATCGTCAAATTTTAAAGTTACAAAGTTTGAAAATTTTAAATTTATCTGAAAATCAACTTATAAGTTTACCTAAAGAATTAGGAACACTACCAAACTTGCAGGAATTAAATGTTGCTAATAATCAATTAGGAAAAAGTCCTATTTCCAAATGGATTTGGCTGAGTGGCAAACAAATATCAAAATCTTTGCAATTATTAAATTTAAGTTCTAATCAGGTATAAATAATTTGAGATTTACTTTTAAATTGTAAGTAACTTTCTTTAAAATGATAACTGCTTTACAGATCACAGGTCTACCTAAACAAATTAGTAAACTTCATAATTTAGTTTCATTGTATCTAAACAATAATTCCATCACATGTTTGCCAGAAGGCATTGGAAATTTAAATAGGTTAAAATATTTAAATTTATCTAAGAATAGTTTGCATTTTTTACCTGGAAGTATGAAAAATTTAAGATTAAGCGAATTAGATATATCAGATAATACTTTTGATGTAGTTGGTTACCTTGCACCTGTTTGCAAAATTGGTGTACCCACTTTGATAGATCTTGCTGCAAAAACTATACTTCAAGCCAGGTTGGAAATTAAATATTCATTTACTATTATGCAAAAAAACTAATACTAAATTTACTAATGATTTTTGCAGGATTTATTATGATGCAAGTATAATTCCATATACATTAGTTTCTTACTTAGATAATGCTCATTACTGTTTGTGTGGTGCCCCTTGTTTTAATACTTATATAAAAAGATTTATGTCGAATAATACAACTGCTATTGCTCACAATATTCAGTTTTCTAGTACAGGTTTAAGAGATGTTCTTTTTGAATGTTACTTTTGTTCCATCAAGTGCCTGAGAAAATATGTTAAAACATGTTAAAAAGTAGTCTAATATTTATTTATTGATTTTATTATATTGAAGACTGACTCAATGCTAAGCATAGTTTGTACATATATAGTTTGCACTTCTATTTTGATACAATAAAAAATTTAAAAAAAAGTTTGTTTTCTTTTATAATAGTAAAAAACCTTTTTTAGTTAAATCTTCTGTTTTGGATAAAAATTCCGATGATAAATTGATTGATCTAAACGGTGGGTCTATTTGTACAAAATTCACGTAAAATACGAGGATTTAACCAATAACCCAATAATCCAAATACCCCTATAACTGTATTTGCATTTACGTGGATATAGGTGGATTTAAGATTTACGTGGATTTTACGTTGATTTTTGTAAATTCTCTGTCTTATATCCGTAAATCAACGTATTTTACGTGAATTTTGTGCGAATAGACACTCCGAATTCTAAATACCGATTTAGTTAAAATTCGATTTACTTTGAATAATTATGGTAAAAAAATCTACATTAAACATTTTTTTGTTTACTTGAATGAAAAATTAAATTTCGCGCTTTTGTCCGATGTGACCAATCCCAAGGCGAGATCGGCAATAGTGACGACCGGAAATCGTTGTATCGCACGAGACCACAATCGACCATGGGAAATCTCGAAGCGCGTTCTCTCGAAACTTGCCACAAGTCGGAAGTTCCTTTCTGTATTCGCATGGCGTGTATGTAGGTACGTTCGCTGAGTATTTTCTTTAATTTTTAGTGCATTATTTATTTAATTGTGCTTCGTAACGTTTATTTTAATGCTCACATTATCCCGGAAATTTTCGTCCAGCAAGAGCAAATGACTTTCACCCTTACCCTTTGATATTTTTCCCGAAAATTGCGTTGACGCATGGCACGTTTTTCGGCCTGCACAATTCGCGACCATAACCCAATTTTATCCACGATTCCGTGCTCGTGAACGAGGTATTGCTCATTATGTTGTGATTACACTTATATTTTTTTTTATTATTTATTATTTCACCATTAATTTTTAAGATTCATTGCAAATTTTTGCTATTTTGGAGTATTCCGAGTTCATTTGTACTTTCTCCTGCATCACAGTTTATTACGTTACGAGTTAAATGCAAACGCATTGTACACGAATCAATACTTACGTTTTGTTTTTTTAAAAAATGATGATTGAACTTGCGATTATTCACATATTTTCAAATTTTGGAACTGTTATTTATAGTTAAACTTGCAATGGTTTGTAGTTTCAAATTACTTTTACTAAGCAAATCTACAGGTAGTTGAATTGTTACAATTAAAAGTTCATATTAAAGTTTTCGAAACAATGCTTTTCCATGGTATATGACTTGTAGTTTTGCAGGAATAAAGTGTACTGTGTACGTTGTTTACAATGCTCAGAAACTTCAAAATTGTAATATTGCAGGTTTTGTCGATTTACTTCGACTTGTACAATTAGAGATATATTGACTATTTTCTATGTAGCGAATTGTTATTAAGATCATTTTAAATAGTGAGTTTATAATAAAATTTGAAAGTCTAATAAGGTAAGTGAATTGTTTCGTGTACAATGTACTTATAAACAGTACTAGCAACATTATTGCGCTAATACAATATTGTTCTAAATGAATAACATTTATGTTTTAGATTTTCATAATTGGACTGTTAAAATAAAGAAACAACATGCCACAGAACGAATATATTGAACGGCATCGGAAGCTGTACGGGCGGAGATTAGATTATGAAGAACGCAAAAGAAAAAGGGAAGCTAGAGCACCTCACAAACTTGCAGAAAAGGCTCGTAGCCTTAGAGGTATAAAGGCCAAGTTATTCAACAAAGAACGTCGCAATGAAAAGATTCAGATGAAAAAGAAAATCAAAGCACATGAGGAGAGAAATGTGAAAAAGAAGGCAGAACCAACTCCAGAGGGAGCATTGCCAGTTTACTTGCTTGATCGTGATGTCACATCAAGGGCCAAAGTTTTGTCTAATATGATAAAACAGAAAAGGAAAGAAAAGGCTGGTAAATGGGATGTACCGATACCAAAAGTTAAGGCACAATCAGACTCAGAAGTATTCAGAGTACTCAAGAGTGGAAAAACCAAAAGAAAATCATGGAAGAGAATGGTTACAAAAGTTACATTTGTTGGAGAAAATTTCACAAGAAAGCCACCTAAGTTTGAAAGATTTATTAGACCAATGGGACTCAGATTCAAGAAAGCCCATGTCACGCATCCAGAATTGAAAGCTACCTTCTGTCTACCTATCATTGGAGTCAAGAGGAATCCCAGTTCGCCTATGTATACATCATTAGGAGTTATTACTAAGGGTACAATTCTTGAAGTGAATATTTCTGAGTTAGGTTTAGTTACACAGTCTGGTAAAGTTGTTTGGGGTAAATATGCTCAAGTAACAAATAATCCTGAAAATGATGGATGTATTAATGCTGTATTGTTAGTTTGAAAATGCCTGTATCTGTTAAATTACAATGTAAAATAAAACCAATGCTTTGATGAATTTTCTTAATAAAATTTTCCAATATATACATTTGTAATTTTTTGTTCCCTATCTTAATGCTCTGAAATAAATTTTTTATATTTAAGAAAAAAAGTTTATTTGTGCTGGATGAAAATTTCCCTCAATTTTTAGGTAAACTTTTAATGTATTAAGATACGTTTTTGAGACATTAATCTTCCTGCATAATGGTCTGTGATGTAAAAAGCTCATTTTTAATTAACTACGTAGGAAGGTTAAATTTTTTAATTGAAAACTTTTTCAAGAAATTTATGATTATTTTTATTTTTCAGAGCATATTCATCATGCAGATTTTTGTCAAAACTGACAAGACCATCACACTTGAGGTCGAATCCTCCGATTCGATCCAAAATGTTAAGGCTCAGATCCAAGATAAAGAAGGTTAGATGTTTTTTTAATTTTTTAAATCTTAACATAATTTAATTACTTACATTAAAATAAAAAAAATTTACTTCTGGGAAAATAACTTAACTTTTAATTAATATTATTAAGTATATTACTATTCTAAATAAAAAAAAATTACTTTTTCTATGAAAAATTTTATACACCTCCTAAATTTAAACTTAAAAATTGTATTTTTAGTGAAATAAATTTTTAATTTATGTAATATAATTCTAAATGTTATATTATTTTTACAGGAATCCCTTCTGACTTGCAAAGGCTAATCTTTGGAGGAAATCAACTAGAAGATTTAAGGCTTCTATCTGATTATGACATTCAAAAAGAGGCTACAATTCATCTTACACTCCGCCTGTGTGGTGGTGCCAAGAAACGTAAGAAGAAGAACTACTCCACCCCCAAAAAAATTAAGCACAAGAAGAAGAAGGTCAAGCTTGCTGTCCTTAAATTCTACAAGGTTTGTAATTTTCTCTGTACTTGTTTTCTCCTGCTAAGATTTATGTTATTTGTTATATTGAAATACATTTTATTTTTTAAATTATAGGTTGACGAAAATGGTAAAATCCACCGACTGAGGCGAGAGTGCCCCTCTGAACAGTGTGGAGCAGGTGTATTTATGGCTGCGATGGAAGACAGGCATTACTGTGGAAAGTGCGGATACACCCTTGTCTTCAATAAACCAGAAGACAAATAAATATGGATTATTTAATCTGTATTTGTTTTATATTATAATAAACTAGGAAAACACTAATTCCAAATGGTCTATTTTTTAAAACCCTTATGAAAAATAGTATAACTATTATAGAAATTGAATAAGTAGACATTATTCAAATAAAATTTATATATTTATTAAAGTTCAAAAAAAAATATTTCTAAACTGGTAATACCAGTGTAAACTCATAATTACAATGTATCTATAAATCAATTGTCCACAACTTGAGGCTGTCGAGTATGTAACATGTACGCATATTCAATATCCTACATTTTAACTTCCTATTATACATTATACACGGCAACTTTAACACCCTAATAGTAAATTCCTAATAAATTAATATTCACAAGACTTAATAACAGTAGATATTATGTGCGATAACATTAAAATTAATTCTTTACAATTGCTTCAAGATTTCATTTTTCTACAATATATCCGAAAAAATTATACATTGTAGTGCGAAGCTCATTCTTTTCATCAAGAAAAGAATTATACCTTATCATTTATTTCTCATCTTCAAAAAGAAATACTTAATATGTATGAAAATTTCTATGCATGAAAATTAATTACATGCTACATAAATAAACATCTTAATTTCAATATTTTTTAAAATTTTTTTTATAGCAAATGCATCTTTAAAATATATACTTATATATATAAAATTTATAACGAAAATTTCTTTATGAAAATAAAATCATTTTCAGACATATTAAACCATTCTCATTGAAATGAAGAAATAATATAACAATATTTCTAGGTTTTAATCAACCCGATAATATACTACTATTAGTTCTGCAGTTATGAATTCATCAATCTTTGAAAATAACTATTGCACTGTTTTCTTTTTAAATTTCACTCGAAGATAATAAAAATTTTGATAATTAAACATTAGGAAACACAGCCTTGAGCAGGTTTTTTTTTAAATCTTCAATATTTTTTTATAGCTCATAAAAGCTCTTTCACAGTTCTGCATTATTACGTTGTTCATTTTCCTGGTTGGGAGTTTTTAATCCTTGTTTTAATACTGAGAACATTTTTTCAGTCGTTGTTGGATGAATGTTCGTCTGCATTTGCGTTATTGATTCCTCGGTCTGTAGACATAACATTAAAATATTTTTTATTTTCCATTGAAATGACTTAATGAGATATTTTTCATAATTTTGAATAAAATTAGTTACCTGTCTAAGTAGTTGTGCTGCAGTCTGCAATACCCTTTGCCACTTTTTCACTTCTATATTATGTAATCTTTCTTGTTGTTGAAGTAAATTTATCCAATCTTCTTCAGTTTTTGGTGTATTCCTAGAAGTATAGATAAAAATTTAACTCAATGCCAAAACAAATTATAATTTCAAATTCCTCAGCAAGAAATACGAATGAAGCAGTATATTTGTTATCTGAACAAGTCATTTTTACTTTCAAATAAACAACATAAATTTTAATACATATATGAAAGAAACGTTAAATTTATTATTCAACAACTCAGATACCATGTGTAAAAAGTTTTTGTATGAAAATTTTTATTGTGTTTTATAAATTCTTTTTTACCAAACGAAACTTTTTAAATCAATACTTACTTTAAAACGTGTAAATCCATTACTGCATAGCTGGCAGCTTCTTCTATACCCCATAGTTTATAATAAAGTAAACCATTAATAAACATTAAACATAATACAGCTACAAGAAGTACCCAACTGATGATAGAACTATTATCTGTTCTTTGATCTATAACTGGAAAATATTAAAAAATTAAAAAAATGTTCAAGAAAAATATAGAATAAGGATGTTCATACCGTTGATACTGCGTGTATGAGATAAATCAGCTACTGGCAATTGATGATTAAAAACTGTATGATCAGGGGAATGAGTTTGAATAGTAACACCGGTAGTCGTGACGCGTCTTCGTCGCCTAGCTTTTCTTTTGACTCCTGGTGCACCGGTACCACTTTCTTCACACTCGACAGCTAAAGCTTTTATTAAATTATTAAAATAATCTTGCATACCCGCCCAACAATTTTTTTCTATAAAACCTAAAGATATAAAAAAGAAATAATTAGTTTACACAGTTATGTAAAAAACTAAAATTTAGTTTTGGAAAACGTACTTTTAACAAGATTCCACACATTTTTCTTATATTTTATTTCAGAAAATATAGCAAAGGTAGTTTCATTCTCTGAAATGCTGGTCATACAATAATGCGAAAAAAGGCTAAATGAGTCTGCATAAGGAATTCCAGCATTTGTAGTCTCCACATCAATACAATAGAGATGCCCTGGCGTACTACATGGAAGCATTACCTGCAAATATTACAAAATATTTCATAGAGGCAGAATGAACATGACAACATATTCAGTATATTTTGCAAATATGCGAAAAATTCATTTCCATGCCGTTTTAGTGGTGCACTAAAAATTTATGAAAAGTACATCTTTTAAAAAAAACAGTGCAATAAATTGAATTGTTCATGTAGATTTGCAAAATGCTTTTTAAAAGATAAATATTTTTTACTTGTGTTTCTGTTACTTGTGATGACCTGGGTCCAACTGCTTGAGTAAGCGAAACAGTCAATGTGACTGTTCTAAGTTTTTGTCCTGTAGCAGAATCTTCTACCCAATCTGGTTGAACCAAATCTTAAAAATATATATTTTTATCAATAATTATGTTACTTTTTACAATATGAATAATACCTTACACAATGTATCACAAGTAAATCAAGCATGCATTTAAAAATGCGAAGTACATTATTTGTATATACTGTAAAATTTTAAAAACAGTTTATCAGTTGGTTAGTAAAGAGTATGTACACATATAAACATTCCACATAAAATTAGTCACAATTTCTCAATAGAAAATGTTTTACTGATAGATAACTAAATTTATGTACTAAATACATCTAAAATAGGTTTAAACTATTACAAATTCTACAAGAGAATACCATACCAGAGAAATTAAAAAATTATGCATTCAACATTAAAAAAAAGGTGAAAAATCCAAAAAGAGTGAAAATGTAACAAAAAATTTACAATTTTATTTGATTACCTGTTGTTTTTCTAGCAGTATGAAAATCCAGGAAGAACTTGGAATTAGTAAAAAGTAGTGTAAATAGTTGATCTATGTGTATTGGCAAAGTAGCTTTTATTAATGGTCTTCCCTGATGTGTTGCAGTACACACTGCTGTACAAGGTCCTTTAGGTATCCTAGCTATAATTCAAAATAAATTCGTGCACTGATATTAAAATATTCTTAGTCATAGTTAAATTAGTTAAATCACACAATTTTTTTATTTTTTGCTTACTATTAACATGAAACTATTACTTTATACATTTTAGCAAATTAAAAAAAATTGTGACATTTCTAACTATAAATTTTAAAAAGAAAAATTATTGGTTTGTTCTTGATTGATTACCACAAGGTTCTTTCTCCCCATCACTTTCAGTGGTATCACTTAAATCTGTAGGATCATTTGAACCTTCAAGTCTAATACCAGTAGCTGAATGTATTGGAGATGATTGGGTTAATGGAGATTCTGCCAGAGCATCGGATGAGGCAGGATGTTCTAATTTAATATCAGCCTAAAATTTTAATTTTAATTGGTCATTTCACTGAAGAAGAAATAGAATTATAAGTTCATAAACCTAACAAACCTCGGAGAAAGAATCTAATGATAAATGTGTTGATAATTTATCATCATTTGGTACTGAGAGTGGACGTGCAACATAATCATCATCATCCGACGTCAAGCCCAATTCTTCACCATAACAGTCATGAACGAGCTGCCACATTTCAGTCATACTCATTGACTTAAAAGAGACATTTTGAATTTTACTTATAATAACTTTTCTTTTTTTAAAATACTTTAATCAAGAAAGAATACACAAGTGACTATAATACCTCTACTTTACACTTTTTACTCTTGCACTTTTGCTTCCATTCACTTTTTCCAATCTTTTTATAAAATTTAGATTTAATTGGAATATTGACATAAATAAAAAAGCCAAAGAAATAATAAATATTAAATATATAATTAAACGACTTAATTATATAATTTTATTTAATTTTGATATAAATAAAATAAGAAAAAAAAAGAAAAAAAAAGAATAAAAACAGATTTAGAAATAATGTATTGAAGTTTTGCTTACCTGACCCATTAGAGCATTTTGCCAAACTTTAAATAACATCATAAAAGTCTTATCTCTGGAACCAAAAGATGTAAAAAAAAATTTATCACTGGCAGTAGAAATTAATATAGCATTTGGAATAACAAGCGCCGTTTTCTCTTTGGTAATTGATGTGACATCTTTCCAGCGAATAGTAACTAAGGTTTCCCACATAAAAATATTAGCATAGAAACATATATAGTTTTGGGAAACATATAACCTTCCATGAACTAAAATTTCTCGTTGTAAAGCACAAGAATAATCTAGAAAATCATTTGTTTCATTATATTTACCGTTATTGAAAGAAAATACTGATTAAATATATATTTTCTGATATCTAAATTGGAATACGAACCAACAACAAGCCTTTCTTCATCTGGTACATCTTTAAATATCCTTTTAAAATCATCAGATCGTGATTTGTATGTTGGATAAAGTATATTGGAGTACCATGATTTCTTTTTAGTACGTTCAGGTCTTTCCTTTTTCCCATCTGATGCAGAATGTTTGCCAACTTCTGTAGAATCTGAGGAACGGCTTGTAAGTTCCTGCAACATGATCACAATACAATTAATAAATACTTTAAAATCATTATCAACCTGATAAGTCTAAGCACTATCATATCTCTGAGAAAATTCTTAATCTTTCACTTATTCATTTTTTCAAATACTTAATTCACTTTTACAATTTAATTTAAATTCCAGAATTGTGTATGTAATGGAAGATTATCTTTTTAAATATTTATTTTTCACATTCAGTAAAGATGATGAAATTAATTTTACTTTTTAAAAATAAAAAGTTATTTTATATACATTTATCTAACAGCAAGTTTTGTTTTTTAAAGAAGATAGGGTAACTGTAATGGTCAACATTAAATTTTGATCAAATTATTTAACTTTGAGCTATCTTATTAGAGAGCCAGTGAAAAAGTTGCCTGGTTGGGTTGCAAATCCCCACTGATCGGATGTAGGTTCCAGAACTCTACTTAGTTACTGAACTCAGCTTAATTTATATTCAATATTTACATTAAACATGACTTAACTAACATTGATAATATACTATTGATAAAATATTATAATTTTTAAAAAGTATCAGTATTGTGTTTTTAAATAATCAAAAACTTGAATTTTTTTGTGTAAAAACATTTTAAAAATTTGGAATGAAACATAGGAACCTGGAGTAGTTTAAGAAAAAAGTGTGTATATGAATAATAAAAAGTAATATTTGAAAAGAATAATTTAACAAAAGCAATATTCTCTATTAAAACAAAGAAAACAAATTTTACTTTAACATGCAATCTCTTAATCTTTGAGTATGTTATCTTTGTTTTATGTCATATTTTATACTATCTTTGTTATTCTCTACTTTTTTCATACAATAACAATATTAATTTAAAGCATATATTATTTGAATCTAGTTTACTAAAAAAAATCTGTTCTTTGAGATATACATTTATGATGTTTCATTATATCCAATACCTGTGTTTGTTGATCACTTCCTTTCCCAGATTCTTTTTGAGAATGACCTATGTTATCTGTACTGCCCTTATCCTTATGCTCTTTGTGTTCTTTATGCTCTTTATGTTCTTTATGTTCTTTATGTTCTTTATGTTCCTTATGATCTTTATGATCTTTAGGTTCTTTATGATCTTTATGTTCCTTATGTTCCTTATGTTCTTTATATTCTTTATGTTCTTTATGTTCCTTATGATCTTTATGATCTTTAGGTTCTTTATGTTCTTTATGTTCTTTATGTTCTTTGTGATCCTTATGGTCTTTATCATCTTTATGCGACTTATCCTTGTGATCTTTTTTGCTATGAAATCTAGGACTTGGTTTGGGAGAAAGATTGGGACTTGGCATTGGACTCCCTCGCTCATTTTCTCCTCCCGAAGAAGCATCTTGTGTAGTTTCGTTGGAAGTTCCATTAATCAAATTAACTGATGAACTGTGACTACCACCCAGTGATGATGAGTTGATGCTACTAATCACCTCGTGACTGGATATCAGTAGATTTTCCACCGACTTGTTCCTGCAGAAATAACGGGACAAAAGATAAGCAAGCACAGTGGGGAAATTAAGCTGGTAGCAACAAAGTATATGTGATAATGAGAAGCAATGCATTTGAACTGATTCCATGAACACATCCGTGTAGATGTGTGCAAGGGAACCCAGTACGCATTGACACAGAATAAGCAAAAAACAAAAGTAGCAAGAACATAAAGCGGAGAACTCCACAGAGTGTACAAACTCACATGCTTGTTACTGGATGCTCTGTCAGGGATTCTTCGAAATACATAGCTGCAGCGAGTTGTTGCAGTGGAAAATTCGATTCTACGCTCGGTCAGAGGCCGCATTATCTGCTCGGTCGTGTCAATCGCTTCGTAGCGGCGCACTGGCTTCTAGGCGCATTCTCGCATCCCTCGGCCATCCGCGCGGGGCAGGGCTAAGACGCCTGACGCGCGTACCTCGGCCCTCGTGCCGTATACTTGAACTATTACTTTTATTTTTTTTTAACACACTCGCACGCGCATACACGAAGACAATGCTGGGCGATGCTCTTGCGGTCTGGACTCTGGACGCTCACGGAGATTAGTAGGTACAAAAAGCGTAGGTATGTGGACTATAGAGGCGGAGGCGCCGCGGATTTAGGGGACTGCTACTTCGACAATGGATACCTGTAGGCGGCTCGCTCCCGCCGAATAAACATAATACTCATGCGGGGAGATTGGCGGGAAATGCTACTGCGCGCCGACGCTCCGGAGGCTCGTTGTCGCCGCTCGTCCCGTCGTCGTCGTCGTCGATGGGGCCGCTGGCCGTCGCCACATGTGCAATTGAGAAAATTACCGAGAGCCGGAGTGACTTGACTTGAAGTGGCGCCCGCGATCGACGATCACCCGTCTCTCCAGCACTCGCATTTGAACCGCAGCCCGTGTGCACTGCGCGCGGCGTCCACCGCTCGCTCGTACCCCGAGTCCCGCACTCGCCTCTCACTCCCGCCCGACGGCGAAGACGAATCCGATAACAAGCAATGACGGCAGCGATATCGCTCGCTTTCGCGCTCCGCCGTATGCGCTCGCTATTTTCTACCCTTGTCCGTGTGCGCCGCAGGCCGCGGCTACAATGATTAGGATCGCCTCCCGCGGACTGTATACAGAAGCGGATCTGGCTATATAATGTCGCCGATCCGACGGTCTGCTATAGCGCTGTTGATCACTGCGACAGGATCCTTCGTCGATCGATCTTCGTCGAGATGAGTCGAGGAGCTAATGCAAGTATACAACACTTTTTACTCCAAGTGCATTTCCTGATTTTTGCCGTACAGTACGCGACGACTGATTGTAGACAAATAGTACGTCGTGATTGCGGTGAATGCGCCACCCGCGGGACGTGCTTCCAGAGTTTGTCGGGTCAGAGTTGCTTCTATTGTTGTGGATCAGCCATTCGGAAGTAAAACGGCGGAAAAGCCTATAATACGCGTTTTGTTCACTTTTCCAATTTTCCCTCGCTCCTCTCGACCTTGAGAAAACTGCACTATAATGCCTCTGCCGCTTTCCTTCCTGCTGCTGCTCCGTTTTTGTTGCTTGCTCCGAAATGTTGTACAGTAGTGTGTTCTGCGATGATGCATATGTAGCACTCGTGACTCGTTCGGCGAGGATTATTTGCTAATTCTTCCAAAAGTATAATTATGTACTCTACCTATCGTAAACAATCAAAAAACAATTAATTGATTTACATTGTTGCATGGGTATACTTATATTCATACAATGTATACATTTAATACATTTCTGTAGTCGCGTAATATTATTATAACTTGACCGAGTTAAATGTTAAATTTATAACGTACGCCATTATCTGCCTCAATTTATTATTACGATATACTCTCAAACACTGTTCTATTCATTAAGTTTTAATTGCAAACTGCCTTTTTAATAAAAATTTGTTGAATCATCGAAAATTTTCCATGTAATTCTAAAAAAATATGCTATTATTTCAAATTTCAAATCAAGCCGACTAGTCACTTTAATATATATATATATATATATACGCATACGTTCGGGGATCAATTATTTTAATATATAATACTTATAAATGATTGACTAATTAAACTATTAATGAGAAATTAAAAGACAGTTATTTTTTTCTTTTTTTAATTAGCTAATCAAGTTTTTTTAACTATAAACCCGACGAAAAAAATTCCGTTTCAATTTACTGGCAAAAACTATAACATTTTTAAGCGAAAACTAGCACATTTCAATGTATTATAGAGTTAATTGAACTGTAAAGGATATTTTCCTATAATTATCCGGAAAAAAATTAAACCATTTTGCAATATTTCCGCGAATAAATCACCATTTCACGGTTTTTTTTCGAAGCAGATAATCGTAAAAGTGTTTTCAAATTATACTCTTCTAGGGTTTTAATTTTTTTCTACCTATACGTATTTATTTTCATAATTTCTTCAGCTGATAGTTTAAAGGAACTATCGAGATACATAAATGAATAAGATGTATAATTATTATTAAATATACAGCTCAATATCGCCGGATATTACAGGTAACTGCCTGTGCGGCTACAGCTGCATACCGGTTCGGAATTCAGAGCACTTTTAGCTGCTTTTAGAGTAGCTGTTATAACGCTCTATAGATTCTACTGCCCACGCGGTTGTTTCGGAGTTTCAGAGGATTCAGTTGATCGGTTGATACTTAGACCATATGGTCTAAGGGTTGATCATCTCAATGAATTTGAGGTTATAAAGTTTACTAATAGAAAATTAAAAAAAAATAAAACAAAATTTATTTTAATCTTAAATAAAAACCGAAATTTGTAAGTAAAAGTCATTTTTTTAAATTGTTTATATTTATATTTAAAAATTAATATTAATCTAAAGTAATATTAGAATGAGTAAAGTGTTGACAGTTATCTAGACCAAGTAATTGTAAGCAACAGCGAATAAAAACTTATTCAGTGTTTTTGTATGTAGTAATTTGATTATTTCATATTTAATGTAGTATTGTGACCGACAGTGCCTTGTGTTTAGCGTTTACTCCGTTTTGTTTGCATGATATATGGTGGTCTGGTTATAAATATTTTTTGTTTTAGGACAGGAGTTATAATGGAGTAAATAAATGTTGGTCACAATATACTACATTATATCACATGCATTTATAAATGTTGAATTCACATAAAATACAATCATTAATTGAGTACCCATGTACTAGGTTTTCATACAGTGAGAGTCATAGGTGCAAGGTGAACGGTGCTGAGCTATATTCCATTAATTTTACTTAATGTTTAGTCAACATAAATTAGAAGAACTATTTATGCAAATATGTCTATTGTAAGAAGTATCAGTAAATGTTTAAAAAGATTTGCACAACCTGCTTGTCGATTCACCTGCACAAATGGTACTATTGTTTTTACCGATATTAACTGCCTGCTTACTTCTTCCAATTATCGAAATAGGAACACTGATATGAAATAAGAAATTTTTATTTTTGTTTTCAACAATAGCTGGTAAAGCAGATATAGAGGAAAACATGTATTCTAGTCAAGATAAAAACAGGATTGTCTGGATTGATATGGAGGTAAAATATTTGTAAATCTCGATCTTATATTCAAACTATATCTTGTTATAATATTTTAAATCTTTTACAGATGACAGGATTAGATGTAGAAAACCATCGAATTTTAGAAGTAGCTTGTTTAATTACTGATGAAAATTTAAAAATAGTTAGTGATGAATTTGACATGGTTTTAAAACAGCCAGATAGCGAATTAGAAAATATGAATGACTGGTGTAAAAAACAGCATGCAAAAGTAAGCAAAAAACTGTAGATTTAATTAAAAATTACTTTCATTTTCCAGTATTGGAAAAATTATTATGCTTTAATATTGCAGACCAATCTAATTGAAGCTTCAAGAAACAGTGCAGAAAATGAACAGTCAGTAGATAAAAGTCTTTTAAATTTTATGCAAAGATATATACCTAAAGGAAAGTGCCCAATGGCAGGCAATTCTGTTTACATGGATCGATTGTTTATGCGAAAATATATGCCTGAATCAAATGAATATATGCATTATAGAATAATTGATGTATCCTCCATCAAGGAAGTTGTTAAGTATGTTATTTTCAATTTTTTAAGTAAAAATTAATTTTTTTTTTAATCTGTATGTACCTATGACTTGTTTAAATTTTAGACGGTGGAAACCAGATACTTACAAAAGTGCCCCTAAAAAGGAACTGAATCATAGAGCACTTGATGATATCAAAGAGAGTATAAAAGAACTTGAATTTTATAGAAAAAATGCTTTTATTAAATAAAAAATTAATTTGTAATAATGATAATAAACTATTTTTTTTAAATCAATAATGTCTTGACTATTGTAAATGTTTTTTTTTAAGTCTAATCTCTTCAAAATCAAAATCTAAATTCAATTTCATATATTTTTTGTTTACAAAAAATATACAATATATTAGTTTTATAATTTTTATAGATGTTGCATTGCAATCGAGCTCAAAGTTTAAAAATTTATTGTATACTTCATTTCACATTTTGGAGCTGTTGTAAGATTGCAGTTTTATACGCAGTGCTCTCGTATGGTATTGCAGTTCAGATGACGCCGCGCCGCTGCATAGACAATAGCATCTACGCTTCTATAAGCCTCTATATTCGTTGACTATGCCTACATAACCTACTTTTTTTAATATGGAAGAAAATTAAAGATCGAAATAAATAAAGTTGTTTAATATTCAAAACGTAAAGAGATAAGAAAGGAAAAAAAAATAATCACAATGACGGAGGATAAAGCTACAGTACAAGAATTTAAGTTAGATCCAGATTGTGAGTTACGTTTTGAATTGGAAAGTAAAAATGAAAAGGTTACATTAGAGGTATGTTTGTATAGTTTATTTGTAAATATAAAGAATATTAATTTAATTTTTTTAAAAATGAATGAATAAGTACGTAAATAAATTATTATATTTCAGTTAAAAAGCGGTTTAGCGGAGGTTTTTGGGACAGAACTTGTGAAAGGAAAAAAATATGAGTTCACTTGTGGTGCTAAGGTTGCAGTGTTTACATGGCAGGGTTGTACAGTTGAATTAATTGGAAAAACTGATGTCAGTTATGTAGCAAAAGAAACTCCAATGAGTTTATACTTAAACTGTCATGCTGCTATGGAAAGAATGAGAGAATTAGCAGAAAAAGATGACACAAGAGGCCCTATTGTCATGGTAGTAGGTCCTTGTGATGTAGGTAAATCAACTTTGTGTAGACTCCTACTGAACTATGCTGTTCGGATGGGTAGACGACCGATATATGTTGATTTAGATGTTGGCCAAGGTCATATTGCCATTCCAGGAACAGTAGGTGCATTACTGGTAGAAAGACCATCTAACGTTGTTGATGGCTTCAGCCAACAGGCACCCTTAGTTTTTCACTTTGGACATAAAATGCCTAGTTCAAACTCAGTTCTCTATGATCTTCTTGTAACCAGATTGGCTGAGGTTTGTTCAGATAGACTGCAAGCTAACAAAAAAGCAAAAGTGTCTGGAATTGTCATTAATACCTGTGGCTGGATCAAAGGGGTAGGTTACAAAATGTTAACTCATGCTGCGCAAGCATTTGAAGTTGATACTATTTTAGTTTTGGATCAAGAAAGGCTATACAATGAATTAGTGAGAGACATGCCAGACTTTGTAAAAGTAGTGTTTTTACCAAAGAGTGGAGGAGTTGTTGAGAGAACTCACGTTCAAAGAAGTGAAGCGAGGGATCAGTCTGTCCGTGAATATTTCTATGGATCGAGAACACCTCTATACCCACACAGCTTTGAAGTAAAGTGGAGCGATGCTAAGCTTTTTAAAATAGGAGCACCTGTATTGCCATCTTCGTGTATGCCTTTAGGCATGAAGGCAGAAGATAATTTAACAAAATTAGTTGCTGTAACACCAGGAGCTAGTTTATTACATCACATACTTTCAGTCTCATTCGCTGATTCACCTGAAGATGATGTGGTACAAACAAATGTTGCAGGATTTGTTTGTGTGTAAGTATTATTTTAATATCCTATTACACTTTATTTGAGTTTTATAAATCAAACAATTTTTGTTCTAGAACTAGTGTGGATGTTGAACGCCAAACTTTCACAATCTTGAGTCCACAGCCAAGACCTCTGCCAAATCACATTTTATTGTTGAGTGAAATTCAATTTATGGATACTCATTGAAAATTTTATGACGTCATAAAATCGTATTGATAAATTTCAGTGTATAAAAACCGCGAGCTTCTCATTGTTGGTAGATTCTCTCATGTTGAGATTGATCGAATCTTTTTTAATCAATTTTTTCAATTGTTTATATTAACGCTAAGATTGATGCTAATGATAGATGTTAAATTTTTTATTAATTTCATAATCTAAATTAGGCATCATTAACGAGATAAGGCTCCCATCAAGCTCACGGTTTAAATTATTTCCGAGCCGAAATTGATATTCGGAAAATATTTACAAATAGCATTACTTACAAATCTTGCACAGTGGTAAAGATTACAATTAACATGTTTTTCAACTGTACAATTTTGAAAAAGTACAAATTTTAAATTGATTAACTTTTCTTTTTTTTTTTTAGTACTGCACAGTCTAGCTTGATTATACTGTTTCATTCAATATCATGACTTAGTCTAGCATTATTTTGTTTTATTAATATTTGCGTATTTTAAAATAAACAAGAATTATTAATAATATATCTTGCTAGTAAAATAGGATACATCTCTTATTTGAACAAATACAGCGTGAATTTTAATAAATCAATATTTAAGCAATTCCAAGATGTTAGCTTAGCCCAACTATATAGGTTTTGTAAAACGTGTATGTAGATTTACACCCCTTTGTAATAGCTTTCTTGCATGCTTAGTAAATAGTTCCTAAACCTTAATTCTAATAATTTATAAAAGAAACATACTATTATTTTCGAATCCTTTTAAACAGTGCAAATGTTTTAATTGCAAAATTTGTAATAAGTGTCAGTCAGTAAAACATTATTATTAAGTAGTACTTTAATAAGCTTGTCTAAGCTTTTAAAAATAAATCGGTACATTCACGCGGAATTTGACTAATTTAAATTATAATCGAGAAAATTTAATCCTCCATAACACTGAGTCTAATTGCCTACGCGAATCGGGCAGTCTCTCTGAAACAGGCTTTTACTTTTATTACATTGTGAACAGAAAATAAAAACATTACTATATAAATCAATTGTATTTACCGGGAATTATGTATAATTATAAACGTATGTACATGTACGTAAGTTAAGTTATAATTATAGATACATACATACGTGCGCGACTATCAATTGAACGTTAAATTATGATGTATTTATTTTTATAATGAAATTTAAAAATGTATCCTATAGTATAAGTGAAATATAAATCTTCAAATTGTATTCTATTGGATAATTTCGATTTTTCAATAATGTAGATAAATTTTCTACTGTGTATTCTTTTGTTTAATTTAGAAATAGAAATTATTAAATTATGGAGAGATTATTGTACTAAACAAATTAATCTTTTGAAACCACATTGCTATTAGCAATTGTAATATGAATGTAAACAGTAAAACTACCTTTGATAATTTAAATTGAAATTCAAACGTACCGTAACTGTTCTGCCGATTTTTCTGATTTCCATACTTTTAAATTCCGTTTCATTTTTAACATAAACATTGTTTATGCTTCCGAATAAGGTATTATAGTACTTCGTATTTGTCTAAAGGGCGTACTTTTCTATTTCTGTTTAAAATTAAAAAACAGGTATTTCCGAGACGACCGAGACACTCATACGGTCAAAATTGAAAAGGGACTAAGAGAGGGAGTCAATGATCTCGAACGTGATTGGTCAGGTGGGGGTAGTCCGTATAGGTATATATTGAGGTGTGCTTGTTGCATGAGTTTTACAGTTCAGCAGACGACACCACGTGCTCGTAGACGTCTGCCCATAGTGTATAAACTTAACCTATCGATATCAATATTATCAAAGAAGTAAACAGTGCTAAGGACGTGGCTTGATGGCCTATACCTTTCAGGGTTAAAAAAAAAAAGTAAACAGTGCGGACCAAATAGATTTTGTAATAAGTACGTTATTTTATAGTTTGTAACGCGAAGAGTTCAAAAATCTCTAATATGACGGAAAATAAAGCAGCAGTTCAAGAATTTAAATTAGATGCAGAGTGTGAATTACGTTTTGAATTGGAAAGTAAAAATGAGAAGGTTTCATTAGAGGTATGTATAAAATATTTATTTTAATTTTAATAAATATTAATTTAATTTTAAAACCAAATTAATAATTAATAATTATTTTTCAGTTAAAAAGCGGCTTAGCCGAGGTTTTTGGAACAGAACTTGTGAAAGGAAAAAAGTACGAATTTACTTCTTGTGCTAAGGTTGCAGTTTTTACATGGCACGGATGTATTGTTGAATTAATTGGAAAAACTGATGTTAGTAGTTATATTGCAAAAGAAACTCCAATGAATTTGTATTTAAACTGCCATGTTGCTATGGAAAGAATGAGAGAAGCAGCAGAAAAAGAGGAAACAAGAGGTCCTATTGTCATGGTAGTGGGACCTTGCGATGTAGGAAAATCAACTTTGTGTAGACTCCTATTGAACTATGCTGTTCGAATGGGTAGACGTCCCGTTTATGTTGATTTAGATGTTGGTCAAGGACATATTGCAATTCCAGGAACAATAGGTGCATTACTGGTAGAAAGACCATCTAACGTTGTAGAAGGTTTCAGCCAACAAGCTCCCTTAGTTTTTCACTTTGGACATGAAAAGCCTAGTGCCAACTCTGTTCTTTATGATCTTCTTGTTACAAGATTGGCTGAGGTTTGTTCAGATAGACTACAAGCTAACAAAAAGGCAAAAGCTTCCGGTATAGTAATTAACACGTGTGGATGGATTAAAGAAGGTTACAAAATGTTAACTCATGCTGCACAAGCATTTGAAGTTGACACTATCTTAGTTTTGGATCAAGAAAGGCTGTATAATGATTTAGTGAGAGACATGCCAGACTTTGTAAAAGTGGTGTTTTTACCAAAGAGTGGAGGAGTTGTTGAGAGAACACTGAATCAAAAGATGGAAGCAAGAAATCTGTGTATCCGAGAGTATTTCTATGGATCAAAAACTCCTCTTTACCCACATAGTTTCGAAGTGAAATGGAATGATGCTAAACTTTTTAAAATAGGAGCACCAAAATTGCCATCTTCATGCATGCCTTTGGGTATGAAAGCAGAAGATAATTCAACAAAACTCGTTGCTGTATCACCAGTAAAAAAAGATTTATCTCAGAAAAAAGACTCAACATCCAATACACATTTAATAAATCACATACTAGCAGTTTCATTTGCTGATTCACCGGAAGATGATGTAGTACAAACAAACGTTGCGGGATTCGTTTGCATGTGAGTATTTTTTAAATGTCTATTTGCACTTATAGTATTAAATAAAAAATTTTATTTTACATAGTTTTAAAAGGATCTTCCTTTTAAATTTACGCATAATTTAAATGTATACAAATCTTGTTTATTTTCTATTTGAAAGAGTTCATTGTTTAATTTATAAAGCAATTTATTAATTAAAATTTTCAGAACCAACGTGGATATTGAACGCCAAACTTTAACGTTCTTGAGTCCACAGCCAAGATTACCAAATCTTATTTTATTGTTGAGTGAAGTTCAATTTGTTGACGATACACATTGAGAATTTTGTAATAATATGTGATATGATATATTGTATTTTTATAAATAAATAAGAACTATTTATTATTTTTTAAAAGAAATCCTGTTTTGATTAACTAATTATATATATTTGAACCTACTCTGCCGATATTGTAATTAACTACTTTATCGATGAAAATATCGAATTTAAACTAAAATTTAATTTAAATTTAAATCTGCGTTCTTCGAGAAAATCCAACCGTCGTTGTATATAATAACAATAACTACACTTCTTCAACCTATTGTAGATGCGTAGATTTGCAGTTTATAAAAGGTTTAGTTAAACAACGATTTTATTCATACTAAAGCAACGATGTCGCAAGATGAAGATTTTAATATTGCTGATATTTACAACTTCGAATTAAAATTGCAAGGAGCACTAAAAGAATTGGATTGGAAATCCGTAAGTGATACTACATTATTCATCCTCTAACAAAAGTACAGATTAATCCTAATCAAAATAAGTTTGCTCCAAAATAAAAATTCGTTGACATTCACTATTTCTCTGAAAAATTATTTACAATTGACCCGTAAATTTAAAAAAAAAATTATTTTTTTATCAATCTAAAGAAATCGTTTGAAGAGTGCAAGAAAGAATTGCTTCAAGCCCGTCAAGAATTGCTGAACAAAGAGATAGCCCTGGAGGAGACGCAAAGGATGGTTAACGATTTGAAGATGCAGCTGGCGACGGCGCAGCAAGTGATCGAGATGATAGAGAAAGAAAAGGCCAAGTGCGTGAACGAGAAAATTCAGTTGCAAATAAGCTGCGAGGCCGTGATGAAGGAGCGGGAGAGCCTCCTCGGCCAGGCGCACGCGGCAAAAGTCGAGAACGTCACGCTGACGTTGAGCGTGCAAAAGCTGACGGGGATGTTGGAGACTAGCGAGGCGTCGAGGAGAAAGCTGGAGTCCTCGCTGTCGGAGACGCAGGAGCGATTTTCCCGAATCTCCAGTTGTTTTCAAAGGTGAAACGTTCGGTATAAACGTAGCTGGCTGCTTGAATTATCTTCGAATCTATTGAATGTTTCTATAAATGTATGGTTTTAGTAACGTTACAAAGTTGGAAAAGGAGCAGCAACTTTTACGCGAGTCAATCGACGCTACAATACAGTTGAACAAGCGCTTGCAAACAGTGGAATTGGGAACGCAGACTATTTTCGAGAAGAAGAATGAGGAGATAAAAAATTTGAGAGAACAGTTATCGAATAGACCAAGTGAAATTTCACGGTCATTGCAATTGAATTTAGACGATTATCCTGGTGCGCGTAAAAGAAGCAAAATTGATACAAAGGTATTATTTATATTGCACTTAGTTTTATGATACAGTGTTTACAAAAATGTTTAACTAATTTTTATCGTGTAAGCAGTTTATACAATGGTAACTAAGAAATATACAATTTAAGTTATAATTTTTAAAACATTTTATTGTTTAAAGATTTTTTTTTATAAATTGTATTTTTCGTTGTTTATAAAGTATACTTACGTTTTATAAAAATAAATAAATATAATAGCGTATGACAAAACGAGATTGGAAACATACAAATAAAATGCTTTGAAATTGTAGGCAGTATTGGAGCAAATATGTATGGAGATAGAGAAAGACATTGAAGACGACAAGAAGCTCGAAAATGTTTTGAATGAATTTTGAAAGTGGGTTAACATGAAAAGATCGATGTAAAAGTGATGTTTTAGATAATTTGGATTGGAGGGGATAGTTTTAATAAACATGTACACTGACACAAAAACATTAAGGATTAATATAAAATGTATTATAATAGTCGTTTGTATATTCAGATCCGAATCGAAACAAATTGAATTATTAAAATGCAAAATCGATAAGGATTACGCGAGCCGTGACAACAACAAGCAGATGCTATAAATTTTCCGATATATAGGTCCTCTGTACATACATAAATCGACTTACACTTGTAAACATAAACTCTTTCGTGTAACGCAAAAACCTTCTCATCTTGTACACATCAGATGTTGCAAAACTATTATAAACCCCACCCGCTCCCAAAAGACGAAGTATTTAAACATACAATATTTTTTGTCCGTCATCCATCACATGAGATACTCGGTCATGTTTTGCAATATCTTTATTTTTCAATTTTTCATTTAATTAATAAATGTGTTAAAATTACCTCGTCATCATTGTTTATATATCATGTTAAATTCGTGAAAAAGCTATTAATCAACAACAATGTAAAAAATGATTGTGGTCGGTGCCTGGCCTTAATTAGTTATTGTTTACAACCCTCTCCTTTGGATTTCAGTACGTTAATGAGGTATAGGCATGAAAGTATTTTGTGTTTTTAAAGGCATTGCATTGATTATTGCTTGCAGTTCTTTGTTATCTGTATACCTCATCACTATACCACGAAATCAGGGGAGAAACAGATAAAATGAATATTCGTGCGCGCGTTGGCCAGAAAAGAAACAAAGCTCTTCATCAAAAACGTGTTAATGCAACACAATTAAAAATTTTTATTCGTAAACTGCATCACATTATTGAGCTTCTTTTTATTCACTAATGACTGCAACCTGACATTCACAGTTCTACAACAATTATAAAAAAAATTAAAAATGTTCAAAAATTTCTTTTTTTTTTGTTTCTTGTTCGTGTATCCAAAGCGTTGCTTTCAAACTGTTGTGTGATTTGTCAATTACGCAGCCGAGTTCATATTCTAAAAATTCCTATAAGTGTTGTATCTAAAATAAAAAAGTTGCTGTACTTGATATATCAAATTCGTTGAAGAAAGAAAACACTATTTATGAGTAGTTCAGCCTATGAAGTCAGTACAGTTCCTCCCCCAAAGTTTCCGTTAGGAGAGTGTCGATTATTTGTATAATTTATAAAAACACCACCCAATTGACAGGATACATCCATTGTCAAGGAGTAACATCACAGAACTCCTTGGAGGGCAGATGCCCATTGCAAGTCTGCTCTTTGAACAGAAATTTCGTTCGACAGAGAGAACGTAAGTAAATGACAGTAGTAGACAAGTGGGCCTTAGTATCATGCAGCAGGTGGCTGAGGGGTCAGAGTATAGAACAACGCGAAAACAGGCTTGGAGGTTTCCTTTGAGGTTCTATAGCTTTCAGTTGGTGACCGCCTCCTTTTGGTGGATTTGATGCCTCCTATAAAAACAAAACAAACAGTTTGAAATTTTCTCTTTATACAATAAAAAGATTTCTTTGCAAAAACAAAAATAAAATAATGCTTTTCTGTAAAATTGCTAATTATTAGTAAAGTGTACAAATAAGAAGTAGTGAAGCAGTTTATAAAATGCTATTGGATAAGCAAAATATATTTTTTAGTTATTTTAAATATCTGAAAATTTTAAGGAAGAACTTTAGTTACACTTTTGTATTAATTGTTTAATTAGATTGAATTAAGATTAAATTGCGAAGAATTTTTAATAAAACTTCCTTAAAAAATTATTCTGTTTTCCTTTCAAATTGCTTAACAACATAAAATAATTAAATGTTTAAATAAAATAAAAATAATTAACTATAAATAAAAACACTCACAAACACACTTGTAATTAACACACAAAATTAATGGGAAAACAAAGTGAATGATCACAGTATTCAATAATGTTATTGAAAAATGAAAATAAAACAAGCAGTTAGTTATGAAAGCAGATTTAAGCCATTATAATACAAAATGCTTTATCTTTCTTTTAGTGAAAGTGATTCTAGCTGCTCTTGATGAGCGTGATTGCCAATGAACCCTATTATAGATTCAGCAATATTGAAGGATGAACGGAAGAGACAAAATCAGTTTAAAAATAGCTGCCTTTTTGTCAGGTGCCATCTTTCACAATGCGACAAAATAATTGTGCAAGTATAATAATAGCTTAAACACGTAATAAAGGATGCAGTTGCCATAAGTAAACACAGTGTCAGGATAGAGTTACCTTCTGCCAATTTAGACCCGCACCAAACACAGAGATAAAGACGCATGGGAAACAGAGAAAAATTTGTTATTTCACATTTTTTGATAATGAACGCTACCGTTTGTTGGATTACAATTGAACAAAAGTGATTCTACAAATTATTCTTACACATCGCTTTTATTTTATTTATTTATTCTTTTTCAAGCGATCGGTACGAACAAATAGGAGTCTATCGCGTCCACGAGAATCGAGAATGAAAATGACTGGTTTCCAACTAAACGGCGGGAACGATAGTGAAGTTACGAAGGGAAGGAGGTCGAGGCCGGCAATCCCTCGGCGAACTCACCAATTTCTTCTCCATTTTGGCTTTGATGTCTCGCGCGAGAGTGAAGAAGGCCTCCTCGACGTTGATGCTCGACTTCGCCGAGGTCTCCATGAACTTGATGCCGTACTCGACGGCTAGGGCCTCACCCCGCTCCTTCGACACCTGCCTCTTGTTCGTGAGCTCGCACTTGTTGCCGAGGAGCATCTTCTCGACGTCGGCCGAGGCGTTCTCCTCGATGTTGCGTATCCAGTTCTTTATGTTCTCGAAGCTCTTCTCGTTCGTCACGTCGTACACCAGCATTATGCCCATGGCACCTCTGTAGTACGCCGTCGTTATTGTGCGAAACCTTTCCTGACCTGCTGTATCCCTGAAAATTCATCAACTTGTATTAGTTATCAATTCTTTAGATATTTATTTTACTTCATTTGTCAAAAGGTAAAATCTTTTAATTTCATTTAAAAAGTTACATAATTTGCACTTGATTATTGGTCCAGTATTAAATGCAGAATGATGAGCGAATGGACAGGTACATTTACAAAAGGTTATTTAAAATTAGTAATGGAAATAAATAAAAATAGGATTACTGAGTAAATTAATCAAGACTTTAGTCTTTGAATAAATCTAATCTTTGTTTTGGCTTTCTCAATTTGTATAAAATAATACACACATCATTCATTTGAATTTCAGGAAAAGTCACGTTTAATAAATGCAGTCTCTTTTAATAGACTAACGGCTTCTACAAAAATCTATAAATCATTAACATTTCATTAAGAATCATGTTGCAATATTTTATTAATAACAAAATATCTACTACAAAAGAAAAAAGATAATACAATTTTTTTTGTAATAATCATGTAATGGACTCAAACCATTTCCTAAAAATTTGAAAACAATGAATCTTTTTGTGGTAAAAGTCATTCAAGAAACGAATCGCGTCACCGGCGTGTATCTCAGTGCCGACAAGTCATCGCCGACATAAAAAAAATAATACAAAGAAACTCACCATATCTGTAATTTGATCTTCTTGCCGTCGAGTTCTATTGTGCGAATTTTAAAATCAATTCCTGAAACACGAAAAATTGAATAAATCAGTCTGCTCTTACGAACAAAAGGAACGAGGATAAAATAAAAAGTTCGTCTCCCCGGTGGCAAAGGTGAAGGACAAGGGACGTCGTCTAATTAGCGCGCATCTCGGCACCGGAATGCTGTGAGTCAGAGCCGTCGGGGCAGCTGAGATCACTCTCTCGCGGGCGAAAAACGCGTGAAACTCTTTCAAACGCGTAAATCGCGCACCTCTCGGCGCCGCAGTTCCGGCCGCGTGCACGCGCGGATATCGAGGTGCATTATTATCGAGGCCGTCGCGGGAGGAAAAAGGAGCGCGCGATAATTCGAGCCCCGTCCTATCGGCTGAAGCCGCGTCGCGTTTTAAATAGGAGCGTGCGTCTTATCTAAGTGGAGTGAAGGCGCGCGCTCGCGCTTGAGAAACGAGAGGCTTACGTATGCCTACGCTTTCGAGGCTGCGCGGGGAGAGAAGGGTCCTGCGCGAAATTTCGTATATAGCCCCCCGAGCGGTAAGATCGGACCATTATGTCCACGAATTTTCGGCGTGACTCACTAACCCAGTGGAGAAAAAGAAAATGGACTTTGATCGGTAATTAACATTTTAACGATGTAATCGGCTGGGATCTTGACGAGTGCCTTCTCGCATTGATCACGACTTTATATACACGCTTTCTTATATCCCCTGAATAAAATAATGAGCTGATTCGGTTTTTATAGAATAGAGTAGAATAGAATAGTTTATTATTGTAAATTCCATGTTTACAAACAATTAAAACTTCTATTATGGCAGAATTTTAGTTTACAGTCAGGTACTTATGTTTAAAAGATTGAACAATATTTTCCTTTATAAATAGGTATTTTTAACTTCTTTCAAAAATAAATGCGCAATTAATACGAAGAACTTGCATTATTATTGATATTATCCTGAGATACGTAAAAATTACATTTATTTATCAATGTACAATATTGATCATCAAATATATACACGTAACCCATTTAGTAATCGCAATTGCTGCTAGTTGAAATAAACGCAAATTAAACTTGTCAAATCAATGTTTCTCTATTGACAATTTCACGATATAACTTACTGTTAAATCGATCACACATTATCGAATTAAAATGATGAAAAAATAAAGTACGATCTAAATTCCAGTCTACGATCAAATCCAATACGTCTCGTCATCCCAATTTTCCAAATTTACCCCGACCATTCATCGAGGCATCGATAAAACCACAATCCCAACGATAAGATCCGTCAGGGCTCGTAAAAACGTCAACGCGGCGTTCGAGCGCGAAATTCCAGGGCTCGGCTAGCGAGGTAAAGATAACCACGTGCACGGCAGCCGCGTACACCTCGATTTTTCGCGTGTGCAGTGTGCATCGGCGCGCGAGCGGGGGGGATCCGCCGAGCGAGTCATCGCTTATACAATGCGCCCTTTGTCCGTCTGTCTTTTTCTCTCTCTCTCTCTCGCAGTTACAGCCGCAGGCGCGCCGAAAAAGACGATCGGGCACTCCGAGAGATAGGACACACCCACGCGCCGTGTATATTCCGGCGATTCGAGCGGTGCCGTCGGATTACTCGGAGGACCCGCGCGACCGAGACGAGGACGCGCACGCGATCGAACGCACCGACCTTCGAGTGCACCGCTCGCGAGCGAGCCTTAGTTTCTTATGTTTCGCGTCCTTCGCTTTGCTGGTACTTTCCTGCACGAATTGTGCACTTCGCTTTGACGGGGTTGAAAGTTAATTTGTTCTAGACGGCAAGAGTATAACGATACTACGCTGCGTTTGACGAAATTGATCGACGAGAAATGTATTATGATTTTTCCTTAAACTGTGTAAAAAAAAAAGAGAAAGTCGTGCGTTGAAAAAAAAGAAAAAATAAATCATTGGGTTACACTTGTTGGCAAAATAAGTGATAATGACGAGTTGAATGTTTTTCAGTCAGTTTCAACAGCGTCACACTGTCGAGAAGATAAGCCCTACAGTGTGATCATTACCCTTCTCCTGTTATGAAAATATACAGATATAAAAAAACTTAAGAGTTCGCTCGCACTTCCAGATGAGCGCGCATTCCCGGACCGGCCACGTTGCCCACACCTCCGCCTAACCATATCTCTCTCTCTCTCTCTCTCTCTCTCTCTCTCTCTCTCTCTCTCTCTCTCTCTCTCTCTGTCGCTTGGACTCTTATTAGCTCCGAAGTAACGTCGCACGGATTAATCGGCCGCTTCATTCGACGACGTCATTATTCAAATGTATCTATGTATGCATACGTGCGTCGGACTAATGCGTGACGAGGTACTTTTTTTCACGAGTCGCGATTTCTTCGATTTATCGCTGCTTTTAAACGAAACGCCGGAGAAAAAGCGCGATAGGTACTTCTTTTGTAGTCGTGCGATAAAAAGAAGAGGAGAGAAACAACCTGTGCGACGGTAAATGATTAGAAACGCGAAAAAATAACACTTTGGGGAGACGGTCGAGCGATAAAACAGTCTATTGGAAACAAACAGGGTAAATGAGCTTGGAAAAAAGGGTCACGAGGAGAAGATTCGATCGTAGTCAGGTGTTAATAGCATCTCATTGAAGAAGTGCCTGACTCCTTTAGTTACATTTTTTTCTTGACTGCTGCGTATTGTTGCTATCTCAGGGCTGAAGTATTTGTTAATCAAATGGGAAGCTAAATATAAGTCGTGTTCCGAGACGTGAATAATGCTCGCATGATTTTGATGAAATAATTCCCTACATTTTTATAGATTAAAAGAGGAAATCTACGAGAAATCTCGGATAGAAAATTTATTGAGAAGTAAGGAGAAGGCAATATCTATATCCGTTCGAGCTGCTACAAGTACTTAAAATGACTCAGAATTAGTAATAAACACTTGAATTCCTTTAGCGGTATTTCAGCAGCTCCTCTTCACCGCTGTGCAAGGCCCTCGAAGTGCAGTACAACAAAATAATGAGTTTTTTTTAAGTAGGTTATCACGGGATAAATACAAACGAGAAAAAAATTCTTGCATAAATAAATGAAAAAATTTAATGTACAAAGAGCACTTTTGTAAGTACTGAAACTTTAAATGGACTCTACACTCACATTAGTCATCAATGACACCAGCTGTTTGTTTTCAATGAAGGTTTTGTGCTCATGCTTCATTTTTAGAGTCATTAATTACATTTCACAGAATAGATTAATCGGGCAAACACTAGATTATTCGAAAGCTCACCACTGAATTAAATAGGTGAACTATTTAAGGAGAAACGCTCGTTTCAATCGCGAATCTAGCCTGAACTTCACTATCACTTGATCGGTGATTCAATCACCGAAGATTTTGCCGAAGCTCCGAGTTACAGAGGCTGACGAATCAATAAAAACGCCTCGCACTTCGAGTAACCACTGCAAGAAAAGAAACGAAAAAGGTAAACAGTGGGCATCACAGGTAAACGGGGGTAGCAGCCAGTTGTTTACATAACCAGTGGAAAGTCGAAAAATTCGAGCAGCAAAAGCACCTTGTGGCTAATCAGCCGGGAGCTGCATCGTCGCGCTCGTAAACACGGAGGTGGGCGCCTGGCACGGGGACGAGGCTCGAGCGCGCGCGCGAGGACAACACACGGCGCACGGCCTAACCTATATAGCGGGCAACGTCGCAGCGATATAGCTCGGCGGCATTCCGGTGTGGTGCACGCTACTCGCGACCGTTTGCACTCCCGAGGACGTGTCCGCGTCTTTTTCGTCCCCCAAGGCGGTGGGGAAGGCGGGGGGCGGGGGGAGGGGGGAGACGGAGCTCGTTCACTCCTCACTCGCGATTAATACGCACCGATGGTGGATATGAAGGTCGTGTTGAAGGCGTCCTCGGAGAAACGGAAGAGGACGCAGGTCTTGCCGACGCCCGAGTCCCCGATGAGCAGCAGCTTGAACAGATAGTCGTAGGTCTTGGCCATGACTCCGGCGCGGCGTGTGCTGGCCCTCTCGACAAGTCGGACACTTGGCGCGCGCGGCGGCCAAGCACGAGGAACTCCCGATTCGTCGCCTCAGAGGCGAGCGCGAGCCGTCGCGCCTGCCTTATTGCTACGTGGGATGGATATGTGGGATACGCGCGCGGGAGCGAGACGGAGCGAGGTCCGCGCTCTCACTCTCCTTCTCGCACTCCCTCTCTTTCTCTCGGCCGCCGCGATGTCTCTCTCCTTCTCTGTCTCGTCGTCGCGAGGAGGAGCCGACGGGGCCGATGTCGCGCCACGAGCCAGCTGTTGCAACGGCGGCGACTCGCTCCTGCAGGGACGACTCCTCTCTTTGTCTCGCGTCCGGCTATCAGGGGCGACGTCGTCGTCTTTTTCGCTCCGAACGGTGCGTCGTCTCCGCTCCGAAAAAAGGCTGTGGCTGCTGTCGCCGCTGTTGCTGCTGCTGGGTACTGCTGCTCTGCTGCTCCTCGGATACGTCCGCACGCGCGGCGCTCATACACGCACACGCACTGCTGGCTGGGGCTGCTGGCTTTCTCGCGAGCGCGATCTTCACGGACGCACTTTCGTGTGATGTTGCGCCGCCGCGGCGCTTAGTCACTACAATAAGCTTCTCCGTCTCTCTCGCACCGTCGAGTGTCGAAGCGAGGCCCGCGCGCGCGTCCGGTGTACGGAGTCCGTTCTCTGTTTATCTGGGCCCCGGCCGACTGTTAGTATAGCTCGCTGTGCACGACGGCCGAATCCGGCTTTTCGGCTCGCGCACCGCGAGAGAAAGGGGAGCGCTCGGGAGGTTAGGGTTTCAATTACTGCCCTCCTTCTCTGTCTTTCGCTCGAGGTTGCCCTTGCGCGCATGTGTGCATGCACCTTTATTGCACCGACCGCCTCGGGCTTTTAAATGTCGGGCAGGCGCATTGATAATGACCGCGAAATGCACCTTAGCCTTTGTTTATGTCACAGCTTTGTTTTCTTACGATTTATCTGGGTATCCAAGATTTTTTTGGAACACAATTCGATTAACTCTTTTTTTATATTTGAACAACAACTGTGCGCATGATAATGATAACGAGATGCATCCTTGTAGGGCCTTCAGCGATAAGCTGCTGGTGCAGAGTTGTAAACGAACTAATGCTGCTACTTGCCGCACTCAGATATATTCCTATCTCTGGTTCGGTTTCTGATATTTTGATACGTTTGTTTTAGTGATTTTTTTTTTGCCGTTGTATTGGTGATAATTTGTATAAAATATTTAAAAGTTTTAAAATAAATAAATAAATAATCTGCACAATAATAGTAGTACGTTAAAAACGTTGGGAGATTTCGTAAAATTATATAATACTCCAAATGCTTGTTCTGCACATTGATTGTTATAGCGTACAACTCTCAAAAAGCTCTCTAAAAAACGACTCCGGAAGTGTCATATATTTTAATTATATTATAGTATATATGTACATACATACATGCATTCGATATCGCTAACGAAGTTGGAACACTTATCTGTTAAAATTTAAAAATAGATTTAGATATTTATAATTATGATGTATATTAAATTGTATTAACTTTTATTAATATTTGTAATATGTCGTAAATCTTCAATCAAATAATGATGTTTTAAAATTTTTTTAATACAAACGTACTCTTTAAGTCGTAAATGGCAAGGAAATAATTAATGCTTAGTTTTAATTTAAGAAATTTAAAAAATATGAATTGGTATGTATAAAAACTTTATTTTAATAATAATTTTAATACTACATAATAAGAACAATAGAAATATCAACAATGATGTAGAAAGTAAAGAAATAGAATCTAAACAAAAGCCGAGTTTTTTAGCATTGAAGCGTCATCTACTGTTAAAAAAAGAAAATAAAACTAGAAATATCAACATTAAAACATAAAAAAAACTATGAGAAATCAAAAAATACTAGGTGCATTCCCCCAAAGTTTTTGTTGTTGATTGTGTGGAATCTCGTTATCATTACCATTGCGGGGGACATGGGTTGCTAGCATTAAATTTGCTTGTGTTAAAATAAAATTAAAGATTTAAGTAGATCACATCGGCGGGCGGCCAACACTTGGCTGTAGCAAGTGTCGTTGACCGAGTCCACGGGGCGGCGATAAAGAAAGCGCAAGACGTTGGCCGTGTGTAAACGCGAGGGAGCGCGTGCCGTCGCGCTATTGCGAATGATAGCCGTGGCATCCCTACTAACAGCTGATTCGGCGAGAAAAACTTTCAGCAGTTATTGCGTTCAGGCGAGTCCTCGCCCGAGGTAAGTTCGTTGGCTGCGCCCACCTCGACCCGTGGCCCGAATCCCCGTCTAATGCACTTCTAATTGGCAGCCGCAGAAGGCACAGAATATGAGTACTGACGTGTCACACTGACGTAATTAACGATAGGAGGGATGGCAGTCTGCTAGCATGTCCACGTATGTGTTGACGCTCGGTGAACTCGCGGATCGCCGGCTATGGTGAAAACAACGGGCGAATAACGAAGACTTGGGGAAAGAAAAATGAAGATAACTTATGCCGTAGCCGCGACTCTGCTGCTCGTATGGGCGGTGGAGGCCAAAGCGGAGATCAAGGACGAGGCCAAACTGGAGAAGAAGCAAGACGATGTATCTGATGTTAATTCGCAGGATGTACCTGCTGATGACTCCGAGGAGGAAGAGATCATTACAGAGTCCATAATCGAACACTTGAGGGAGATCACAGCTTTGCAGGATACTATTAAACTGCTATTACCTCCTAAAGATCCTCATGAATTTGAGAAGGCTACCAAGCAGCCAAAAAATGAGAACCAGCAGGAGGATATTTCCAATGAAGATGTCAAGAATATGTGGGAAACTGTGGGTAAAAGAATAGTAGAATCTTCTAAATTTACGGATAATTTGGAATCTTCTCAACAAATGCTATTATCTGAGGAGGAGGAAATTGAAGGTTGGAATGATGGTAAATTAGATGAAGAACCTGAAGAACCTCCAAAACCTCTTACTCCACAGGAACAAGAAGGTAATACATAATATTAAACATTGTTTAATCTTTATTCAACTTTGTCTTTATAATAATTTTATACTTACCTTTAAATCTCTATTTTGACAGCTGAAGATTTATTTAAAGAAGCCAAAGGTCTTTTAAATGCAACGCGTGTGAATAAAGCTGAAGCATACAAGTTACTTACTGCTGCAGCTACATTAGGTCATAGAGAAGCTCGGTCTATGCTGGCATGGGCTCAGTTACTTGGAACGCATATTACTTCTTCATCGCGTTCATCTAGTCAAGATATACCAGCTGCATTAGCTACATTTAAAGAACTTGTTGAGACTGGGTTACCTTCTGCGCATATGGTATAAAAATAATATAAATAAAATTAAATTTCTTTGTTTTTTTAAATTATCTATTTTATGATCTCATCAATGATATATCTGTATTATTTTCAGGGTTTGGGATTTTTGTATGCAACAGGACTTGGAGGTGTAAATGCTTCTCAGGCAAAAGCTCTTTTACATTATACTTTAGCTGCTATTGGAGGAGACGTTCGTGCTCAAATGGTCATGGGTTATCGTTACTGGGCAGGAATAACTGTGCAAGATTCTTGTGAAAATGCCTTGGACTTTTATCGTAAAGTGGCTAATAAAGTAGCAGAAGAAGTGTCACTGAGTGGTGGACCAGTTGTGCAGCGTGTCAGACTTTTGGATGAACATGAAAATCCTAATTACTCTTCTGGAATTTTTGATCAAGATTTAATAGAATATTATCAGCTTCTCGCTGAAAAGGGAGATATTCAAGCTCAAGTTGGTCTAGGCCAGCTTCACTATCAAGGTGGTAGAGGTGTACCCATTGATCATCAACGAGCTTTTCACTATTTTCAAAATGCTGCTGATGCTGGTAATGCAGTTGCAATGGCATTTTTAGGAAAAGTAAGAGATCAAAATGTCAGTAACATTTTTGGTTTTTAGAAAATATAACATTATTTTCTACTTTGTTGCAGATCTATTTAGAAGGTAGTGACATTGTAAAACAGGACAATGAAACTGCTTACAGATACTTCAAGAAAGCTGCTGAGTTAGGGAATCCAGTTGGTCAGAGTGGTCTTGGATTTATGTATTTATATGGCAGAGGTGTTGATAAAGATCCTGCTAAAGCTCTTCAATACTTTAGTCAAGCAGCGGAACAGGGATGGGTTGATGGGCAACTTCAACTTGGAAATATGTATTTCAGTATGTATATCGTTTTCACATTCTATTCATAATTATATTAAAGAACTAATTATTGAACAGATTTAAACATTAATATCTAATTTTGTCTTTGAAGGTGGTACTGGAGTACGACGCGATTATAAATTGGCCAATAAATACTTTAATCTCGCCAGCCAATCGGGACACGTGTTAGCATTTTACAATTTGGCGCAGATGCATGCCACTGGCACTGGTACGATACGCAGCTGTCCAGCTGCAGTGGAATTATTAAAAAATGTAGCCGAGCGAGGCAAGTGGAGCGACCAGCTGATGACTGCTCACGCAGATTACCGGGAAGCACGAGTGGACGAGTCCTTTGTTACTTATTACTTACTAGCCGAAATGGGATACGAAGTAGCCCAGAGCAACGCTGCGTTTATCTTAGACCGAGCGGAAACGACTATTCTAACTGAGGAAGAGGGCCTAGTACGCGCCATTCAACTTTGGGGTAGAGCTGCTGCGCAAGGATACTCCGTTGCTCAGGTAAAAGTTTAAAACGAAAGTTGTTTATTTTGAAATCTAAGAAATTTCCTTACTTTTCTTTTTATCTATAAACCTACATCATTACAGGTCAAACTTGGCGACGCTCATTATTACGGCAGGGGGACGAAGGTTGACTACGACGCGGCGGCGAGTCACTACCGCCTGGCGTCGGAGCAGCAGCACAACGCGCAGGCGATGTTCAACCTCGGCTACATGCACGAGCGTGGCCTCGGCCTGGCCAAGGACCGCCACCTTGCCAAGCGCTGCTACGACCTGGCGGCGGAGGCTAGCCCCGACGCTCGCATACCCGTCGCCCTCGCCCTCATCAAGCTCTTCCTACTTTTTGGCGTCGACTATGTGCAAGAGTTCACTCTGTTCGAACAGCTGAGCAAGTGGGACGAGTCGCTCGTCCAGAACTGGGACTTCTATCTCATCGGCATCTTCACCGGCATGCTTGGCCTCGTTGTCTACTTCAGGAGGCCCCACCTGCAGCCGCAGGCTCCCAGGGGTCCCGCCCAGCCCGTCAACTGAGAATCGCAAGTTAGCGATGAGTTGACGCACTCGCGCATTCACACCCACCTCTATAAGCACAAACTCTTGAAGGCCACGTGGGACCAAGCTCAGGGTCGAGTTGTCTGCTTTTTTTCCTTGACGCGAACGCGAGCTTTTTCTTTTCTTAAGTTAAGCTGCTGTTCTTTTGAAAGTACTGATATAGAGTGACTTTAAACACACTAGAGTTCGAGAATGCTTTTTTTTTTCACTTTGAATGAACTTCCTTACAAAGTTATGGAAACATGCAAGAGACATTTGCACAATAGTTTTGGTTCTTTTGAATTGGAATAAGAATGAAATTGGAAAAATACCACAGTTTTAGTTTGTAGATCAAGGTCGACTTAATTTCTTGATTATAGTGATTAAATTTGTATATATAAATAATTATTTAGCATATCAGTGAGCAATTTTTCTTCTATCCTGTTTGCATACATTTTAATGATAAGTCTATTAATAAATTTAATCTTTGTAAATAATCAAGAAATGCAAGTTTTCTAGGAAGTTAAAAGCATCTACATTAATTTTGAGTATATAATACGTTTGAGTGATTGATAGCGTAAAATTGTTGTAAAATAAAAAAAATTCAATTTGTATAGTAACACTTTTGAATTTTTTTCAAACATTAACTATCATGAAAAGTAGGTAATAATAATTGGTTTTAAATTGAACGCCTAATTAAATTTATCTATTTATTCTTTAAAAGTAAATCTGTTTACCTATTTGTTCCATGTAAAGTAATAAATAAGGCTTCTAGAGATTTAAATGATTACTTTTCTATAATAAATTGATACAATGTAAAGGGCAAGTAAAATGATGTACAGACTCAAAATAAGAAGTGTGTCTACAAAATACATTGTTAAGCATTTCGAAAAAGGAAAGATCCTGAGCTGCGTGTCTAAATACCGATACTCAGTGTTTTGAGTTTCTTTGTAGCTGCGTTATGAACTGATTTTGTTGCAATATTATCGCACCTGCTTATATAACATCCGAACTAAAATTACTTTAAAATCTGTCTCTTACTTTTAGCAGTTTTAAATGGAAGAGTGCAGTTTTCTGAAAGTGTGTCAAAAGATATTTACGAAATTAATGATTTATATCCAAACTAATTGTGTAGCGACTTTGTACCGTTAATTATTGGACTTTATTATTTAAATCTCAAATAGCTGTTAACTTGTTGCGAACTATTGCTGTGATGTAAATAAATTTGGAATAATATGTTTATGAAGTTTTATCGTTTTCAAATATTTGTGTGCCTTATCCCGATGCTCGACGAGATGTAATCTCTATGACGACGAAGAGTATTGAATATAACAACCGTGCAGTGTAGAGGAATATACTTAACCATGATTCAATATTTTTTTTTAAACTGATTGATACCCGCGTAGCTTTCTGATATGTGAAATTTAATCAAGATTCTTTTCTTACAAAACTAGGCGAGGAAAAATTGAAAGTTTATTTGCGGCAAAATGAAGAAAAAGAAAGAGAAAAAGCCGCGCAAAAAGAATTTCATTAGCGAACTAGAAACAGTGACTTATGAACAACAAATCGTTGATAACAATCGACAATTGGCAAGGTATACTTTCGCACATAAGTTCGTAGCTTTATTGTTGATCGTTCCATCAGTCATGTACAATACATATAGATGTAAAACATATTTTACTAACAAGTTTTTTTTTTGCAGAAATCAAGAATATAAATAGCACTTGTTTACAAACATTTTTAATGATATTGAAATAAATGTAATTAAATTCGGTTTAATAATTTTAATTATTACTTTTATAATAATAATTTTAATTATTAATTTTATTATTACTTTTGTTGATGAAAATATTTTAGATTTTTAAAATAAACATACAAAAAATATGGAAAACTTTTGTGATTATCGCAGAAATCTGAATTTATGTTAACGATAGAAAAATGTTTTAAGATTGCGAACACGAAATGACGAGCTGGAACGAGAGGCAGACAAGCTGCGGGAGCAGCTGGTGGAGCTGGAGGAGAACAAGGCGGACCTGACGTCGCACCTGCAGCGTTACCTGGACAAGAAGAGCGAGGAGGCGCAGGAGCTGCAGGAGAGGCTCGTCGCCCTCGAGAAACTGCGGAAATTCGAACAGGACGACTTCAAGAAAAAGGAGGATCAAATGGAGAGGGAGTTCCGCGCGATGGAGAACAACCTCACCGCCGAGATTAAACTTGCCGGTACAATTTGTTTAGTATATAAAATAAAATTAACTTTAGCGTGTGCCTTTAAAAATTGAAAGTAATAATTATAGTTAATGTTGCTCATAAAAAATTATTTGTTTGAATCATAGACTTTACAGCACCCGGCTTTTTCTACTTGAGTGCACATTGAGCGTTAAAGAATGTTTAGGAAAATAATTTTTAAATTATTGTACGATTTCTTTCATTTGGGAATTTATTTAGCTGGAAAACTGAATGCTCTGGAGGACTTCCGACAAGCTCGCGTCGATCTGATGAAAAAATTTGAAGAGCAAGAAAAGCAAATGGCTGAGCAAGAAATTCGCCACAAAGAGACTCTGTACGAGACTGAAAAGAAATTCATCATCGGAAAAGCAAAGTAATATTATAAATAAATATCATGTTTATTAATTATTAATAAACTTTACTCTTTTTAGATTTTTTTTCTTTGCAATTGATCAAAGATTCTTTTATTTAAGGAAGCCATTAAAAAATTAAAATAGTTTTGAAAATTAATGAAAGCGCAGAATAGGATACTAAATCATTCATTTTGATATTCAGAATGCAGAGCGAGCTGGAGCAGCGGCTAACGCAACTTGCGGAGAGCTTCCGGGACGCGACGAACTTGCGGCTAGCGGATGCGACGCAGCGTACTGTACGTGAGAACGTCGCGCTCAACCAGGAGTTGAAAGCGCTGCTGGCTCACTGTCGCGAGCTCGACGCTCTCGTAGAGGATTATAAGGAGCGCGAGCGCAGTTATCGCCTCAACGCGTCACTGTTCGAAGCCGAGGCGCGCATCACGCTGGAGAAGGTGCGCTTTTAATGAAGCTCAGAGCTTTTTTTATGACTCACTGTCGGTGTGGTAGTCAAGGCCACTTTCAAATGACAAAATCCACTTATTCACTGCAAAACAATCGAAAAATCCACAGGTGACGAAGCAGAACGAAAAGATCGAGCGTCTGGTGGCGGAGCAGAAGCTCATGAGCCATTCGATTGTTCGGGCGATGCGCGCGGAGGCGTACGCAGCCCGCGGCGACGAGGCCCTGGAGGAGGCGCGTCGCAGCTGCGCCGAAGCGCAGCGACAGGGCCGAATCCTCGAGCAGAATATCGAGCTGAGCCGCGACGGAGCGGACGACTCGGCTCGCGAGGCCGTCGACTACTGCCGCGAGATTCACAGGCTGAGGAAGATACTCGCAGTGGCCAAGCAGGCCATTCGTGAGGCGCTCATGGTTTGTTGTTATCTTTTTTTTCATTTAGATGGATCATGGATTCTTTTCAAATTGATTCAAAAAAGTGGCATAAAAGCGGGAGATGTGATTTTTTTCAATTAAAACACTGTGCGTCAGTGAAATTTCTCTTATTTAATGAAAGGATTTGTATTAAAGAATTTTGATCTTAATTTTAATTTAACCCATGATCCAGAAAAATTCCGGGAAATTGGGAACTATAAAAATTCTTTTACGACTAAAATAGGTGCAGTCGGATATAACGACAGAAAGTGGCGACGAAGGGGAAGAGGCCTGTTCTTCCTGCATCATGGGCGTGAAGGAAAAACTTCTCCATTCACTCCTTGACATTTTAGCGAGTTATCAGGAATCTACGGGCGATAACGACCAGTCTACGGTAAATGCAGCAATGAAAAATCAAATACAATCAATTTAAATTTGTTACATAAATGTTCGAATTAATTACAGGTTGAATCCGAGCCCGTAGAAAATTTGTACGAATTCGGGCACTTGGGTTTGATACCGGCGAATCCTAACGCGAGTACATTGAGCGGAATTAAAACCGATGCCAGTGACGATGGTGAAAAAACCATGTCTGAACATACCCTTAGCCTGTCGGAATGTTCGTGCGGATGATAATACTTCAATAAACTATCTGGAGTATTTTTTAACTCTCTTTTTAAGTGTAAAATGTTATTTTAACGAGGATAGTCCAATAAATTAAATTTGTTTATGTAACAAATATTTGTTTATAGATACAGTCAATGAATTTGTGTGCTTTTATACAAAATTTTATACTTTGTTATAATCAACGTGTTCGTGTTAGTAAACTTTTTAGATTGTATTTTTTGTTAACGATTGAGATTCTATTAATTTAACGGGATTCTCAGATTGTAGATGGATATAATAAACGAATTTAAAAAAAACAAAACGAAATCGAATTTTATAGAGAAATATTTTAATGTTGATTATATATTTTTTTCCTGAAATAAATAGCTTGATTTGTACGCGTTTAAAAATCACTAAAAAGTATAAAAACGCAAAAAAATGGCTGATCAGCAAGAAAAGAGTCTAAAAAATCCTTTTCTTCCTGCAACATTGCAATCTCCGGGTTCAGATGAGGAAGATGAGGAACATCCTACTATTATGAATATGCAAAAGGCGATGTATGAAACTCATATCCAAGAGCAAAAGCGAAGAATCGAACGGTACTTGCTTTGTTGATAACCGAAATGATTTTTATTTTTAGCTGAAATACTTTCTTAATCTTTTGTAAAAATGTAACCACGATCTTTAAAAGGTTATATTTTACGTCAATATTGCGTACTTTTAAACATTTTTTTTAACGAGTAGAAGTTAATGGATAACATTAGTTTAGAATAAAATTAAAAATAAATTACTTTATCCATAATAATGAATATATTATTTTATCCGTAAAAAGGAATATATTATTTTGTTAAAAATAGCAATTTAGAGATACGATCTAAACAAGTACTTAATAAAACATAAGAATTAAACATAAGAAACATTGTTCCTACAATAGACTGGAAACGAGAAATGCTGAACTAGACAACTTCTGTGTGACAAATAAGAACAACTGGAGTAAGGCGAATCTCGAGGCTGAAAATGAAATAGTTGAATTGAACAACAATATAGCAATGGAAACCAAACGAATTAACGACTGCAAAAAGAAGGTCGCTGAAATACAGGCCGTGCGAGAGAAGCAAGAACAAATTCACTTGGAAAAAGTGAAACAGATCGACGAAAAATACGAAAATACTAGGATTGCGATGTATTCGAAAATTAAAGGAATAAGTAACTGTCTATTATGTTATTACATATTTATCACCTGCGAAGGAATAATATTGATATTGTGTATAAAAAGTAAACGCAAGATAGATGTACATATCAGATTAATTTTTTTTTTAAATATATTCAATACGTTTTTTTAATGTATTTCAAAATTTCGTTTTATTTTCTTATTTCAATTGCATTTTATATTTCTAATATTTAATAAAATTCTATTAATATCTGATTTCAGATTCAAAAATAAATTCAATAGAAGATTTCAAATCAATAGAAGAGTCACTTCGAGCTAAGTACAATAACGGAAATGCAACGCTACAGCGAAAAGAAGAAGAATTGCAACAGATACTGATCGACATCAAATTCAAGGCGAAACTTCATAAAGAAAGGTTGACAATGTGTAATAAAGTTAAAAGTTAAACGTAAAGACAGAAAAATGAATCTGTAATTTCAATAGCTTGAAGAAAGAAACTTACAAGCAGTTACTAGAACAAAGCGAAAAATTTCAAGTCGACTTGAAACACATAGTACCCCCGACAGTCCAACGACTGATGCGCGAGAACATAGTGCTCCAGAACGAGTTGGCGCAACTTCGGCACGATAGCACCGGCATGGAAGATAAAAATATGGTCGAAGAGTTCGTATAAATATTTTTTAAAGAAAACTTATTACGTGCAATAGATTATGTTCAATTCACATAAAAAAAGTGCTTTTATTATCCTTGAAAGAATGCAAAACTATATTCAATGGGCTTTGTGTAAAACAAAGTCTATAGCCACACTCCTGCGATACTTTTTTACAATAACAATTAAATCGGCAGGGACCGGATACGCATGCACAAGGATAATATTTCGACGAGTAAGAAGAACATGAAACGCCGATTGATCATGATAAAGCTGCAGACCGCGCTGCTGCAGAAACTTAGGAAGCTGCACGCGTCGGTGATGAACAAGCTGATAAAGTGGGGCGAGCCGGCAAAGGATTTCGAGCAGAAGTACTTGCAACTCTTGGAGAAACTGAAAACGCCGGAGTTTACCGAGGGCGATAAACGACGGAGGTATCTGGAGGTCATACTGCATCGAGAGAGACTCAGGGCTCAGGGTACCGAAGTGTCCAAGGCTAAACTTCTTAGTACGTTGAACAAGTACGGCGACACGCTGAGCAAACTGAAACATATCGTTAACTCAGCGCTTGAGGTGAGACTTTCTCTGAGTGACACTTGCTTTAATAATGCTTTACCTATAACAATTAAAAAAGAATGGTGAGGATTTTTTAAAAGAAAATTATTTTTTACGTGGATTTTATTTTTTTTTTTTTTGTTTAATTAGGTCGATAAAGTGAAACCGCTAGAAGACTATAAAAATATGGATTTGGAAATTTTGTCTTCTCATTTGTTGAACATTATTGACAGGTGTGATTACAAAATTACACACGACACTAAATCGTAAGTGAAATAAAATGACAATTGCGCAGGATTAGTTTCATAAAAAATTATTATAAAAAGATTTTTAATCGTATTATTTTATAGTTTGGAAACAGTGAAGCCCTCAAGAGACGTATATGCTATTGGTGATTTAGATTTTGAACCTCGCCATGTTGACGTAGAGGATCAAGCTGATAGAGACATGGAAAGAGCATACAGACTTATAAGTAGCACAACGCTAGAAGAGAATTTGAAGTTGTTAGAAGAGATCAAAAAATGGACGGAACAGATTCCCGAGGTAAAAATAGAAAATAGAAATAACTTACATTTTAAGAATCAGTTTTAAATTTTTAAATTAAATATTTGAATATTAAATACTTATAAAGGAGGAGGAACCGAAGAGTGAAGTTGAATTTGAAAGTTATGAATCTACCTCTACGGAAACTGAAGAGAGGAGTGAGAAAGAAAAAGTACCTAAAGTGGAAACTGTCTCAGATTTGTATGAGTATGAAGAGGCTGACGTGGATGACATTTACGATATATATGAAGATTTTAACGATTACTTACAGTATTAAAGGAAATTCGAAGCATGGCTGTCATTTAAATGTATATTTATTAACAAATAGTTAGAAAAAAAATATTTCTCTCACTTAAATTAACAATTGATTTATTATCTGTAGACCTATTTCTTCACAGCTTTTTTCAAGTCTATTTTGTGATCAGCTTTAATATACTTTTTAACTTTCGCCTTATTCTTTTTCCTGTAATAAGAAAGAATCCGTATGTAAAATAAAGTTTCTTTCATGATGATAAAATTCATTGTTTGTTGGTTATTAAGTGATACTTACAGAATTAGAGTTCCAGGTGCAACTATATTTCTCTGCTGTAGAGATTTGTACCTGTCTTTTAGTAAGTTACCCGCAGTTTGAGTGCTTCTCAGATTTCCTGATAATTCCTCTCCCAGCAGGAATTCTTGTTCAGCTGGTTCAAACTTGTGCCTGCTCAACACTTTTGGTTCAATTTCTTTCTTAGCCTTGGTTTTTAATCTCTTTTCACGAAGCATCTCTACCCTTTTTTGCTTCTTTGAAATTTGTTTTGACAATTGATTCAAATGATAAATGTCTGCTACTTTCTTTTTTTCAAGTTTTTGTTTTTGTTTTTGGTGTTGCAGTTCTCTCTGTTCCTTCAGCTTACGTCTTTGAACTAAAGTTTTTTTTGCATTTTTAGTTGGAGGATTGATAGATTTGACAATGCCATCATTATCTTCACTGTCTGAATCATTTTCTGTTTTTGCAAGTGGTAATCCCTCAGACATTTCTTTCAAGTTGTCTTGTTCTTTTTCTTTTTGTGTGACCTGAAAATATGAAATAATTGTAATAAATTTTCAACATTTAATCACATTTGCATAATGAAAATTGAAATACCTTGCGGAACATTTTATTTGTTACTCTGTTGAGATGTTCCTCTTCCTTCATTAACTTTATTTCATCAGCTGCTACTTCAGCAAGCAGACTCTGATGATCTTCGAATGAAGGATTGTAAGATGTGCCAGGATGAGGTGCAGTAACAGCAGGTAAAACTGATGTCTTCTTATTAAGAGATGCCGGTATCCTTTTTCTTTTTCTTCCAGTATTGGCTAATGTATGCCTTACTGTGTCATTAGTCAGCCATTCACTTTTCAATTCTGATTCAAGAACTGTTTCTTGTTCCCAAACATCAGCTTTAATTTCTCCTCTTTTGGGCTTTTCAGCTCTCTTCTTCTTGGCATACAATCGATTTTGTACTGCTTGTCTTTCGTTTAATTTTAACTGACCCTTAGCCTTTCTTTCAGCTTCTATACGCTTTGTTATAGAGCTCTTTCTCTCTTCTGGAGTTCTAACACGATTGCGTTTTGTGATAGGATCTGGCACAGCTGTCATTGGCTTTAAAATCGCAAAACATTTAGGCTCTGATTGCTTCAACAACTCCCTGCGTTGTTTTTTTGTTAATTTATTTCTTTCATTTAAAACAATGTTATCTGGATCTTTAACAACAGCAAATAATTCTTCATCTTTTCGCAGTTCAAATGGAGTTCCCAATCTTTCATCTAATCTCTGATTCTCCAAAAAACTATCAACATCTTTTGTATCCACATGTTTTCTCCAAGACCTTTTTGTCTTTTTGGAGACTTTACGCTTTTTAGTTATTGTATCCACCATTTTATAAGATATAAAATCTTTTCAAAAATTGAATAATTCACCTGAGACTGTAAAAATAGAAATATGTACCAAGGTTAGCTTTTCTTTATTGTTAATAAAGAAAAATGCAAAATTATAGAATATTTTATAAAATTATTAAAAATAATACAGTAAATAATTAATTTTTCTTATAATCTATAATTTATTGACAGAAAATTCATTACCTTATTAAAAATATCTAAATAATAGATAAAAAGTTAGGTTAAACACGTCTCCTTCTTATAGCGGTCAAGCACGTTGTTTTCATTCCTAGTGACATACACGATATCCTGAATATTACAACTTCCTTACAAATATCCCTAGGTATTTATGCATAATATTATGATGTAAACAAAAGAAAAAATCTCAATTATAGATTTTTGAGTAAGTGAATAAATAACTCCAGATATTTTTTCTTTAATTATATAAATCTAATTTACTGCATGAATGCTTAATTTACTTTGCATTGAAACAGCTGATTATCGTCTAGAAATTTTTACGAATGTCAGTTTACTGTCAGTACAACAAGTTGCAACGTTGCCACGTGTTCTTGCTCTTCTGCTAGTCTTCTATTTGAAAAACAGCTTCTCTTTTTAAAAAAACTCGGAAATCTACTTCCAGCTAGCTTTGAACAATTTATTTTTACAATCCGGTTTAAGCTATAGTCTTCAGCGAGAATCGTTGCAAAAAATTTGTTGCGCACAATCGATATTTCGAAATTGGCGCTGTCACGTGCACTCCGTCGGCGGTGCGCATTACACGCATTTGCTTTCTCGTGTGACAACGTCGTAAAAGCCACTTGCAGTGTTTTGGACATTTTGGGTAAAGGTTGGCTTCAGTTTTCAGAATTCGTCGATTATTTATTTGCAATTTCCGATGATGAGCGACGATGATCGGGATATCGACATCGAAAGTGACGTAAGTTTGCTGCTGTCGGATAAAAATTGCACTTTTTAGCCTCAAAATTGTACCAGAGCGTTCGCAACTGACGTTTGTTTATCTGCGTTTTTAGGAGGGCGACGACTCGGATTCCAGGCAGAGACATTCGAACAATCAACAATACTTTTCACAGGTGAATTTAGTGCATTTTTGTTTACTCTTTTTCTACTAGAGATCTTGAGAAATTTTAATCCAACTATGTGCTTCCATTGTCTCAATGAATAGGCTGAGAAAAGGGCCCATCATAATGCCCTTGAAAGGAAGCGAAGAGATCATATCAAGGACAGTTTTTCCAGTTTGCGAGACTCTGTGCCTTCATTACAAGGTGAAAAAGTTGCCAGTAGAGCTCAAATACTCAAGAAAGCAGCTGAATATATACAGTTTATGCGTCGCAAGAATACATCCCATCAACAGGATATCGATGATTTAAAACGACAAAATAATCTGTTGGAGTCCCAAAGTAAGAAATGTACTTTTTATAATCCACTTATTAAATAGGTTAAATTAAAGTATACTTATTTTTTATTATTCTTTTTTGTAAAGTACGAACTTTGGAAAAAGCAAAAATTACAGGTAACTTTGCTGCTGAATCCTGTGAAGTTTCCAAATCTGATTCCATTGGGATCGGTAATTATAACGATTCTGACTCAGAATCATCTGACAGTGAAACTGGAAGGACTATTCGCCATCCGAAGAAATTGAAAGTTACAGGTCTACATCATTGATATTTTTATCAATTATACCATCAATATTTTGTTTATAGGATTTCAAACTTTGATTTAAAAAAAAAAATCAACTCATTGTAAGTAATATTAACCTATTTACATAAAAAAAAATATAAACAAATGTAAGGTAGGTACTTATTTAAATAAAAAGTTTTAGATTTATTACCGATATAAAAGACGATGTAAAAGTGAACCCACTTTATTTTCAAATGCTGGTAAATGTTAGGTATTGCTTTTTACTGATTGTCAGTATGGAAGCAAGTAGGCCTGAAAAACTCAGCTTTTTGAAATCGATTGTTTGTCCAATGTATTTAGTACCTGTACAATTTGATACAAAGAAAAGCTGTATACATAAAGAAAGTTTGTTTAATTATGAAAATAACATAAATTTCTCAATATTTTTAAGTACTGTTTAATCATTAAAGTTTTTCTTCAATGATGAAAATAATAATATGTACTAAAGATTGCAATAAGCTACGTTTGTTCAACATTCAGTTTTTAAAACCTTAAATTAATAGATTGCATAATGATATTTAAAAATGTTTGTAGTATTTAAAGGATTTAAACTTTGTGTACGGTATTTTCTACCACACATTTTTTAAATTAACAGAAAACTAATCAAAAATAATTCAGGGCTTGTGGAATAATAATACTCATACGTTTAAGTATAGGAATTATATTGTTCTTCCACACATACCCTCCACTGATAAATGCTTTAAATGATGTAACACTATTTTGTCAATTTAATGCCTTCAATTTCACTTTATTATTTTCATCATAGTATTGTAAAATTATGCAACTAAAAAAGAACAATTAGGCAGTGTATCTTTTTATAAGATTATTTAAAGATAAATTAAGTTTCTCAACATGTGTATAAATCTAAGTAACACAAGAAAATTTGTTTTCTATGTAAAATTTACCTTCTGAAAGTATAGTTATAAATTTTCAAACCATATAATTGCAATAATACAATTTGCAAAAAACTCATTAACTGTAGGCAAATAGTTACTGCAAAACTAGTAACTTAGTATTTTTTTTTATCAAATGTGTAAAAGTCGAATATAGTTTGGCATAGAAAACGTTTTAATGTACTAATGTCATTGCGAAAACATGTCTTGTTAATAACAAAAAATTTTCGAATAAGAAAAGTTAAAAAATTATTATGTTTTAATCAATTCAATGTTAACCGAATTTCTGTTAGGCAGTAATACCTCCAAAACAAATTATGAGTTACAGTTAATTATTCAATTTTAAAATTTGACTTTTTTTATATATTTTTGATATTTTACATCATAATTATGTAATTTGTGAGAACACGATGTACAGTAATAATAATATAGTGTGCATAAAAATGTGAGTTAAAGAATATTTGTATTGTGTATCTTGCATACCTAGAATTTTTAATAAATTTTAAACGTTAAATCAATATTTTTAAAATTTGTTTATACCATATCATCCAGTAATTGTAATATAGCAAATAAGTAATGATATATTTCCTAAAGCTTGTAAAACTAAAAAACGTGTAATTTTAATGGGTCGATTTTAAGTTGAAAAATTGTTTCAGCATATTACATAGATACAAAGTACAAGATTTGGCTTTTATTTGAAACGTTGAAATTGTATTCAATACAAATGTGATCGTTGCTATTGAATTTAAAGTACATGAAAGTTGAATCCGAAAATTCCAAAGTTATCAACACGATCCGACACTATCTGATTCAATTAAAAAAAAAGGTAAATAAAGAACATTAGAAAACGATAGTAAGCCGACACCTGCAACCTTATAATGAGACTATCAATTTCCCATTATGTACAATTACACCGATGTCACATTTTATAGCGTATATACTTACCTCGCTTACAATTACAATTAGAATCGCAATTCACTTTTGAAAAAAAATGTTTTAGCAGAAGAAAAAATTAATTACTGCGTCTTTTCGCTATGATAACATGCGCGTAAAGAAGTTTAATTGTAATAATATGGAAATTTAGAATCAAGATATTAATTAGAAATGTGTAACGAGCGCTAATCTAAGTTAGTGCTGTGCTAACAAAAGTTGCATCATTGTTACGCGCGTGCCACTACTTCTGGCATGAATATATAACGATGAAATATAATTTTCCTAATTTCGAACGATATGATATTAATGTCAGAACTGTGTCGCTCTAAGCTACTATTGGCTTAGTTTTCACTCGAACCGAGTGGTTTTCGCTTTTGCTTTACGAGCGCATCGAAGCAAAGTAAATGTATACATAGGGTGAACATCTGTTCAATTGTGTATAAGCTCGCGCTGCACATTAGTGAACGGCGATACGAAAAATTTCCTCTCCGTGCAGGCACTCGCGGCAAATTATTCCGAAAGGTAATAAAAATCGAACGCATAACAAACAATATTTGAAAGCAATCTGGAAAATTCCCTCGGGTCGCGGTGAAACGGCTGCGGAAGATTATATGCTGGAGGGATATCACCGTTTTAACCGCAGAGGCCGAAACACTTGCCTTATCTGATAGCATCGCAGATACAACGTACGCGTTTTTTTACTAAATGATTTTATACACGCACGATTGGTTTTTATCGAAAGTTTATAGTAAGGTGCTTGAGATTGTCTCGTCCCACTTTTTATCTTTAGGCTTTTTTACTCATAAATGTTTAATGTTATTATTGTACGTTGTGTGTACAATTAATCGACCGCAAAAGCTACTTGCGAAGCACCTGTCGCATGCGATGCCAGTGAAATTTTACGCGAGAATTAAAATCTTATTTGTAACTTGAGAAACATCGTCGTAAAGTATACGACTGCTGTCGAGTGCAGGGATGTCACTGACGTCAGCGAGAAATATTAGGCTCCTGCATCGAGCATCAACATTTTTTTTAAATTACTTTCGATTTGTGTAAATTGTGTGTCCGCGAATCTCGTTGACATTGGGCTTTATTTCGCTAAGTTTATTTTTCATTTATCGGCTTTTTTTTGTGGGTCGAGTATTAATTTTGGTAAATCATTTTTATTTATACTCTAATTGACGCGAAAAGTTCTTGGATAAGTTCCAGGACAGTGGTTCGAACGCGGAAACACGTCTGCACTGAGCAACCTATTAGTTTGTCAGGTGTTAAATTAGCTGATTATTAAATATTCACAGTTTCAGGATACAATTATACAGTTTATTAATGAGCGATTTAATTTATCGTTTTTTTTACTAAGGACGAATCGTTTATCTAAATATTTCCAAGGAATTGCATTGAATTTCAATACTTACCGTATTATTTTTTAGTGAAAAAATTTGAAATTAAGATTAATTTAAAAAATTTTGGATGCTTATTGCAAAACGCGTTCGATTAAAATAGCTCATCCTGATAAATTTAATTTATTAAAAGCTAATACAAAGTTTCTAAGACTATTTAACTGATTCTTTGTAGTTAGTTAAATAATTTTTAATAAAATTTTTTAAGAATTATTTATAAAATTTTTTTAAAGAAAGAAATGACTATTTATCAGTGAAAAGTAATTAAATAACTTAAAGGACAGGTCTGCTATTATTAGATGGTACGCAAAAAAGTAGGATAGATAGGACACTTTCACGCAAAAAATCTTTTTTACATAGAGATCCACTTATATGTCTGATCAACGAAATTTCTAATTGGACGTTAAATAAAATCATAATTCAGGCGTGGTAAAAAAAGTGAAAAAAAGGTTCAAACATTTTAAAAGAAGTGCCCGAAATATTTTTAAACGGCTATAGATATTATCGAAAATGACGATTTCCTCATGAAGCGAGCTCTGCTCCGCTTCTCGTGTCAGGGACGTATTTGACTTTTTAAAGGCCACTTGATTTCAAAAAGAGTTCGTGGTTAAACTAGCTCACCATATCTTCTAACGTGCCTAATTTTTTTCAGTAATTATTTACCTTCCTTGTTTTCTTGTGAAACTGAACTTTTTATTCGTTCTAAAAGAGTTACAAACAAAAAGATCTTTTTACCTAAAATTTTTTAAACTTTTCATTGAAAATAGTGAGACAAATATTATCATTGCAAAAAATTGAAAAACATCCATAGAACGGTATCTTATAATAACGACAGAGGTACGACATCTACCAATACTGCTTTTAGCAATTTTAACTTGTAATATTAAAATACAAATTTCATGCTCAGTCCGACTACAGTTAAATAAATTATTAATGTCAAATTGCGATAAGCAATCACTCGGAGGCTTCCTAAAAATTAATGTGATATATGTACAGAAGGCACAACAAATAAGGTCATCGTATAACTACAAGCTAACTTCAATAATCGTTATTGAAGTCGAAATAATTTAAATATATTCAAAAATTAAGAAAGTGACGAAGGTTACTTTAAAATCCATAATTTGTAAAGTGATTGTAGATTATTATTTACAGGTAAAAATTGATTTTTCAAATTGTAAAACAGTCACTTACTCATTGGGAATTTCCAGAAGTTTTAATAACAATTTAATTGCTAAAACTTTTTTAAACTATTGTTTTTATTACTACTATTGAAATGCCTTTTATGCGTTAAATAAAAATAAAAAAAATAAATTACTTCAAATTAATAAATTTTTGATAAAGAAACATCTAGCTGTAAACACGAAATATATTTGTTTTGAATACTATCAGTCGATAAAGCGTGCACCTTGGACGTTTTGAAATGCATTTTATTTTTAGCGTTAACTCCCTCTTAGATTTCAGCATATTGAAAAATTTTGCACGCGAATTTCCGTGATGTTCTATTATCCCACCATTTCTTATGTAATACCGAAAAAAATTCACGTAAAGGACGTACCTACACCCATCGAAAAGCTCGTAATTTTTTGTTTCCAAATTTTTAATGCCGAAAGATTTATGTTCGCGCCCGTACGTAAGGCGCAACTGTAAACGCGACTCACTTGGAAATATCTTAATTGGAAGAAAATTCCGCACTCGAAGCTGAGTCGAAGTAAACAGTGGAACGAACTTTTACGCGGGTTTGAACAACAAGGTGTAATTTTCCTCATCGCGTGTGGTCCGGTGATGCCTCGCAATAATTGACTCGTTGTATATATAGTTTTCCGCGTAACTTTAGCGCCTAAGTTACATTTTCAATTTTTACTCGCTTATTCGAATATATATGTATATATATACATACACGTATGTACATACTATGCGCTCCATTTTTCGTGTGTTCGACATTATCGATTTGACAGCTTGAGAAAGAAAAAAATAAGGTCCCAACAGCTTAGCGTGTGCCTTTTGAAAAAAGTCGTGGTACAGTCCTTTGTAAAATATTCAAATAATATTCGGCATAAAGATAATGCACGCTTTGCGCTCGGTTTCGCTGATCATTGTAACGTGGATGATTCAAGCGACGTAGTATAATGACTCGACGCGGGTAGACAATTTTTTTTACCAATAATTTTAAACGGACATAAAGTTGCTAAAGGCGATAACGCAAACGGATAAGCGAGATGACAGTACAATTATGGTACCTTAATCCGGGGGGTTTTCAAAGTTACAGATTGAATTCAGCGTAGAGCTATGAAGAGCGGTTTTATTATACTCTTATCGCACAAAGTACGTAATAGTATCGTTTCAGCGATAATTCGAGCTGGAAAGGCCGCAACGTACACTCGGTCGTTTTCGCTAGTCGGCGTTTTGCGTACTATATGCGCTCAGCAGTATTCTCGGAGCACACACCGGCCAGTAATTGCACACTCATCAGTATTCAGCCCCATGTACTCTTCTAGTATATCTATATACCGCATTCGCGATTCAATCGCGGCACTGTCTCGTGAAAAGTGGGGATGAGGTTAGCAGGAGCGCGACTCAGTACGTAGAGATTAGGTCCCTCCCCCCTCTTCACCCCCTCGCCGTATTCCGCAGCATATACCTCGGCTGCCGAAAAGGCGAAAATCATACATCGCAGCGGGTTAGCAATCGTCAGTTCCCGTCAAAGATACCTGACGTGGAGTGCGGCTACTGTGCTGCGAGGCGCACCGGCGCACGCGGGGAATCGAGCGACGCGCGCAAAAGGAGGAGGTGCGACAGAAGAGGAGTTATAGGAGCGGAGCAGCGAGAGGAAGAAGGAGCGATAAGAAGAGTGGCGACCGGCGCGGAGGCTCGTCGGAAGTGGTGGATTGGCGCGCGGCGCACTCGGTCCGCGTCAGTCACGCCGCGCGTACGGCTCACCGCGAGGGTAAGGCAGCCAGCGCAGGAGCACGAGGCAGAGGCAGAGGCTGCGGTAGCGGGTACTCGATCATCAGCAGGTACTTGGGTCGCCCGGCGAGCAGAGCGCTAGGATGTCGGCGTGCGCGAGGACGCAGTCCAACGGGGACAGCAGCGGCGAGGCCCTGAGCTCCCTCAGGAAGAAGCTGCGGGTGTCCGCGGCGGCATCGGCCAACGAGCATCAGGCCAAGGTCACGGTCGTCCTCGGCGCCCAGTGGGGCGACGAGGGCAAGGGGAAAGTCGTCGACATGCTCGCCACCGACGCCGACGTTGTCTGCAGGTGTCAGGTACTGTGTCACTTGATTTGATGAATTAGAGGCTCCGCTCAAACGCCTCACCCTTTCTAACCTTGCCTCGCGGTTATTTTTACTGCCCATGCTTAAATGCTTTTATTTCACTTCGTAGGTATATGTCTCGCTCTCTTTCGATCGTGCGCTCGCCTTCTTTTCGGTTCTCGCGCGCGCGCGATCGGATTTTCACGATCTTCTTTCATAATAATAGAAGAGCTTGTCTTGATGCCGACGGAAAGAGAGAGGGTGGGCACGCCACACACGTTTTCTATTTTTATATTTGTCATTGCCTATCCTCGTTCTGCAAACCGCTGCACACACGTGTTGATGGAGAGCTTTGATGGTTGGAGCTCGGTGGGGTTCTCTTATTTTTTGCGTCGAGAGATTCTTCTTGGATCTATATGCAGCCACTGCAATTAAAGGCTTTCTTGCTGTCGCAAGCTTAGAGATCTTGAACAAGGTCTTTGCGACCAAAGGTCAGGAATGCTTATGGATACACTTTCAATGAGAATCACTCGACTCGCTTCAATGTTCATGTACCTTGTCTCATCTGGTTGTTGAATGATAATGTGAATGTTGCGTATCCTGATTTTTTATGTTTGATAATTAGCGTAAGTTTATTCAAAAAGATTAAATTGTTTTTTATTTTTATTCTGTATATTAATCATTAATATAACTTATATTTTTAATTAAAAATATTATTTTAAATTTAAATAAATATAAAATATTTATGAATTTTTAAACTTTTGAAATGTTATATCTAAAAGTTTGTATCTTGCAGTGAGTCATGAAACAAAATAATGTTTTGTTAAGTGTGATATTAATATCCAACATAATTTTTATTGATAAGATATTAATGTTTTTTTTTTTATACAAGACTATGACAGTGGATTAATTTGAAGAATAAATTTACTAGGAATAAAATTTTTTTGTGAAATATTTTTTCTGATATCACGCATCTTGTGACTAGGATGATGTAATCTTTTTTGACACATATATCTATGCACAAATGAACAGCTATTTATGTGACGTATGATTTCATAGCAAGATGCCAGGTCCTGTGTTAGTGCTGCCAACTGATTACTACGTTGACGATTGTTTCAATTTATGAACTATAATGATTGTGCATGGATGAATGTATTTTACTTACCAATACTCTGATTTACTATAAAACAGATACTGTCATAATTCGTAAATGGGAATAAAACTTGACAGCTGTATTAATGGAGTAAAGGAATTTCTCATGAATCATGTGTATGGTTAATTCCACTAGTTTACTCTACTGGTTTACTCTTTGTTCTAATACTTTTTTTATTTCTTTATTTTCTACTGAAATAATCACTTTTATTTAAAATTAAAAAAAATTATTGTAATTTATGTCAATTATTAGTAATTGAAAATGATTATTTTAAATAAATTTTGAACTGTGAAAATAAACATTTAAAATGAATTACTTAATTTTAAATGTATTTACAGATCTTGAAATAGAATGAATCTCATAAAAAACAAAGAGTCAATTAGATCATTAGTACACATTTTGCTCAGAGATTCCATGAATCCTGTGCTTCAATTATTAATATAATTTCACAGGGAGGAAGTAATGCAGGTCATACAGTAGTTGTAGAAGGTGCCGAATACCACTTCCACCTTCTACCTAGTGGAATAATCAATCCCAGATGTAAATCCGTTATAGGTAATGACTTACTTAAATCGACAAAAATTACAATACAACAAGATTTTTCCTACCGGAATTAATGATTGTCCACTTGTATTTCTTGATTGAGTACTTTTTAAAAAAAATATTCTTTTGTAGTATTATTTTTAACTGAAAACTTCAATAGATAAGTTTGCAAGGAAAATATTCAATACAATTTTTTATGATCTTTATCAAGTGCTAAAAGTCACTGTAATATATCAATTTTATAATTAATTTGGATGAAAAGCATATTTCAAATATACTTTCTATTTTATAATAAAGTCTTAACTAATTTTAAACTTTAATAAATATGTTAATGAAGTTCATCATTTTAATTTAACTTTTCTTTTGACATCTAAAACTTTGCTTTATGTTTCTAAATAGATTAAAGAGGAAATAGCTCTCTATCTTACCTTATTTAAATAATGACGATTCAGGTTAAAGACATTTCATCCTTAATCATTTCAAAATTGATTATTCAATTCAGTGAAAAAATATTTTGAGAGTATCTTATCATCAGTCTAAAATTAAAAAATTTAAACTTTAAGATAGGCATTAAAACAGTTGTGATTGCAAAGGAAAAAGTGTAGGGCAACTCTTTGAAATACTTAAATTTTATCAATTAAGAATGCGCAATTTTATAATAAAAATTAAAAAAAAATAATTTATCGAAAATTAAATTTTATTAAATTTAGCTGTAATTTAAATAGAAATTAAAATTCTTTAAAATACATCTGAAACTTTGATATTGTTGTGATAATTGGTTATTCAATTCACTAACAATTATGTGCAATTATTCAGCTTTCAAAACTGTTAATTATTCTGTCAAAGTTCTTACTTACTCTATTTAAGTTTTCAAGATAAAAATGTCGAAATAATTATAATAGAATAACTTTCTATTGATATATCAATGTGTAGGTTTCTTATGTAGTTAATTGTTCTAAAAATAAATTGTCATGATCCGTGTCTTTAACCTTGTGACATTATTGCAACTTTATTGATTTAACAAAGCAGATCCAGTACTGCTTGTTACCGGATTCATTTCAACTTGTTAGCACACTTTACACGGCTCTAAATTACATTGTCCTTTCTTACTGATTTTTATCTGCTTTCAGGCAATGGAGTCGTTATTCACTTGCCAGGCTTATTTGATGAGTTAGAAGAAAATGAAGCTCAAGGCCTTAAAGACTGGAAGGACCGCCTTATTATTTCAGACAGGGCTCATATAGTATTTGACTTTCATCAACAAGTTGATCAACTGCAAGAAATTGAGAAAGGTACTCGATCGCTTGGTACTACCAAAAAGGGTATAGGCCCTGCTTATTCAAGTAAAGCTGCCAGAACTGGAATTAGAATAGGAGACCTTATCGGAGATTGGGATTCTTTTTCTGAAAAATTCATAACACTTGTTGCATCACATCAAAAAGTGTTTCCTACTCTTAAAGTAGATGTAAAAGCTGAGCTTGAGCGTTATAAAGGGTTTGTATTTTTAAACTATAAATATATTATTTGTTAATCATGAAATATATTCTTAACAATTCTGTAAATTTTTGTTTCTTCAGATATGCAGAACGTATTAGGCCATTAGTTAAAGAGACAGTTCACTATTTATACAAAGCTATTAGAGAAGGAAAGAAAATTTTAGTTGAAGGTGCTAATGCAGGAATGTTAGATATAGATTTTGGAACGTATCCATACGTTACAAGTTCAAATTGCAGTATTGGTGGTGTTTGCACTGGCCTTGGACTTCCACCAACAGTTATTGGTGAAATTATAGCAGTAGTGAAGGCCTACACTACTCGAGTAGGAGATGGTCCGTTTCCAACTGAATTATTGGATGAAACTGGTGAGACACTGCAAAAAAGAGGTGCTGAGTTTGGTGTAACTACAAAAAGGAAGAGGCGTTGTGGATGGCTGGATTTGGCTCTACTAAAATATACAGCTATTGTAAATGGGTGAGTTAATTTTTATTCAAAAACATTATTCTTAAGAATACATTAATTACAAATTTTATACATTATAGATACACATCAATTTGTCTAACCAAACTTGATATTTTGGATACATTGCCAATTCTTAAGATCTGTGTTGGATATCGTTTGAATGGGAAAGAAGTTGATTATTTTCCCAGCAGTACTTCAGAGTTAGCAAAGGTGGAACCAATTTATGAAGAATTTGAAGGATGGCAGAAGAGTACTGAAGGTGTTCGCTCTTTTGATAATTTACCTGCAAGTGCTCAAAAATATGTACAAACACTAGAGGAATTTTTGAATGTTCCAGGTAAAATACTGTTTTACAGTAATTTAACACATTTCAAAAATTAAAAATAAAAATTATTAAGTAATTAGATGAAAAATTCATATTTTCATAATTTTTTATTTTTGATTTTTAATTAATTGATAATAAATTACAACTTTATAGAAAAAAAGAATTTAAAAAAAATTCTTATTCTTTTTCGTTACAGTTAAGTGGGTAGGTGTAGGCGCTGGTCGTGAAAGTATCATCGCTATCTGACGTCCTTCCCGTGAGGAGTGACGATACTGCACCAGTTCTAATGTATTATTAAGGTTTATTGTTAATATATTGTTCACAATATGGAGCTGATGCGCACATAAACTAAGGAAATTTCAACAAAGTTACTTAATAATGTAAGGCAAAGACTCAATGCTTTACATGCAAGAATTGAAACGCGCTTAAAATCAGGTGACTTAAACTGTACATCTAGAACTCAATGCAAGTCATATGGGAGAAAGATTTTACTAGTCGAGTATTCTTTTATTATAATCATGATGAACGATTGTACAAATGTTATTATAGATTTTCAGTTTTCACGTATTTAAATTCCATAACATGCGAATTCCTGTATAATGTCATTTATATCAATTATTAAACTTTTGTTTCAAAATTATGAAATTCATTTTAACGATTCGCGAATTGCTCGTTATAATGTAGATGATGG
>JAXIUT010000009.1:30923962-30947085 GCA_035586675.1 Eurytoma californica | reverse complement strand
GATTGTATGTCAATTGTTACACGAACCGAAGGCAAGAATACGCGGACTGGGACATTTTTTATTTACTCTCGCGAGCAGAATACTATTTTTTGCCTAGGATGTCCGAAAATGCAACCTTCTTAATTAGGCACCGGGATAGAAAGTGGCACTTTTGACCCGTTAGGAGAAAAAAAAAAAAAAAAAAAAAAAAAAAAATGGTTCCAATACCTCTGATTCACTAGTACTTGTTTTGGTCTTCTTTTTCCGTTTCTTCTTCACCTTTTCTTCATCACTGCTATCATCATTTTTCTTTTTCTTTTTAATTTCTTTCTCCTTCTCTGTTTCTTCTTCATCGGAACTTGAGTCGCGCTTAGATTTTTTCGTTTTGGTCTTTGCTTCATCTTCGCTACTTGTGGACTCTTTCTTTGACTTTTTCTTAGTAGGCCGTTCATCTTCTGACGAACTATCCTTTCGTTTACGAGACTTCTTTGGTTCATCTTCAGAACTCGAATCTCGCCTGGCTTTTTTTGAACGTGTCTTTTCTTCATCGACTTTGCTAGCTTTTTTCGATCTTTGATCGTCCTCTGGCGATGAAGTTGTCTTGCGAGATTTCTTGGATTTTTTTGAATCTTCTTCTTTGTCCTTTGATCGCTTCTTTGTGTCACTCTCAGTAGTGTCTCGTTTTTTGGCATCTTTTGATCGTTCTTTAGAACGAGTATCGGCTGAAACTGCAAACAAATTAAAATTAATTATAATGAATTTCAGAACACTAAATTTAAAAAAGGAAAACATTAGTAGTACATACCAGAACGACTGGAATCTCTTGTTTTTTTGTTTTTATCAGAAACTTTCTTCTCATCCTCAGATCCAGATGACGATTCTGCTCTGCTTTTATCGGTTTTATCTTCATCGCTTGAAGTTTTTCTTGACCTTCTTGTTTTTTCAATTTTTCTAGGTTTCTTTTTATCTAAAAAAGAAAATTTAGATTATCACCTAACTGATTTACGAGATTTTTCTGTATATTTATTAAACAATATCATTTAACGTACCATCATCACTATCATCAGAATCAGACGATTCATCACGTTTATCACGTTTGGATTTTTTACTATCAACAGTCTTCTTTGACGAAACTATCTCAGCCACCTTCTGCGAGCTCTTCTTCTCTTCCACAACTGGTTTAACAGTGGACTTAACGCTCTTCTCGTCTTTTTTTAGTGGGAAAGTTTCTCCTGTTGCAACAGTAATTTCATTCACTTTTGGAGATGCTACTTTCTCTTCCCTAAAATCATTAAATTATTAGTTTTCAAGTAATAAATTGTTACATTAAAAAATAAAAGCAATTTTGTTTCCTTACTTCAAAGAGTTTTGCTGCTTAAGTTTATCGGCAATAATATCTTCTGTCTTTTTAAATGGAGATGGTGTGCGAGACAAACTCCGAGAGAACTAAAATAAAGTTGGAAAAACTTATTAAAATATAGTTAAATTTAACTGCATTTTGTAAACGAAATTATACTGAATCAATTAAATTTTATATATTATTTTATACTAAGCTGATAAAATAGTTCAATTACCCTATGTCTAGAAATGGGAAGTGCCGAGGTTGGAATTTTCTTGGGTGAAATGACGGGCTCCTTCTTTTTAACAGCAACAGTAGCTTCTTCTGCTTTCTTGGTTTCCTTTTCGACAGCTGCCTTCTTCAGCGCTTCCTCCTTTGCGAGTTTCTCCTTTTCCTTGCGCTTTAATTCCTCAGCTTGTTCGCGTTCCTTCTTTTCCTGCATCACTTTTTGCTCTAGCGCTTTTCTAAAAATTAGCGGACAAATGCCAAAAAAATTCATTATTAGCGCTTAAATTTTAATGGCTACACATTGAACATTTATAATTAAATTAAAAATAATAAGTATAAAGTAAAATATGGGATGCAAAATAAGGAAAAGTATTTCAAATTATCATATTATCAAAACTTTACAGAGACATAAACTCATAAAAATCATATTCGTTTGATGAAGTGTGCATGATATGTTTCAAAATTAGTGGTTTTGAATAATGATTTTTAAATGTTAGTAAAGTTATTTAAACATGTGTTTTTTTTAAATTATAATATGTTAGTAGTATAGTAGTATAAAGTTGCTGTGAATGACTTTGTTCTACAATAATATTGATGACAATGAAAGAAAACATTTTCTACAACTGAAACGCCTAGAAAAAAGAAACATAAAATTTTATACTCAATTTTTTTAAACAATAAAAAATTACTTTTTAATATTTCATTTGCTAAACTTACCCTACTGTATTAAAATGATTTGTACTGTACAGCAACAGCACGTTTCTATTCGAAACATTAAAACAGATTTTAAATTTGATATTTTATTCAATTTTAATTTTATCAATGAGGAAGTTTTAATCTTGAATTTATCTACTTTTAATATTTTGTATACAGTAAAGTAACTCTTACGAAATATGAAGACTTAATTTAATGACACAATTTTTTAATTACAAAAATTGTAGATTCTAAAAAAAAAATTTTTTAATATTTTTTATCCATTGAAATGTATAGTTTTGAGATGCACGTGTTATTTCTCTTCTAATTATTTTTATTATTATTTTTAATATCTAACTATAAATAAAAGCCTCAAAAAACTTTGATTAAACTTCCACATTGACTGAATGAATTCAACAAAAAAAGGGATAAAAAATTACGACAACTACTTAGGAAGTGCTTTAATGTATCGAATTTCAAAGTTTTCTTTTTGTATTTGTTTCAACTGCATCAGATTATGGTTAGTAATTTAAAAAGAAGTTAGTATAATTATAGTATTAGAATGAATGAATGAGTTATCTTAATAGTATTTCTGATAAGTATGTAAGCACGTAAAGCCTGCAACCAAAATTTAGTATAGCTAGCATTTTTTCTTCGAAATTCGAGTGCTTTAAGACATTAATCTTGGAAATTCGAGTGCTATCAATTGAGACACCGTATTCTATAAAAAGATACTTCTGTAATGTAGGCCATTTTTAAACGGCACCTCAATTAAGAAAAAAAAATTGTTCAACGTTAGAAAACTAAAATTTCGAAAATTAAAAGCATTTTGCAGAGCATTATTATTAAAATCAGGACTTCCAAATTTTGGATTGGTTAAACATTAAAATTACAATTTTCTTGATTATCTTAATTTTTAAATATCTTTTAAGTTAATAGTATTTGAATATATGTTGAATAAATTGTAATTGAACTTGAAATATTTTTTCCTATTAACTTTTGTTTTTATATTTCTTGCTATTTTGAGTTGTAGAAAAAATATTTGTTGTACTCTGAAAGTTTTGATACTACCAATAAAATGCCAAACTTGAATATTCAACACTAAATAATAAATGAAAATTTTCAAATCAATTTCTAATTTGAATGTCTATCAAACCAAAATTTCGAAAATCTGAAACTAAGAAAATGTTTTTAAAACATACTTTTTTATTTATTCAATTTTTCAATGTACCAAAAAAAAATATTAAGTAAAAGAGAACGAAATTCAAATTAAATTAATTTTCGAAATGGTGGTTTTCTAAAATGTGATATTTACATAATTTACAGATAATTGATGATCATTTATCTTTCTACTACATTTGGTTAGTATCACACCATGTAAATAATAAAAAAATTCAATCCACTGATAAATTTTTTTATTTATCGAATATTTACCACAGTAGAGAAAGAAAAATAGCTCATCACTAGATCTGTAAAATTATAGCACATGAACACAAGACGTCTATTTAAAATATTTGTACATTTAAATATTCCAATTCTTACTTTTCAGATGCGGACCTTCATCATAAATGGGTACAAAGCAAAAAAAAGAATTTTCCATTTTTACTCTTTGAATTTTTCAAATAATACGTGTTTTCACATGTAATCTTTTTTTTTTCAATAACATACATGTAAACAAATATAAATTTAGTTAATGCTGATAAGATATCAGAGTGGTCCCTTTTATATTTTTATTTTATTATTCCACTTCAAAAAGATTACAGTGAAACTAAACTATATTATTCTAATTAATATAATAAACAAATGTTTACCCAATTGTCACTCATAACAAGGTAAGACTGACTTTTCGCCTTTCTAAACATTTTTTCTTTTTTGGAATTACGAGATCGTATTAAAGACGCTCTACCAAAAGAAGTTAGAAAGGCATGTAAAGTTCACGATAAGAAAATATTTAAAAAATTGTAATGTCCAGTGTTAAAATACAAAAAGTTTTAAAAATGTGTATAACTTTTAAAAAATTATAAATATATTTATCCAATTAATTGCAAACTGGACACTACAATTTTGAAGTAATTTAAACATTTTATTTTATATAATTTCTGATGAAAGTATCATTTTATTGATGGATAAAATGAACAGATCATGTATCTATTTAATATTATGTAATTATTGTTTACTCAGTAATGAATTAAGTTAAATAATTTTTATATTCACAGCAATAACTGTCATAAAATTTAAAATAAAATTTTATTTAAAAAAATGATTATATTAATTTTATCTGAAATATTATCCATCTTATAAACTACAAGTCATTTCAAAAGTTTTATACATTTTAATATAGCACGTCTACTGCTACCAACAATTTAATAAACAGTAATAAAAAAATTCAAATGATTAAATCTCACCTCGCGATCTCGTCGTCGTCGTCACTTGATGAACTGTCGCTGCTATGTTCGGTACTGGACCTACCATTTCTTAGGTCCTTTTTCTGAAGTTGACTGGCCGCGGCTTGAGCTGCAGCAACGACAACTTGAGCGGCCGTTTGAGGTGGCATCTGCAGAAGGTTGGAGCCAGGCGGCAATCCAACTTCCATCAACTCCCTGGCCGCCTTCTTCGTTTTTTCTTCCGAGTCGGCACGAACGCGCTTCGTATCGCGCGTGGAGGAAGTTTCCTTGGGACTCCTGGTGCGCGAACGCCGACGACGGTCGCGTGATCGGTCTCGCCTGCTTGAGCGGTCACGCGATGACGATCTGTCCCGATAGCGCGAGCGGTCTCGATCTGAGGATCGTCGGCGTGAGTCTCGCCGACTGTTCCTGTCACGTTCGCGGTCTCTGTCTGGTGAACGGCGCCTGGAGCGACGCTCCGAGGAACGGCGGCGTCGGTCGAGCGAACGCCTGCGCCTCGGGCTCGGAGAACGACGACGGTAGCGTGCTGGTGATCTACGTGGACTCCTATAACAGCATAGTAATTGAAATTTAACAAGTTAAGCCTTTCTTTTTCGCATTAAAAGGAAATATTAGTTTACCTTCGCCTACTGGGAGCTCGACGAACAGATGGTGGTCTCATACCAGTATATCTGTCACGACGGTCGCGATCACGGTCTCGGTCACGATCACGCCTCCTATCACGATCTCTGTCCAATGATCTCCTAAAAAAATAAGAAAAATCTTAACATAATTTTATAATGACTTCTTAATTTTGCTTTTGCGTTTATTTCAAGTGTGAAATTTGACATTAGACTTCTCAGGTGTGTAAAAAAAACAGATCATTTGTGTGCAAACAATAAGTTACAACTTTTAATATTAATTAATTACCTAATGAAGTTCACAACTTTGCTTGAAACCAAAATAAAAACATTTAATAAAATCAATTTAATAAAAATTCAATAGAAATTAACTAAATACAAATAAATAATTGAAATAATTGAAATAATACCTTCGTCTATCTCGGGATCTGTCTCTGGATCGATCGCGGTCCCTGTCGCGGTCTCTATCCTTCGATCGATCTCTGTCCTTTCTTGGCGATGGGCTGCTTCGTCTTTTAAGAGATGATTTTCTTTCTCGACTCGAATCACTGTCGCTGGCGCTGTCATCCTTGTTAGTCTTCCTGTATGACCTTTTAGACTGAACGCCGTCCTTTTTCTTTCTGATCTCAAAGTCGTTCTTGTCCTTATCTCTCTTATCATCGTCAGACTCAGAACTACTGCTACTACCACTACTTGCGCTTGTTGCCTTTCTAGTGACCTCGATATCTGTTTTGCTTTTCTCAATAGACTTAGAACGTGACTTACTCTTAGAACGGCTTTTAGACAAAGACTTGGAACGAGATTTGGATGACCTGGAGTCACTAGAGACAGATCTGGACTTCCTAGACTTGCTGCGATCAAGACTCTTCGACCTCGACTTTTTGGTCCGCGAACGGGAGGTGGAACGGGACGAGCGCTTGCTTGGCTTCGATGACCTGGACTTCGATCTTCTTGATCTGGAGCGATCCACTGAACGGGATTTGGATCTTCTCGACTTAGACTTTGACCTCGATCTTCTCGACTTTGATTTCGATCTGGACCTCCTCGATTTTGAGGTTGATCTAGATCGTCTAGATTTAGACAGTGATCGTGACCTGCGCGACTTAGATTTCGATCTCGACCTTCTTGACTTTGACTTGGAGCGAGATCGTCTGGTAGACTTGGAGGTTGATCTGGAGCGACGTGACTTGGACTTGGATCGGGATCGACGAGATCTGGACTTGGAGCGAGAACGGCGAGACTTGGGTGAGCGCGAGCGGTGCTTGTAGGACGGAGACTTGGAGCGAGACTTTTTGGAACGCTCTGCTGGTGATTTGGAGCGTGATTTGTGCGCTATCTTGTTGTTGGTTTCCTGGGATGCCGTGTTGTTTTCCGGGGATGGCGACCTGTTGTTTTTCTTTTTACCATCGGCGATGCTCATCAATTTTGCCTGTAGCCTTGAAATTGCTACTGCGGCTTCTCTGTTAATTAAAGAATCACAACATTTTTAATGTAAAATTCAATAAAACTTAATTTTATTTATATACGAAATTTCACTACATATTTTATATTCAAGAATATTTCGAAACTTATTAAATAATATGTTAATATTTTTGTTCCTTGTTACTTTTTTAAAAGAAGAAAAATATTCATTACACTTACGGTTTTGTTTTTAAGGGTAACGACGCCACAATGGTACTGTCCGGCTGAGGAGATTCATCGCGCTCTGCCTTGATTTCTGTCATTTCCTTGCTGTCCTTCGTTGAACCCTTACTTGGCGATCTCGAGGAGGATCTGCGCTTGCGACTAGAACGATCACGATCGCGATCACGCTCTGACCTATGTCGATCTCTCGACCTGCTTCTTTTTCTACGACAAAATAAAACAGAAACAAATGTTAACAAATTTTTTTTTTAAATATAAATTGGTAGTACTAAAAAACAAAGTTTTTATGTGTACACGTTGCTTGGCGGTATTGAAAATATTTGAAACAATTTCAGGTTAAACTCTACTCATACGAGGAATTAAAAAAAGATTATTTGATTTTTTTTTTGAGAAAAACATTAGTTTCTGTTTTTTGTTATTTTAAATATCTAACCTATCTCTATCGCGCTCTCGGCTACGGTCTCTTCGACGCTCCTTAGAATTGGCACGTTCTTTCTCTTCTTTTTTTACTTTACCATCGGTGTCATTGTTATCCTTGTCCTTATCTTTCTCCTTATCTTTCTCAGCGAGAGATGCTTGAAGTTTTTCTTGCTCCTCCTGTTTTTGTAAAAAGAAATTTTAAATAAATTAAATGTTCGATCATTAGCTAGGTTAAATGAAAATAATATTGTAAACACCACGTTTTCACAGTTCGCCGACATTTTGTTGAATGGCATTAAGTCTACAGTTTTTTGTTTTTCGAAAATTCGGTATATATAACCAACTATCTTTGTAATATCACGATATGTTTTTGTTTTTATTATTTGCTTAAACAATTATGATCATTGTTAAAAAAAAGGACAAATATTTCGAAGATATTTAAAATCTTGAAAATTTGTAAAGAAAAAAGCTAAGAAGATATATTTACCAGTCGTTTTTTAATTTGGTCTTTCTTTTGTTGCAGAAATGCTTCTGGAATCCCAGTATCATTTTCTTGAGCTGAGACAAGTAGGTCCCAAAGTTCCCCCATAAAAGAGCGTGCATTTCTTCCATTTAAAAACCCTGTTAGATTGATCTGCATTTTTCGTGGATCCGGGAACTGTAAAACAAGTTGAAAGAGACTTTGTATACTCAATCTTTGTACAGATTATGATTAGTTCCTTTTTTGCTTAATAAAAGTTTATCATGCAATTTTTTTACTGCTGATTTTTTACGTATAGTTAGTTATGACTACTAAAAATTATAATTTGAAATTAAACAATGTTATGTAATAGAATAAATATAATATTATTTCGTTAACTGCTTTTCCCCCTCGAAAAAGCAGAGTTTTGCTCTTAAAATGTCTTACCAATAATAGTTATTGAGCACATAACTTACTGTGAAACCTGTTCAAAAAATATAAAATAATGTTTGCTGCAAGTTGTTGATCAGTGAATAAGGCAATATTGGTGAAATAATTGGAACACCAGTTTTCATGGTTACCTTAATCACTGCAATGTTAACTGTTGCAATGTTGCATAATAAGAGAAAAGCGCAAAGTGTTTGCGCAATAGCACTCTGTAATGAAGGTATTAGTAGAGAAAAAAATGTTTTATTAAGATTTGCTCAAGTCACGTTCCGTTGCCTCCAGTTGAATCCTAAATAAGTAAGTGAACGAGCAGTGTCGTTCAGGAGCCAATAATCACGCAAATTTTAACAGTACCTCCTGTTACGGAAAGTGATTCCATTGCTCTTTCCCCGCGATTAGCCAATGCCCCGAGCGCAGCAAAAGCCACGACAGACTTGTCTCCCTCGGTTACGAGTAGTAGCCGCCGGTACCGGTGACTGCGTGCACCAAAGGTGTGGCACCGAACTGCTCACTCTAGTCCGTGACTGCATCACTGGCTGACCGGCGTCAGCCGTTGTCGAAGTTCTCTGCTGCCAGCCATAGCAGGTAACAGCACAGGATCAGCTGCTGGCGTCGATGCCCCGCATACCAAGGCATTGGCATGCTGACGTAGAGACTGCTCTGTTGATTAGCTAGCAGCCCTGGGGCAGCCAGCACCAGAGGCGCAGCTGCTGCGTTACTGCACACGCGTGGCAGCGAGCTCGAGGAGGTGGTGCGAGGGCCTCGCACGAGGCTGCTGCGGCAGCTGATGCTGTTGCTGTTGCAACGCGGGGTCTCGTAGGTTGATCGTTGATCGGCGGCAAACCGGTGATATCGCGAGCATGGCGAAGGCTCGGTGCGGTAGCGGCTCGAGGAAGGTGATTCGACGGCGCGAATCGTTGACGGCTGATAGAAAGGCGGCCAATCGGATGTTGAGGAGTGTACATCCGAATGCCATTTGGACAAAAGGGTCGAGAGCCAACGGCCACCAACGGTCTCTACTTTTACTAACGGGGAATTCAAAGATATAAGATAAAATTTTGCTAACAGAAAATTTTGACGGAATCACTTTATTTACAATATTTCAATTTTCTCTTTTGACGTTTCATTGAATTTTATTTAATCTTTTATGTTCATAAGTTTCAGGATCAAAATTAAACAAAAACCATAAATATGTCAAAGTATCTTAAGGTATTTGCAAATTAAAAGAAATAATAAATAATTCTTTTGAACAGGATATCTTTACAGGTTTTTTTAATGTCTCCTTTTAATTTACTACTTCAATCTTGCAAAGTTTTAATTTATTAAAACTACTTTTACTTACCACTGCAAAAATTTCGTTTGTAAATTATAACAAAATAAAGAAAAGTAACAAAAAATGTTATAAGCATTGTTTAACTTTTGTTTTAATAATTCATTGATTTATATGTTGTATTAAACTCATGTAAAAAATTAAAAAAAAAGTTTACCAACAATTTCAAATAATAAATTTAAAATGTATAATAAATTCTCTTCCTCAAAATTTCTTATGGTCAGTGAGCAACAGAAGAAAAATCAGGCAAGTTTACCATTGCTCTATTACTTCTTTTTCTCGAGTTTAAAATAGCAAATTGCACAAATTTTTCCCACTAAGAAATTCTAGGTGAACTAGACGTTGTAAGCTGAAATAACATGTTTTTTAACACAGTAGTATGATGAGGGGAAAAAGCTGAGTAAACGTAAATTTCTATTACCAATTTCTTTGGTACTATTAAGATGAAACTGATCTTAATGAATACAAAAATCTATCCTTAAACAACTGAATTATATTTTCTTACCTTTTCTTCCAGTTGATTAATAACAAACTCTACTACGACGTCATCTTCCATTCCTAAGATTTGTGTAATCTTTGTTGTGATCCATGGTTTGATGACATCTAGTTTTACCTTCTGCATGTCCACCTAATACACAAGAATCACTACTGTAATTTTCCATTTTATATATAGTTATATATGTTTGTAAATAAATAACAATAAATATTTGTCTAAGAATTTTAAATAATTTTCCTTGTTATATAAATGATAACCGAGCACTCTCAAGCAAAAAGATAAAAGTATCGATTTATTTTTGTTATTTTTCTGTTAGAAACACAAGAAATATAACTAATATTTTACAGAAGCAAATATTTGTACAATAATGTTAAAAAGTGAAAAATATAAGTACCTTCTGAGTCAGTGAGTCTCCGAACTTCATCTGTTTTAACAGTTTTTTCTCCTTGTCACTGAACCTTGTGTCCTGTGTAGCGGTGGTCCCCTAAAATAACATGAGTAAAAATCCTTTACGGAATAATGGTACTAAACTACTTATAGCACCACTGAACACATGCATAAACGAATTATCGCGAGGCATCGGATATATTCTCACTAGCAGCAGGGAAGCTCGCTCTACGAAATTAGGTGAAGCCGAAAGGAAACAGATCTTACCGTGTACATCATTTTGGCGGCGTGTAGTTATACCCAGAGCGACGGAAAAAAAAGATCGACGTCAGCAGTGAGCAGCAGCGATGCTCATGGGTGGCCCCCGGCGGGCGCCGGTTGTTTGGCTTCCTCGAGGCGAGCTATGGAAGCCGCGGCGCCGGAAGGAGCCGCAAGCGTCGGCGTGTGCTGCGGGATCGATACGAGTGTCGTGCGTAGTGCGCCAGACGCTTGACCGAGCGCGGAATTTCCCCTACCGGCGGCCTGCCGCTCGCTTTCCCTGTAGATCCTGGGGCGATTGCCCGACTGGAACACGAGGGTAGACGTGGTCGTCCGGCTCCCTGCCTCCCGGATGGAACTATGCGGCCCTCGAGTCGACGAACGAAGTCCGTACGTTGGCTCCGCTCGGTCGGCTAGACGCGCGTGCAAGAGAGATGGAACACCGACGACGAATCTCTCCCGCGCCTCTCGCAGTGTATATATATATAGACTAACTTTTCTCCCTCTTTTTCACTGCTTGTGCACGTATGTACAGTATGGCCGACGTACGCACACACTGCCGCGCGACTGCGCGTGTCTGCGTATGCGTTGTGTGTGCTATGTAAGGTCTTTCTCGACTGCAGACTGCTGCTGCCGAGCGAACTCTTCTTCGCGAGGACAATTTTTACGCTGACAACGGCTTACTCGGTCTCCATCCTGCTATCGGCGAACTGCTGGGTCGACGAGATAATTAGTGGCGGCACGCGCTTACGCTTGCACCTGCCATTTTTTTTCCACCAACCACAACCGCTCGAACTTCGCCGAATGAGGCTAGCCAACAGTTTGGCCGAGAACGTGCCTGCTGCGCTTGCATTGGGTCGACAGACATGGCGGCCAATATTCCGACTATGTGCTCACTTCACACAGGTCGATGGTCCTCTAACCTCTATTTGCTAAGAAAATTGATAGTTTAGCTATATGTTACAGAATAAAGTTAGTATTTTCTAAAAATTCAAATATCATGGCTTATGAATTATTCAATAATTGACTCATTAAACATAACAGAGGAGCAATTATCTGTTAATTATAGAATAATGTTAAAGTTAGAGTGTATTTTCATGGAGCGATTAATTCGGTGCGAATAGCCCTTTGCTATAATGAGTGTGATAGAGAACCGAAAACATGACTTCTCTCTCGCACTCATACGTTAGCATGGAGTTCCCGCGTTATTTAAAATATTTTAAAAATATCGGTCAGCAGATGATAAAAAATATCTTCAGGATGTCTTAGCTAGTACTAGACCATATGTGCTAATCCGATGTTCCATTTTTTATCTTATAAAATTATACTTACTAATATTGTAAAGCATAGAAAACGTTAAGAATTTCATGAAGTTATTGAGAGGAAGCTATGAGCAACTCTTTCCAGATAGAATTATAGTGTAATAAAAAGTGACGCCAACTTTAAATGGTCGTTAGTATAAGGTTTTTTAATTTATATTTTATCAAAAACGTTTCTAGTATTTTGTAATGCAATGATTATTCATTGATTTTGTCATGCTACTTAATTATCTATGACGGTGTATTTGCGATTTCGGGCGTTCTCACTTTTTTGTTATAGTTGAGGGTATAGTGGTAGTTGCTGAAGTTCTCAACTTTGTTAGCATATTTGTCATTTACTCTAATTAAAATCTTTTAAATTGATTTATGGACTTTTCGCGGGCTGCATTCTTATCATATCCTTGCAGCAGTTTAACTTTATGAATAAACTCCAAGTGTTTTAGTCGAGTTATTAGTGAATGGTATTTTTGTCAAGTCCCTGTTTAAGCGCACCTCTTTTAGTGCGTAGTGGATCTTTATCTAGTTATTGTTCTGCTGGATGTTTATAATTAATTGTACAAATATTAGATTATAATGTGACGTGGAACGTATTATAGGATGCGCAAATAATTAATAAATATTTAACGCGTCCTCGTTTTAAGTAAATTCGCGAGCGCTTAATATTCACTCGGGAATTGAAGAACAGTATAATAGGGGATCGGGGATGTCTCGCGAGGATCGCGAGGAGCCCGCGCGTCACTTTTCACGTGCCGCACTCCCCGCGTGAATCGGGGAATCGGTGCAAACGGGTCAGTCGCGCAGGGCAGTGGGGCTCGCGAGGCACACCGGCACACCGATACACAAAGGCCCGCCGGGGGAGAGGAAGGCCGCCGCCGCTTTAAGTACGTACGTGTATACGACACGCGGCCGGCGAATATAATCCCGCAACTCAGAGTGGGAATAACGGTTCTTATACTACGGGCGGCCGAGCGCCCGCCTCATCGGAATTCGCGGCTGCGCCGGGTCCATTGGGTCAGCGGCCGTCTCTCCGCGAGCTGGCACCGGCCCGAGTCCCACATTTCAGCTTCCGCCTCGCTTTCGTCGAAAGCCCCGCTCGTCGGCGACGTCGTGACGCGCCCACGTTTGGCCGCCCCGATCTTTATCCGATCCGGTTACCGGATTTGCGAAATCATCGGTATTGCCTGTATAAAGGACTTCTTTTCGGTGTATCTTCGCATTTGTAGGTCATATTTTACTGTAAAATTGATATTGTACTTTACTTTTTGAGTTTCTATGCATCATGCTTTTGAGGCTTAGGTACTTACCTAAATTTGTTAAAAAAAAGTACATTAATTAATTGGGATGGATGTTAAGTCATCAGAGAGAAATTTGCTCGAAAGAAGGTACCCACTTTATGCGTTACTGAATTAGTCACTTGATATGACTCATGCTGTACACCAAAAATATTTTTAAAGCGGACAATTTATTGCAGATTGAAAAATGTTATTACTGCTCTTCAAAATCATAAATTGGTGAACGAAAGCCATGAAAACATTTTGAATCATCCATTCAGGTATTGCCCCACTTTCAATTTATTTTGCTGTGATTTACGATCATGAAAGAAAATTGGCGAAATAGTTCATGCTGATTCACAGAATTCTACATAATGGTCATGTCAAAACTACTGTTAGTTATAAATAATAAATTAAATACAATTTTTAAACTTATCTACTTATAATTAAATGGAATGCGATTCAAAAGGACGATGATTTCTTCGTACTTCAATAGAAATGGAAGTAAATTAAAAGAAGTCGATTGTAATTGAAAACTCAATTTATTATTCATAAAAATTTGTTTTTAATAAGGACTGGCATTAATTGCTATCTATGACGTCTTACAAATAATATTTTACACGACTTAATTTTCTACAGTTAAATACAAAACATATTTTTGCAAATTTTCGAATGTTTTAGAAATTCAAATAACTAATTAACTACTATAAAATAAAATACATATTAGATCTAAACGAAGAAACTTACTTGATAAATTAAATAAATAATAATAACGAATACACGTGAGAATTCATTTCACAATGCAAGGTAGACACTTTAACCAAAATCCATTTTTCCTTCTTTACATACACGTTATAAATATTAAGACATTTAAAATAAAATACTTTTGTCGTGTGCGGCGACAAAATGATAGAGATTCAATTATATTTCTCTACACGTATTAATTACAGTAATAAACTATAATTTGTTATAAATTAATATCCATAGTCTTGAAAATATTACAAAGTTACTTCCTAAGAATTAAGTCTTGATAATGTACATGCGATAAATCGCCTGAACTCTTTAGTTTTCTTGTGTGAGGCACTCACTTACGCCGTTGACGACTTTTAAGATATATTTACTACATCATTATTTTTTTTCCTGCAATTTGAAATCCAATTTATTGTTCAACCCCCCGCAACAAAGCGCAAAATTTATGAAGTGCACGATTAAAAAAAAAAAGCTAATAAAAAATAAGAACCAGCGCACAAATTTTTCCGGGCCGCTTATCGAGGAGAATTTCCCTCCGGCATCTCGCGCATCCAGAAAATTCGCGCTATCAAAACAGCGCCACTTTTCAAAAGGCGGACGGGAAATCCTCCTCGCGATCTAGGATCGGAGGAATCCTCGAAATTCCTCGGGCCCATTCAAAGTCTGCCCGACTCGTTAATTCGTTAAACCGTTAAGTTTTATACGATACATACGCCTCGGACTTTTCTTCCTCGCTTTTGCCGCGCATTGTGTGATGTGCCGCGAGGGGAAGACGCGCCGCTTTGTGTGCCCGACCGGGGGGCCTAGTTAGTGGGTCAAGTGCGCGCTCATATATATAAGCGCGCAAAGCGAATCGTTTGCATAAGTGCGCGCGCTCGCGAAAGAATGCGCGTAAAAGGAAGAAAGGAAGCCGATCGAACGGGGCCGATGACTCAGTGGCGGCAGGCAGCCGACGTCGCCTATGCGGAAGCGGCCGAGCATCCTCGCATCAGCTGTCGTTGCTCCGTTCCGCCTCCGAACTCGACGGGAGCTCTTCCCCTGCATCCCCCCAGCTAATGCAGAGTTTCCGCGTGCTCTTGTAAGGAGGTGTTATTACACGTGCGATTTTGATTAAATGAGCTGGAACTTTTCTTTTTTATGATAGAATTCAATGTGTAATTTACAAAAAATGTGAGTTGTAGTTAGACTGGTTGGTTTAATATAAGTAAATTTAAGTGCAAATATCTCTTACCTAATAATGGACGAAAATTAAGTTTTGCTCTATGAATTTTAAGTCGAATCATTTCGGTCACAATCTTGCTAATTTGCCTTTCAGTATTTTAAAATTTTACTCACGTGCGTAATTTAAAAAAAAGTTTAATCTTTTATTACAGAAACAGTTTACTTTTGTCATTCAGTTCACGAAATACGACCTGCTTTTTACACTTCACGTTAATTTGTTCTATCAACTTAAAATGTTTTATCAGCGGTTGTAGGGAACGCAAAAAGTCCATATAGTTAGTTCTAGTAAAACTTAGTTAACTATGTCAACCGCGTGTTCAGATGACGTAGCCCAATCCAGAAACTTAAAAATTCATTCATTCAAAACAAAGGCACATTAGGAGTACGGCTTGGTGGTGGGTCACTCTCGGCTATTATGCTTACGCGAGATAAGATAAAGATGAGCAGCGTCAGCAGCAGGGGGAGAGGAGGAGAAAAAGAATAGCTCGCTTCCTCGAAACGGTGCCTGCCAGCCTCCTCCAAAGGCAGGCCGTAAACCGGCTGAGGAGCGCGCGCCCGACCGGATTCGCCGGACTCCCCACCTCCGCGTCATTTCGCCTGCTCCCTTTTTATCGGGCCGCTCCCCCGATAACGCGAAATAAATCTCATTGTTCCTTTTGTTTCGCCTTCGAGGCCCCGGCGATTAGCACCGGCGAACCGTTACCAACTGCCTCGGCGCTCTCCGCTCTTTCATACGGGGAAAAATTTGCCTGCCGCTCCGATACGATGCCCTCCTACGCGGGATCTCCCAAGGGAGCGACTCGTTTACCAAAATCACGCCTACGTTTTTCGCGACCTCTCGGAGTACTCGTGCGGGTGGAAATGTTTTTCCCGTATGAAAGCGCGCACTACTCGTTGCTCGCGGGATTAGTCGGTCACGCGTCCTACTGTCAGTCCTGTCCGCGGGCCGTGGCGGGCGGAGCTAGACGCGCTGCCCGGGAGCGGTCCCTTAGAAGGGCGGCACTGGCGGCACGTCGGGCGTCGAGGAGCCGCCGAGCGTGTTCTTCGGCTTGCAGACGCAGCCGCTCTCCACGAGGACGTAGTCCTGGCCCGTGAGCGTCACCGGGCCCAGCGGGATCACTAAGAATAAGTACGGCACGTAGGTCTGCGTGCACTCGCCGTGCACTATGTCACAATCCTTCGATCTGAAACAAACGGGGAGATTTATTCGCTCAAAATCGTGTCTGACTAACTTTCTTATTAAGGGATGGAAATTTAATACGTAATTCTACATTTTTTTAATGGTTAGTATACAGTAGTAAATTGTTTAAATAATTAATTATTTGTGAGAGCTGCAGGTCTTAAAAAAAAATTGAAACTGAAAATGAGAAACCACCTTGATTGTAAATGATAATTTATTACTGGGAAGATGTATTATTATTGTTTGTGTGTAGGATGATACGGCTTTTTTTTATGGACCTTATTCAAGAGCCATAAATCTGGGATACAGCTACCTATTAGTCCATGCCTCGGACATAGCCGTTCGATTACATCTGTACAGATGTAATGCTTCTAACGATCTACGCAACCGATAGAGGTTGCATCGGTTTATTACAACTGTCCGTGCGTTTATTTTCTTTTTAAATTTAATAATATCTTGGCCGGAAAAAAATCGATTTCTCATCCGCTCTAATGACATTAATAAAACGTTAAATAAAATCTATAATCCAAGCCGTACAATCATTTTTCAATCCATCCGTTCCATATTTGGATCAATTAACGTCAATCAGAAATTTTAATAGATACCGCAAAGCCGATTGAAATTTCCAAATGGAAAACAGTTTATCCGCTCGACGGAGGCGCCGGTCACGCGAGGGACGATTTTCTTTAGAAACGAAGGATTCGCCTCGAGCGCTGCCTTGCGTCTCGATCCCCCTGCCCCAAGCGGAGACGAACCAGATTCCCCAAAAGTGGATTAAACGCTAGTTTTACATTTCGACCCACTGAGCTAGATCAACGCCGCGATTTTTCATTCCGATAAGGCCTTTAAAATTTCATAAGCCTCCTTTTCCGCTTTGTTTCACCTCCGCGGCTTCGCCTCTTGTTAATTGCCTTCTACTACAAATTCACCCGGCTTTCAGAACGTGAACAAAAAATGCGCGTAGAAAGTTCCTGGACGTGGTGAGGATTTAATTAGCGGCGGGTAATCGAGTACTCACTCGCACACTTCGAAGACGACCTGCTGCAGGAGATCGGGGAACTTTTGGACGATCGTCACTGGCTGACCGCTCGTTAAACTGACTCCGTACATGGGCGCCGTCGTGTTGTACCTCGTTTTGCAGAGCCTCGAGGGCGAGCCGCATGTGTCCTTCGCCGAAAACGAACGGGCTGCAAGAGATCCAGTATTATATTATTGCATCCCAAACAATTGTTTTTTAATTGCGATAATTGACATGATGTATGTTGGAGCATTTAATTTAACTGCGTATCAAAATTTTTAGGGTTAAAGGATATAATTATAATAGCTATAAGTATGTTGGGAATAGAAATTTAATTTCATGCTTATACGAAATTAAATTCGATTTTTGCTAAATAACTTATTTTATTGTTAACTTTTTAATTATTACGGTATAAAGTTATGTAGGTCTCGTTTTATACCTAAATATGTGTATTTTTCTTCATTATAGACGAAATCAAGTTCAACAGCACCTTTTAAAAAATATGCTCATTAAAAACTACACTTAAAAAGTTACTATCCTAGCCCAGTGTACATAAGCCCGAAGGAATTTAACGCTTGTCCAAACTACTCACGAATCATCAATCAAACGATAAAAACAAAGTATTGCCCCGGGTCGATCTTGACAATGAGCTACCCGCGGCACGTCATCGCTCTCGCTTTTTCGCCTCATTGGCGCGCGTGAGAAACCATTTATCCGCAAAACCCGTAGAGCTCCTCACTTTTTGCACCCCTCTCTACGTAAAGTCACGACCAAATTTTCATCTCCTCCTCTATCTCTTTCTCTTAAAAGAAAAAGAGAACGAGGGCTCAAAGCGACGCGCGCCGCGGCAAAAAAAAAAGGAGGCTCACCGGGGTGACGAGCCGGCGCAGCTGCGATTACACTCGAAACTCGAGAGTCGCCGGTCGCCTCGGTCCCGTTATCGCCGCGCCGCGAGCCGATAACTGTATTGGCTCCGAGGCGCAGACCGCGAGCGCGCGCTCGTCCTTTTCCACTTTTTCACCCGGCCGTGTGTATACCGCGCGGATTCGCGCGAGCATAATGACCAATTATTATCCCCGCGCCTGGATCAATCAGCCGGCCGCCCGATTTCGCGAGAAACGCTCTCGGAGCTTTTTGCGCGGTGGGCACTTGTACGGACACGGAGCCATTGAGACGCGGGAATCCGAGCCGAGGCACAGTTTTAATCGTGTCGCGGTGATGCCGAGTTATTGGGAAAACTGGAATCACCGGCGCGGCTGCGCGTGTTTACTTGCATTTTTTGTTGCGTTAGATTTATACAATGTTTCACTTCGGCGAAGTGCTCGTGATTATGTGTTATTACGACGTTGGAAAATATCGTCCGTTAAAATGGTACCATTACACATTTTTTGTCTAATGAATGACAGTGTATATCTTTCGGTCACTCGAATAAGTAGATCTGTGTTTGAAAGATAATTTACTAGTTTAAGAAGTAGATACATTTATTTTTTAAATATGGAGTAGTACGATATGTTTTTATTAAATTTTTAACTGTTGATGAAAATGTTTGAGTCGGTACCTCAATTATTATCGAACCATTATTGACAGGAAGTTTCTTTTCACGTAAGAAAAAGCTGATCGATCACGGAGCAAAAAATTCTTTGACGTCATTTTGTTACGGTACCACAAGTAATAATTTACTTTAAACGATAAAAAACACTTTGAAATTCCTCTTTTATTATTGAATTATAATCAACAATTTAATTTTCTAATTTTTATATTACTGATGTGAATAAAGAAAATTCGTTAAAAATTTTAATTTTACCTTTCTTAAGAAATCAAAACCTTAAATAATATTTTTTACTTTTTCCTATTACGATAGCACATCGAACAGCAATACAAATCAGTAAGTAAAATATTACCTTATCTTCAATTTTCCCGTAATATACGAAACAATTTAAAGATTTATCCGAGAAAAATTAAAAAGAATTTCAATTAATCCTAGATGTTCTGAATTACCCTTGGCCCTTACAGCTCCCCTTTCAAAGACCAAAAAAATCTTTAAAAGCGTGATGCACGAGCTCGTTAAGAGGCCGCGGGGGAAAAAAAGGAAGAAAATAGCCGATGATCCCTTGAGGCGCGTACCTGCAGCCGCGCGATTCGATCTGCCGATGAACAATGCGCGTGGCGACTCCCACGCTCGGAGGTGCACGAGGGGCTGCGCGCGAAACGGGTTTTCGTGTCACAGGCACAGCGGGGCGATCCGCGGCCCACTTCGCCGTCACTTGCCCCGTCCCCTTTGACTTTCCGATCGGCCGCGGAAAATTCGCCGCGCGCGTAACAGTTTCTCGGCTGCGCGACCCCCTGGCACGCGTTGCCACGGCGCGTGCGAACTTGAACTTCAACTTGAACTTGGGCGAGCCCGAGGCCCCGCGGCGGCATGCCCGATTCGTAATTATAGTGAAAGGCACGACGCGCGGTGACGAGGTCGGTGTTTATTGTCCGGTTGGCACGTGTGCACTGATGGTATGTGGGGTTCAGCGTTGCTTTTCGTTTTTTTTTCAGAAAATTGCCGGAGAAAGTTCGATTGACCTTATAGTGCAATTTTCATTCAATTATGAGATGTTCCCTACTTTTGCTACAAAATTTGTAAGCTGACTTTTAATAGAGGTATAAAGTCTTGGCGTTGCGCGAAAAGTCATTAATTAATTTACTAAAAAAGTAGACGTACATAAAGAAGGAAAATAAGATTCTATGAAATGAATAAGTTTAACTTTACAAAATATTTATTACCCTTTTGCTAAATTAAATTTCATGAACAGGTATTATACTAAACACCATAATGAAAGGAACATATCACTGTTAAAGTAAGAACAATGGCAACATAAAGAAAGTTTATTGGGGCTGAAGATATTTTAGTCCTTAGAGGAGTATCGGTTGCGCGCTATCGTAAAGTATTTATTGCGAATGGAAGTTATAAAGGATGAAAGTTTATGGTCTTACCGGATCGAGAGTTGCTGGCTATGCTGTAATCGCCCTGCGCTGCCTTATAGTTGTTTAGAAGCGCCTGCCTCGTTAATTCCGGGTCTATCGTGCGGGGCTGATAATGCCTGGCTGTTCGACTGTTTCCACTCCAGAGGTTCTTAAAACTGCGCGAGATCGCCGCACTGAAAAAATCCGATGCCTCTATTATGATCGGAAAATCGAATATAATGACGATAAATGCGCAACGTCGATGGCAAAGTTATCGTCCTGTTTAATTCAATATTTTCGTTTCAATTTTTCAAGTATCCTGTACGTACGTAAATTTTATCCTTATACTTCTACTTTACTTTGTATACGTACACGCTATTAACTACGATTAAAATGTAAATTTTACTGGTTTCGATTATAAAACGTTAAACTTTACGTGTATAGGGTATTCTATTAATCTTATATAATGTACAAACTAAAATCATACTATTAAAAGTATACATTTTTTGAAATTTATAATCATTTAAAAAAAAATACAAAAATAAACTATACGCCTTATAAAACATGCCAAAATTTTCTGGTAAAAACAAGCGATCAACAGCAAGTCTCTGTAAAAAGGAAGCCAGAAAAATGAAGTGTACTCACGTGGGGTACTGCATGTTGTTGGGCCCGAGGCAGTCGGTGGAGTCAGTGAGCGCGTCGCCCCACACGTACTTGAGGCCCATGCCGGTGCCCTGGCACTTCTTGGCCGCGTCGGCGACCGCCAGCAGTGCGAGCAGCAGCGCGAGCCGCTGGTAGCCACTCACCTGCAAAACGAGAGCGTTTTCGCTTTTTAGCACGCGCGAGAAACACGCGGAAGTGCCGGCTGCCACTCTCCACCCATCCCAAATGTTCTCGTTCTCCTTTTACCCTTCGTGTACTTTTCCTTTTTTTCCTCCTCTTTTTCGTTTACTTTCCGTTTTTAGAATTTTTTTGCACGCTTCTTTCGAGTTCAACGTTTCTCTTTTTTACGGGCGTTTCAAATTTTTATTTTCGCCCTGGTATTTTATTATTTAATTAAGTCGGGTTATCGATGTTATTTATGTTACCAGATTTTATCAGTTATTAGGTATAGCAAAGTCGTAAATAAAGTAAGTGTACATTTATGAAGGAAGTATCGTTAAAAAATGCGCTCAATAATTTAAAAATTGTTTTTAATCATGAAAGCAAGTACAAAATACAAAAGTTTTTATGGTCTAGTAGTATAAATTACATAGGTAACATAACTAATAAAAATTTGGCTTATTTTGAGTGCACCCGACTAGTGCTCGTCAAGTCACCGTCTGGATCACTACATTTACGAAATAAAAAATAATCACGATTCAAATTTAAAAAAAAATAACTAAACCATCCAGACATCGCTGATAAGTTTCATCTCCACGAATCTCTTCTTATACCCCCGAACGCAATGTTTTCCTTGGCTCGCTTTGCTCTTAAGGTCGAATTAAGTTCTAAATTATGAGTATACCGTTTTCGCGGGCATATTTACAGTATCCACCTGGAACGCACTCGCTCCGGCGAAGGAAGTCGCGAAATTGCGTAATTCCGCAGAAGCCAACGTCCCTGCTGAATTTCGGAATTACCGTTACGCATCGCATTACCGGCTTCGGGAAGAAGTAGCCGGATTACTTCTGCCAGCCGCCGCGCTGCTACGTCCCCGGCTAGACGATGATAAATATCAGGTTTACGCGCATACATTACGTTATATCTTCATTATGCCCGCTTAATAAGCGCATTCGCTCGTTGCGGTGAAAATATTTTCGACGAAATTACTTGCTCGACTCCGTCGCAAATGTGTTTATTTTATTGAAATTCAAATTAAACTTTTTTAATTGGCTATTTAGAAATTGACGATTTATGGGAGTTCAGTAGTAACAGAATTTGAAAACGAGAATTTAAAAATTAATGTCATCGAGTATTTACTTCTATCTGTTGTTGAAAAAAGAATGGATAATTTTGTTTTTATGTTTGATTATATTGTAAATCCAAGAAAAGATAACTGATTGCAGAGAAACTAATTGTATGCCATTTCCCTTCCGTTACTCGGGCTGTACAGTTATTCAACTAGTATGCTTTGGCTAATCAAGGATTAGCCATTGAAAATGTCAAGAAATCGTCAAACCGCAAGGAAAGAATCGATGTGCACTTGGAGATAATTCGAGGTTTCTGGGTTGCGATCCACATAAATTTCCGTTATGTCGCGTGTATGTGTGCAAGCAGTGAAGACGACGCTAACGAAACGAGTGAAAGCTCGGGCGAGAAAGGTACCCTTTTTAATTGACAGTATCAACGCATACACCCTGCTCTGGATTCATCGTCGCTTCCGGATTGCCAAAAATTTAGTCGATCAATTTTGGCAAGCCGGGCCGAGTCGTTGACTTTGTAAGCGAATTCAGTTTTGAGTTTCTAGTGAGTTTCTCTTTTTGGAGCTGACCGAAGGCAACTATTTTTCTAAAGTACTTGTATTGTAGAAATGTGAAATGTCAACACGTATTGAATATTTATTGCTTATTATTTGTAAAGGATTTTAATAAGTTTGCATTTATTTTATAATGTATTTACGTTAGAAAATTGGAGTCGTTATTTGAAATTTTAACTCAAGCATAATTATTTACGATAATCTTGATTAGAACCAGTGACATTTACCATTAGCGTTTACGGTTTAGT
>JAXIUT010000009.1:30826489-30923862 GCA_035586675.1 Eurytoma californica | reverse complement strand
TTTTAACTCAAGCATAATTATTTACGATAATCTTGATTAGAACCAGTGACATTTACCATTAGCGTTTACGGTTTAGTACGTGTCCGACGCGTCACTTGTAAAAGTATTTTTACATTCTAGCGTCTGACTAGTCCCTGTACTCGAACTACTTGTCGAGACGACACAGTAAGAGAAAAATCTAATATTTACTCGACGTTTTAAAAAATTTTGCTATTGAACAATCATAATTTAAATTAACTTTTCTACTCACTATATTGTTCGCAATATCTTTTGAGTATTAAATTGACTGTTTGATTGATCTGTAATATTTTACATGATTAAGAAACAAGCAGTACTTATATATCATTCCTATTAACATCTTATATGTAATTTTCTTATTTAGATTATCGTACTTAATATTTATTATACACGCACCGCTTTATACGTTGCTTAAGATTTAGTAAGAGGTAATAAATGTCCTCTTAAATTCATGACTCACAATTACAGTTAATATGAGAAATTAGTTTACGCAAATAAAAATAAATCAAACTAAAAGAAAATGGTAGTATCAATCTTAATTCTGATTTAAATAAAGGATGCTTAAAAAAGGAATACATGAATTAATTAGATAAATCAATTACTTTATTGTACTCAGTATTATCAAAAGCATAACAGCAGAAATTAATGAATTTTTTGTCTGTACAATTTCAAGCTAATTAATCTTCGTTTAAAAAATAACCAGCCATTCTTTGCTTCGCTAATTTGCATGACTTTGTCTCACGTCACGCTGGGCACTCGTCAAACCTGACGCAAGAGCTCACAGAAAAAAAAAAGAACAGGATAACAAATGAACCGAAGGAAAAGTCGTAGAAATCTTCCGCGTTCTCGGCGGCGAACAAAGAAAAAAAAGGCCCGAAAAATCACGGCTCCCCGGCGCTGTTAAGTAATTTATGCGCTGGCGTAGCGCGCAACCTTGAGCGCTCGATTTCCTAGAAGGCGGCGCGAGAGAGCGAGCAAGGCTGGTCGTTGACCGTAACAGGTGTCATGGACCGCGGCCACGTGAAAAGCGCGCCGCGCTCTTGACATTCGAACGTGTATACGTATATAAGCGAGGCGCAAAAATCACGGGAGCTATACAGCTGTGGCCGGGGACGAGGCGGGGGTCCTGCTCCTTTTGCCGATGGCGCGGATAAATCCGGTGCGCGTCGCTTTGAGAAGTAACGAGTTTCTGTTTGCTTTTATTTTCGACGAGGTGCGATTCACTGCACTTTTTCGGCTTTCCCTTCGCTTGGCTGTCGGCTTGAAGTGAGGAATTTCTAATTATTGTCAAGTTGCGCTGCATTTTTTTTTCTTCAGATTTATCTGCCGTGATCTTTTATCCGGAGTAATCAAAATATTTTGAAACCAGGAAATTCGGACTTTTATATCCTGGAGGATAAGAATTACAATTGAAAAAAAGAAAATTTTATTCAACAATGTATTTAAGGATTAAAAAGAACAATAAATACTCAAATCCGCGATAGTTTAGTAGAAATAAAAAAATCTTTTTTATAGCATATCGGTAACGGTTCTTGCTTTAATCATATTTATTTGTATCATAAATTACAACGTAACAGTTACCCGTGTAAAAAGCATTTCAATAACAGCCATCGCAATTCTCGTGAACTAAAAATTTACCACACCATATCTAATAATCCGAAAGCGTCCTCCTTAAAATCAGTACATCTCCAACTTAAAAAAAAAAACAACAATCCCGCTTTAAAATTTATTCTTCCTCCCGAACATGAGCGCCTCGATTCCCTCGCACAATGCCCCTCTTCTGAGAAATATACACCAGAGATAACGTGAATTCGCCCGCTGAGAAAAAAGGATATAAAGGATTGATTGGCGGTAATGCCTCGCGGCAATTGCCCCTCTCTCAACGCCTTTTTTTCCGGCGCCGGAGCGAGCAATTTCGCTGGAGTGCGTTTCACCTGGTTCTCGCGCATCATTAGGAACAAATTTGTCGCGGCCGGCGAGCGCCTTCCGCGGGATCGAGAGCGTTTGGTCGCGCGGGCAATATCCGCGCCGCACGCTACTCCTTTTTCCGCGTTACTCAACCGTTATGCAACGACCTTAAACGAGCGGTCGTTCGCGCGAACGCGCTTATTAATCGATGAGCCAGCTTAGTCAGCTGTGCCGCCGGCTCGCGATCTTACGAGCCTTTGAGGTTTATGAATGAATTTTTTTTTTTAATAGACAAACACGTGTAAGCGATTTTTTGTTGCACTTTAAATAATTTATCGGCTCGTTGAACTTATTCGTAATGGCCACTTTCCTTGGTTATTATATCAAGGTGTTTAAAAGGGAATTTAACATAAGACGAGAGAAACGATGTGGAAAAAGAGCGGAGTAGAAGCCGCGAAAGCTTTTTTTGCGTCGACACGCGTACAAAAAAAATTTCTTCGCCAAAAGCAGAAAGCATAACAAGACAACTTTCGTTGACATCCGCGGCGAGGAGGCTCCGCTTCAAGACTGTTTTCTCGCCTGGGGTCGCGATAACGCACGCGGATGCAAAAACTGGTAAGGACGCGCGCTCTCTAATTTTCTTGCGGGAGATATCTCGATGCCATTAGGCTTATCTGGGATGCGACAGTGAAAACGTCCACTGCCGATTTAGGGGTAAAAGTCCCTCTAATTGGTTCGTACTCGATTTTTCGATTCCACGCCGATTTTCCCACAAGTGTGAAAAACGAGCTATCGGTTTCTACGCTCGCTCCGCAAAAAGAAAGCAACCCGATCGGTTGTATACCTAATCTTCTAACGATTCGACGTAAATGGCGATCGCTTGGAGGTACAAAAATGAGAAAAAAAGAAGGCGACGCGCTTAATGAAAATTAAAAAGGCAGAAAATATTCGCGCTCTCCCGGGAAAGAATGCGAGCCCCGCGGAGCGTCTCGGGTTTCCGCGTGCTTTTCCGGTCGACCGGGCGCGGCCCGCGGGCGCGAGACGGCCGCCGAGCGGATTTTCGCACGCAAGTCACGCTGCGCTAATCCCGAGCGATGTGCCGGGTAATTGGCGACGCGATGCTCGCGATCTCCGTCCCAAAGGCCATTGGCGCCCCTCATTATCATCGCCTCGTAACGGCTCGCCTCTTGCGACTTTCTGATAAGTGTCCGCCGGCGATTTGACTTTGGTGCTTGAACCGAAAAAGCGTAAGATGCTCTGTACACGGGGAAACGTTTGTGTGAAATTTGACGCGGGACTTTAGATGTTTTATTTAATTTTAGAGTTAGAATTTGTAAGGAAATTTAAATTGTTGCTTAAAGAAATTTTGGATAAAAAATCTTAAAATGAATTAAAATTTCGTTGAGAAAATACATTGAATTTACAAGTGTTGATTTTTTGGTTGTTTTTTATATTATCCGATGTTCAACAGGCTAAAATTAAAAGTGATTTAGAGGATGAGTTGCTAAGTGGTACGCGAGGTGTGATTCTAATCTTTAATTTGACCTTAATGCATTATCATTTTTTGATCTGATAATAAGCAGTAGGAAGTGCAGCGCGCATTAGATTTTTTCACCTGACTGCTCATGACTAGCAATACTGGATTACTGCAATTCATGCAATAAATTGACTATGATTTTATCTTTATTAACTTTGTAAGATAATATGTACGTAAAATTTATTTACATTGATCTGTATAACAAATTATTTAATCTGAAACTCATATAATTTATTTTAATTAAAAAGTGGGAATACACGAAGTAGGTAGTACTTCGAGCGCACAGGTATAATAAATGATTTTGAAATACTTAAAAATAAAATTACTCTCTAAGTAATTATATCAAGATAAACGAAATGAGCGTATAAATAAAATTAAACACCAGAATATAAATTAGTGTATTTAAATCAATGATAAGTAATGTAAAAGTAGTAATAATGAAAAATTACAAATATTTAATTCTTTTCCAATTATCTATAGATTGTGAAACTAACGGATTTGTATTCCTTAAAAATGTATTAATTTTTATTCATTTATGAAAGGCTTCAATTTAGATAAAATCATCTAATAAGTCTTATAAATCAGAATATTTGAAAAAAATTTCTATAATATTACTTTTTGTTATTTCACATTTAACACTAACTACACTGTAATAACGAAAATTTTAGTAGAAAATGTGTTAAAGAAAAAAAAAGAATAAAAAGTATTATCAACAGTTTCCACAAAATAAACAAAAAATTCTCAACGGTTAAACGTAGACGTACAAGCGTCTCGAATCGTACAAAAAATCGGTAACATTAACCAGGCACGTCGACGTGCGCGCGCGCTCGTCCCGAATTGTCATTCAAGCCTCAAAAAGCCCGTCTCGCGCGTTTCACCCGTCCACTCTCGAGACACTTTCCACGCGGTTAACGCACACAAAAAAAAAAGAAAGAAAAGGAAGCGCCCGGGTCTTCCCTTCGGCCGAACTCGCTCATCGGGAATTTCACGCACGCAGTGGTCCAGCGCCGGCGCGCGCGGTCCGTTAACGGTATAAAGGCGCGCGCGCGCGCATTAGGCATCCGAAAAGTCCGAGCGGGGCTCATCCCTCGCGCGCAGGCGGCGTAACGGTATATGTAATACGCGGCTCGGTATTTCGGCGGCCGGCCGCGCGTGCACCATCATCTCGGAGCAGGAGCCGACGAGGATCTCTCTCGCCGGCTTTTCTTAAGTAACACTTGCGTAATGGTCTTCCCGTGGGCGTGCTCTTTTTTTTCCTTATCTCGGCGAGCGTGACCCGGGAAAACGTTGATCTTGAAACCAATTTTTTTTTTAGTGGCAGATGGAGGATACGCCTCTGCGACCGGCTCGTAAATTAGTAGGATCTTCGCGCCTTCGAAGAGTAATAAAATTGACCTTTATTTTTACAGTTTTTAATTTTGTAAGTGCATCCAGCATTAATTTATTTAATGCTGGTCACAAGTATCTGACAAGATTAGGTATTCAAGATAGCAAAAATTTAAAAAAAATAAAATACGAAAAGTGTAGTAACTTAGCACAATCGGTAAACTCCAAAATGATTTTAACGAAATAATTTCCATTCCAAGCATTACTTAACTAATTGATTTTGTTCAAATAACTCTTTCATCTAAAAAAGGAATTCCACGATCGGTATCGATCGGTAAGCCACGAAAATCGAGCACCTATACCTCGACGTTCTTAGCTTCACAAAAGTGTCTACCTGATCTAAATTCCGAAACGCGACAGAAGAAAAGTCCCCGGCGCTCTATCATCATCCCGGGACAAAGCGATTGCACTATTCGCCGGGAGGCGCGTGTATACCTGAGCGGTATTTTTCTAACGATTTTATCTCGCTCTCGGGATGCACTCAACGATCTGTTGCTCGTAAACGCAGCCGATCGCACTCCACTTTGCGCGCGAGCTACACGTAACTATTACGGTCTTTTCCGGCATTCTTCACCGTGGGGTTTATAGTGATTGAATGCTAATGGCCCGTAGTTTTCGAGAGGTGCTTCGCCTTCTTTCATCGCGACGTTTTATCGCTTTTTTAGCGTTTCTTTGGATTTCAAGTGAAATTAAGTGACTTTCCTTCATGAAAGAAAGATTTTCGTTTTACGATTGCGTTGAAAGTAAAAATATAGGATTAAAGGCGTCGAATAAAGTTATTTCAATTTAACATAAAAAATAAATGATATTTTACTAAAAAAAAAGAAAAGTACATTAGGAATACAACTACAAATTACTTACGCTCTGTCATAAAGAACAGGTAAACATCACAGGTAAAAATCTCGACCCAACAAAAGTAGCGCGCATGAAAATCGTTAAAGTAAAAGAGATAAGGAAGTGATTCGTACTCACCCCGAAGAACCTTATCCTCGTCATTATCGTGCGTTCAACTCGTCAGCTGTGCCGAGCAGTGCGGTCCCACGGAGGCCGTTGACGTGCAGCTCGCGGTCCCTCGCTTATTAGCGTATACAAACAAAAACAGACGGGCACCGCGCGTTTCGATCGGCCGTGTGTTATAATATCGGTACCCCGGTGCGCGACGTGCCGATCAGAGACGCGCGTCGCAAGGGACGTACCAACGCGGTGGCAGCGTCGAAAAGTGGGTCAGAGGGGCTGCGCGCTCGGTCGCGCGATCGGATGGGCCTGGCCGCGTCGGCTGCGCCTCCTTCGGATCCTCGCAGGTGGATGTCCAGAGGTCGACTGGTAGGAAGTGCGCGCACCGCGAGCGGCTTAGGCGCGCGCCGCCACGGGGACGTGGAGAGGACGTGAACCGGCTGCCGCGCGCGACAGAGACGGAGAGCGAGGAGGGAGGGAAGGAGGCTCCCGTTGGACCCGCGCGCGCGCGCGCTCCTAAACGCCTCCTCGCCTACTCTCCTCTATATCGTTTCCCCCCCTGACGAGCGCCGGCTTTTTACCCGAGCGACTGAATACCGTCGGGTTCCCTTTTTTTCTGCTACTTGCCTCCTATATATACCGCGCTGGATCTTCAAGCACGCACTTGCCGCTTTTTTTTTTCGAGCACCGCCTTCCGCGAGATGGGATGCGGTGATAGGCCTGGACCCTGCCTTTCTTGTGAATGAATTCCGCGGAATTGATCGCGTCCGTCGAGCTTTCACGGGCTACTGTCTTTTCGGAGTGCTGTGGATTTTTTTTGGAGTTGTGAACTTTTGCTATAAGTGATGTTCAGAATGGAGTAAGTTTAGAAACTAGTGCAATTTTTAATTTGCTACTTTTATAGTAGCATAAGTGTCAGTAGTTGAAAAATTATTTATACAAATAATGGTAGAGGACATAAAAAATGTTATTAATATTAATGCTAAATGTAATCTAAGCTTCATTTATTGGAATGATAACTGCATTTGTTTTGTTTAAAAATGGCTGGACATGCGCAATAATAATAATAATGTGAGCTTTTGGAATACACAGATCCAGACTGCAGTTTATTGATGCATAAAACAAAATTTATAATTAAAACTGAATGCCATTCACAGAAAGATACTTATCTAAAAAATCTATGCTTTATTGTTAATAAAACATTTTAAAAAATTTACTACAGTAACCTGTCAAATTGAAAATCATACTCCAGAGCTCCTTAAACTGAAAATTTCACAAATCAAACGAAGTCGATAAATAATACGAAATGATGTTTGTTAAAGTTGTAATGTCGATCGACATTAAACAAATTTTATTGACGCATGAAATTACATACATTTAAAAATTAAACTGTTTCATAGTTGACAATTTCTTAGATACTATACTATGCCTTTAATCTAGCTATTTTACAAAAATTCTTGACAAAATGAAAAATTTAAAAAAATGATATAAATCTTTAAAATTACACGCGTGTACAAAAAAGTGCAATTAATTGATCAATTAATTATTTATGAATTTTAAGATTGGATCATTTAATTCTTCTAAGAAACTTATAAACTACCTGAAGCGCTTCTGGATAAATACTCTTTTTTCCTTTTTTGTAAAAATTTAAAGTCATTTGTTATCTAAACTGGAAAGGAAAAAATGGAGTATTTATACTATATTTCTATACAATGCGAGATTATCGATATAAACTAAATAAACATTCATTAACAATGGAAGGTGGAAACAAGTGCTCTAATTTTGTTACGTTGCTTACTAAGTATGAATTCACGTGATAATTGAAACGTCAATGTTTACTACAAGATTATGTCAAAGTGTCCCTACTTAATTTAGGAATATTTAGTTTTCCAGTGTCCATCATACACACATTTTCTCTGTAACAGTCAACGTTACCATGTCTTTACGATATGCTGTAAAAGCATTCTAAGTTTGTCGTAACAAAAATATTCAAAACTTTCTGCAACGCTAAATAGTGCGTTACTTTTTTTTATATCTCTGTACAATACATAATACGTAATTGTATTAAGTGAAAATTGAATAAAATCCTAAATAATGAAACTCATAATGAATTTCTCTTCATTTCATGTAAATATTACGTTATGTTAATCGTCAAATTTGATGGAGTTAACGCTCATGTCTATCTGTCCACCTCGATAACTACCGCGCTTCTTTTTAGTTTTCTCGTGGCGAAAAGATTTACCTCGCGTGAATTTTAGGTCCAGATTAGCTCTTTCTCCCCACGATCCTCTTGCACCTCTCTGAAATTAAATAAAACAATGTTAAATTAGTAATTAGTAATTTACACATTTTTACTACAAATTTAATCGATAAGTAAAACGACAATCGCATTTTTTTTCAATTACTGTACAAATTTTATTTAAACCTCATTCCGTTAAAATTAAAAATGCTTACCATAAAGAAAAACGTATCTATCTAAGTTCAATCATCGAATGTGATTTTTTTGTTTTGCTGTTGTGTATCGTTTCCGAATCCTTTTCTGTCACCGCCGAACGATTTTCTAAAGCCATCGCCGCCACCGCGTCCACGGCCACCACCTCTATCGTTTCCACCCCATGATTTCCTGTTGTCGTAGCCACCCCTACCGCCACGATCACCGCCACCTCGCCCGCCGCGGAAACCGCCTCTGTCTCCATCACGACCGCCTCTGAAGCCGCCGCCACCCCGTCCCCCACGGAAACCACCTCGATCGCCATCGCGTCCACCGCGGAAACCGCCCCGACCTCCGCGGAATCCACCCCGATCACCGTCACGTCCTCCTCGGAAACCGCCTCGACCCCGACCGCGGAAGTCACTACCACCACTGTGCCTCTTAAAGTCGCCGTTTGCCTCCTCGCCATCCTGCAATTAAGAGAAACGACAGGTCAATCGCCGTTTTTTTTATATGAAAGTTTATCCGATATTTGTTCATTTGATCATTTTGTATATTCTGAAAGTGGAATGATTATTTTACTAGCAACATTGGTTAAATGCAAGGAAACATCACAAATACGAAAACATTTTTTCTAACATTACTTGCAATAAGAGCTTTCATTAAAGTCGGCTTATGACCTGTGTCTCTCTTTTGCCGTTTCCGAGCATTTACCTTTGCCTCAAATGAGTTATTTGCCAGCTGAGGATCCAGATCTACTTCATCATCTTTCACACGTCTGAAAGGTGTGTTTTTCTGTGGAATCAACGTAAAATGAGTATTAATTACTGTTTGAAACGACACTCTTTCATTTTTACATATCAAATGAACAAATATTTTTCAGAACAAAAAATAAGTAAAATATTGAAATTTTAAAATTACTTCTATTTACCTTTTCACCGTTTTGTTCGCCACCTTTCACAAAATTGCTGTAATTATTTTTGACAAATTTCTTTGCAGGTTTTTCACCCTCTTCTTCATCATCACCTTCGTGTTTCCGTTTTGCCGAATTAACTGTCGCAGGCTTTGCCTTTACTTCGTTTTCTTCTGAACTGGACTCTTCTTCAGAACTTGATTCCTTCTTTTTTGCTGGCTTAACATTAGCTTTCGCTGGAGCCTTTGCCGGGGCTTCATCAGAATCGTCAGAGTCCTCGCTTGAAGATTCCTTCGCTGCTTTTGGCTAAAAATATAAATTTTGTCAATTATAAAATTTTCCATAACTGAAAGTAAATTAATTGCATTAAATTTTTTGCATATTTTATTAATATAAAATATAATTATCTTACTGTGCTTACGGCTTTAGCAGGTGTAGCTACAGTTTTAGACGCTGCTTTAGTCTGAACTTTTGGCGCTTCATCTGAATCATCGCTTGAATCATCGCTAGATGATTCCTTCTTTGCTGCCTTAGCAATGGGTTTAGCTGGGACTGCAGCCTTCTTTGCAGGTGGTTCTTCGTCACTGCTGTCTTCCTCACTTGAAGATTCCTTTTTAGTTGCAGGAGTTACTTTTGGTGCTGGTTTTGCAGGGGTCTTCTTTGGTGGCTCTTCATCAGAAGAGTCATCAGATGAAGACTCTTTCTTGGCAACAGGTTTTGCTGCAACTTTTGCAGGTGTAGCCTTTGCTGCAGTTGGCTTTACAGGTGTTTTTGCAGGAGTAGCTTTAACTGCTGGTTTTTCATCTTCTGAAGAATCATCTGAGTCTTCGCTCGAAGACTCTTGCTTCTTTGCTGGTGTAGGTTTTGCTAGTGCTGCAGGCTTAGCAGCAGGTTTGGGAGTTGGCTTTTCATCTTCAGATGATTCTTCAGATGATGATTCTTTTTTCTTCATTGGTACCTTAGCTACAGGTTTCACTGGAGTTTTGACTGGAGCTTTAGCTACTGGTTTAGCAGGAGTCTCATCCTCACTGGAAGACTCCTCTGAAGATTCTTCCTTTTTCGCTGGAGCCTTAACGAAAGTCTTCACTGGAGTCTTAAGAGGAGCTTTCTGAACTGCAGGTTTAGCTGTTGGAGCCTCATCTTCACTAGACGATTCCTCGGATGAAGATTCTTGTTTCTTTGCAACTACCTTGGCTGGTGCTTTTGCAACAACTGGTGTTTTTTGGGCTACAGGTTTAGCAGCTGGTTTTTCATCCTCACTGGAAGATTCTTCAGATGAAGATTCTTGTTTCTTTGCTGGTACTTTAGCTGGTACATTTGCAGGGGTTTTTGCTGGAATCTTTGCTGGAGTTTTTTGAACAGCAATCTTTGCAGCTGGTACTTCTTCTTCGCTTGAAGACTCTTCAGATGAAGATTTTGACTTCTTAACAACAGCAGGTTGTCTGACTGGGCCTTTGCCATTGACCAAAGGAGCAGCCTTTTTAGGAGTTTCCTCTTCGCTTTCAGAGCTGGAGTCTGAACTGTTGCTCTTTTTGACAATCTTTACAGATACTTTTTTAGCTGAAGTTTTTTGGAAGTGCTGATACACTTCCGAAATTGAAGGACATCCTTTTGCAAGTGTCGGCTAAAATATAAAATAAGCCATATTGTAAATGTTGTAATTAATCATTTTACATTGTTTTTCTCTACATTAAAAATTAATAAGAATTTAAATAAAACTGCTTTTTTACAAGAGTTTAATTGATCAACGTGCTGTGCAAGTATTGGAGCGCGAACACGTGAACTTCCGTAAAGTACCATTACAGAATTAAATATGGCGTATCTCGGCAATATACCCCATTCCATCGATAACCCAAATACTCCCTTAAATTAAAAACGCAAGCTTATAACGAATCAAAAAGACAATATCGACAAACTAAGCTAAATTCCTTGAAAAAGGACGCTCGCACGGCCCACGTGGTGCGACGCGTGAATGGCGGAGCACGCGGTGCGCGCCTCGCCGAGGCGAAATACCCGTCGAAAGTGCAACTTACCGCGCTCGTCTTCTTCTGGAAGACTTTCGCCAGTGCGGAGTCCTTCTTCAGCAGGTAATCGTAGACCAGGGCGGAGACACCCAGCTCCTCGTTCGACGTAGCCATGGCGGACGCGTGTGTGCGGGCGCTTCGAATAAATGCACGGCCGCGCGGCGTGGTCTGCGATACACAAGAGGGAGGTGTTCCGGCGGCTGCTGATCGCCCCGGCGGCCACGGTTCCACGCTGCGCAGTTTGGACAAGAAAACCACGAGGTGGCCGCCTGCGGGCCCGTTCGCAACGTAGCAATGGCTGCTGGCGGTGGCGATGTTGCGGACGCGCGGGCGATGACGGTCTTCGAGACGAGGCGGATGAAGACCGAGATGGATGACTGTTTTCTTCTCCACCCAATATTGAGTATTACTTGTTTTCTCATTCCTCTTCATGATTCACGTGAGTAATACTTAATTGACAATTCGTTGTTCGTAAAACAAATATTAGGGAATTGCTAACTGGTATGTATAGTTGATTTATCTTTAAGGTTAAATTTCGAAATTCTCAGAAAACGAATTTCGTTACAGTAAGTCGTTGGTATTACCTATATACTTTGCAGAATCTATTCAATTAAAGTTATTACATGTTAAAGACAAAGACTACTGCTTTAAAGCTATTTAACAAACACTTTTTACAAGAGAATTAGTTAGGATTTTAGATTTTACATATACACCCTATACTTATTGACTTATTGTACGAATATTAGTAATAAGATGAAAGTTGCTAGGCAATTTTCTGTTGTTTATAAATATATTAAACAAAAAATAATTGAAACTGCATTCGATTTTCTTTTTTAAACGATTATTATTACTTTAAGATTTAATATTTTTGGAAAATTGTTCCAAATATCTTGTCTTTTCGTTAGGTGAAAGTAATTTCAGTGATTTAATGGCTATTGCAAAGCTTGAATTTGAAATTCTTAAAATAAATTTAACGGCAATTGAGAAAGAATATCAAAATTTGAAAATTGTGCTAATATTACTGTCGAGCACGTTACATCACGTTACAATTCATTGAAAATCGACAATAAGCTTTTTTAAGTTGTCCAAATATTTATCCGATAAAAAATACTATAAAAATTGCATCATCAATGGCTATTATTCGTGAAAATTAATATACAGTAAAAGTAATCTCAAATTTTCAACCGCGAATTAATTTCAATGATGCAATAAAAGCATATCCGATCACCGGTGTAGCGAGGTGTAACGTATCGAGACGGTCAGTGACGGTCACAGGGCATCCTCCCACGATCGCGAGCACAGTCTCGCGAATGCACCCCGCGAGTGTAGCTCGGGCCGTTTCAGCCGTTTGGCGAGCGGTGGCCAGAGACTAGGGAGCGCGAGAGAGACAACCAGATCGCCGACGACGACGAGCAAGGCTCGCGACGTCGTCGCACGACAGGACAGGGTCGAGCCCTGGTGTGCGCGTTCGCGAAGTGTTTGACGCGGTGCCGCGAACGAGCGTGTAGTCGCGGTTCAGGGGTCGGGCGAGGCTGCCCCGCGAGTGCGCTGGAAAGCAGCCCGAGGCGCGACTCCCGGACGTCCGCTGGAGACGTGGGACTCGCAAAGACGTGCCAAACCGCTTAGTGTGTGTGTGTTTACAGCCAAGACTACTCGGCCCGGCCAGGAGACTTCGCCACGGGGACACAGGTGCGCGTCTCCGCCGAGGAGGTACCCGGAAGGTGCGCAAGAGTTCACATCTTCCTTTTCCATCATCACCATTATCATCATCGTAATTATCACAGTCATCTTCCTCTCACGCTCCGTCGGTTCTCGTGCACGAAGTTTTGCGAGCGGCCGAGTGGAGTGTCAAAGACCCGTGAGTAAGTACGAACCTAATAGCGAGGATACGGTGCGTGGTGTACATCCAGTGTCAGGGACATCTCATTGGTAGTATAGGAATATTGTTTTGCGAATAAGTATCTCGGCATGGGTGTTGCGGTTCATTTGGCGCGCGACTGTCAAAGCTCGCCAGTCGATAAACTCGCTCGCGGCCAGTGGGCGCCTTGTGGCCGCGTGTACGCGCGTTGTGTATATCTATGTAGGTGTGTGCGCGCAGAAGCTGGAGGGAAGACGCTGATCCCCCGGAGCCCGGGGTTGAAGAGAGCCGATGATCCTGCGGTCTGACTTCTCGCTTCGTCGGAACTCGGAGTATTACCTACACGTTGACGCGAGGGAGGCTGCGGGGGTGACAGTGCCGCGTTCTTTCGGCGGTGCATCATCGCCCGTGCTATTCTCTGAATCCTCGCGTTATCTCGGGCTTCGGGCGAAAATCGATACGGTAGTGTGTGGCGAAACGCACGAGTTTCGCTCGCGCGAGAGGTGCATATGTGTGCGCTCGTCCCCTCTCTCTGTCTCTCTCTCTCTTTCTCTTTCCTTCTCTCTCTTTCTCCATCTCTGTCTCTCTCCTTGCGGATTTTTTCAGTGGACGCCCGAGAGCGACAGAGAGAGAAAGAGAAGAGTCGTGACGAGTTTTGCCCTTTTTGGACGGTAAAAATAGCTGCGTCGCCGGGAAGGTTCTCTCCTAGGCGTTATTACGGCCCGGTCGTTGCTCGTTCCTTGCACTTTTTCCTTTTTCTACGCTCCTCGTGCGTGTGTCCGCTCAATGAATGTGTGCAGCATGCAGAGATGATTTTCTTGGCCCTTAGCCTGGCTGGAGGATTGAGTTTGTCCGAGTAATCCCCAAGATTGCAAGTGCTACTTGTCTGAGTATCTTTTGTTTTGAAATTGTTGTCTGCCAATGCAAAATACAGCATTGATTATTTTTAAAAGTGTTATATGTCATTTTCAATACTTGCTACACAATAGTAGTTTTATTAATGTTAACAATATTGACTGATTATATCCGTTCTCAAGTGATATATCAAGTACTCTTAGTCATTTTTTTTCTTATTGAAAGAAATTTTACTATGTGTAATTGGTTTCTAATTTTTTTAACAAAATTAATATATTAGTTCTTGCAATCATTGGAATATCTCTGTAAAAGTAATTATAAATTGTCAATACTAATTGCTATTTAATAAAAATACCTATTGATTTAAGTGCGATATTGTAAGATAAGTGTATAAATCAATGTATCAAACGGTTTTCACAATACAGATTTCTTCTTTATTATTAATCTGTCGGGTTATCAGAATAGGTCAAGCTCAAAATATAGAAGACCTTATAACCTCTGACTAAATCAATCTCTCCTTTAAGAAAATGATTTCTTAGAATATAATTGAATCTATTTTTCTTAAGAAAATTACTTACGTGTGTTAAATCTTTTATAGGAGTTGGTGATTTTACCTTTGGATCGCTTAATTTTTGAAAATGGAAATGACACACAATTTTATGAGACGATTTAAACTGAATTTGTGGATGTTGTGATCATTGAATGTGGAGTGCGATATCACGCCTCTTCAGTAATAAGGCAAAGGACTCGTATTCCAGTCCTAAACATCAGGCCTACAAGCCAAGCACTGACGCGCCTGCGGCCAACATAGTTGTCGATGTTTCCAATACAATGGATCGTAATATGGCCGATGAGAGAAGAAAAGGACTTGGAGTCTCCAGTGATCAACATTCTGCCAGTGGAGATTCTGAGCACTCGTCGGACTCTTACGACTCTCGCCAGGTCAGTCATTATTAAGATTTTAATTACAATTATAGTGAAGAATTATATTATTGGAAGTGCAGATTAATTGTGGTACTATAGTTACTTTCTTGTACATTTTGATATTTTATAATACTTAACATTGAAACTATCAGTGACATTTTGGTTATCGTAATTGTGATAAGAATCTATATTACAATTTTAATTTCCCTTTTAACATAAGAGTCTATTAAAAAGATAAAAATAATCATATTTTTATATAATCTATCTAAAGAAATTTTAGATTGCAAAGTTCATTGCACCTGTATGCATTCAATAAAATATTTCTCTTGTTATTTAAGTTTTATCTATATGCAATAATAATTTAATGTTTACAATCACTTACATAACTGAAATTGTCAATTCATAATTTAAAGTGTATCTTCAGCAGTGCTCTATCCTTGTCAATGTTTATTCTTTCCTCATTTTATAAAGCTAATAAGGTAATCGCTACTTAACTTCCTGCGGATAAAATATTAATATTTATGTAACTAAGACATGATGATAGTCGTATTCATAAAATTTTCTGATTGAATTTATTTTTACATTAAATTGGTTATTCTTTTTTTTTCATTTATTCTACACAAAATGTTTACTTGATAATTTCGATTTCGCAAACAAAGTATTTCTTTGGTAGCCTAACTTTTTTCTTAAAAGAAAAAATTAATATTACGCAACGTATTTACGAAAGTTCTCAAAACTCACCCCCCTTTATTCATAGAAACGCGGAAATCAATGGCAAAGCCAATTTCTAATTGCGCAACATTCGAGTGCGCGTATTGAGTAAGGCGCGATCACCTGTAGTTGGGGAAAAAAATTCCCGTTCGGCGATACGCCCGCGATTATCGTCGCAACGAGCGATCTAATATCGCGATTGTCCGATTGTTTACGTCAAATCGCTAACTAGGCCATTGAGCAAATCGCTGATGTGGTTGTGTCGTCGCAGACCATTGATCTCGCCGTAATCTCGCTGAAACTGCTGAAAAAAGGAACGAAATCATTTTGCTATTACGTTACGTGGATCGCGCACGCCAAGGACGTGAATTAAAGCGAAGAGTGGAAACAAGGGGGGAGGATTAAAAAAAGTGTAAAATTTGATGATCGTAATAAAAATGTGTGTGCGCATCTGTATGCGTATTTCACGTTGAAGCTTATTGATAATCTTATTAAGAGTTAAGTTACGCGTGATTCTGAGATATTGATTTCGCACCTCGATATTACAGTCAAAGGTAATTCAATCTTTAATTTTTTGTTTCAGTTTTATGACGATAAATAAGATTAAACTGTTAATTTGAACAACTAATATTATTAAATTTTTTAAAGTCAGTGAAGTGCAATAGTCCGGATTTCCCTATTATAGAAGAGATGTTCGTGTCTGTCTGATCGGATTAGATATTCAACTAAAAAGTATTAATAGCTGAAATATAAAATTTAGAAATATAGAATTTGTTATTAATTTAAAAAATAATATGTCTTAAAATTATATTTCTCGATATTATACTGCATTTTTGGCGATCGTAGCTCGTATTTCGCTTTCTTAAAATACATCCCGCAAACATTGCATGGTAAATACCTGCTAATCTACCAATGTCACATAAATTTAATTTATTTATTCTTCTCATGCAAAATCAGAAGTTTTCAAACTTCTATTAATATAACCGTTTGACACTAATATATCAATTCTATAAATTTCAAGTACACTTAGGTACAGCAGTATTAAAAATGTATTTATTTAAAAATTATCACGGTAATTAAGCCGAGTGAAAATGCTCGCGAACCAAGTATCCTTTTATATAACGGCATTAGAAGCCATACAGCGTCCGCGCGAAGGTAAACTGATAACTTTCATGAGGAAATTTCCTTCGGATGTATAAGGCACTGGCCTATGATATATCATCCACGGCATTTCCGCATGGAAAATCGCCGCTCGCTTCGAGTAAAAAGGCGTCGCATTGAAATCTCGAGCGAGGCGAGATCGATTGGCGCGGAGCCCCGCGAGGCCATCGACATCCTCGATTCTCATCCGCGGACCTCGCCGAAAATCCAGAGCGGGGAGCCCCGCCTGGCTGAGCCGCTAGTCTACGCGCGCTCGGCCGTATTATACGGAACTCGATCGAGCGTTTAATCGCGCGGCGTCGATCGAATTCGAGCGGCGAGAGCCATTATGCGCGTCGGGTCCTCCCTGCTTGCCGGGAGCCGCTGTGAACTCATTATGCAGCCGTAAATCCTGGGCGGGCGGGTGCCGTTAAGGATCGAGCCGCGCGACTTTTCCGGGACAGCTGCGTTGCGTCGCTATAGCGCGCCGGCCGTCTGTTTGCGAGATAGCCTGGCGCAGAGCGCTTATGGCCTTATCGGGCCAAACACCCGCAGTCCGAGCCGCGCGGAGTTTCGTCACCCGGCAAACGAGTCCGTTCGCCGCAGCAGCTCGATTCCGCGGAGTTGACCAGAGACTGGCCGATTTCGGAGCGCACCATTGTTTACGCGATTTTTTTTCTCGGGATGTCCGAACGAAAAAGGGAGATTTTTAGCGCGCGCTTTTGCGGGGATGTCGCGCTGTCGCCGAGTGAATTATCACGCTTAGTGAGTACTTAGAGCGCGCGCTGCGCTGCTTCTATTGGTCAAGCCGGAGCGACCGCGTTGGGTAACTTAAGAATGCGTCTTGCGCGAATTTCTCTTCAACTTCTTTTCCTTTGACACTTGGAAACCAAATAAATACAGATGCACGAGGGATGACGCAATTTCTCCGCCTGCTAAATTGTAATGTTTGCGTTTAGGTACGAAATCGCGCTTAGTGCAATTCATTTGTCACTTGTCGTTCGCCGTTCTCACGTTGGACTGTCAATTAAAAATACATCAAACTGGGGCGAGCCTTGATTGCGTGATTTTTGTGTGAATTTAATTTCATTTTTTCCATCCCAATATTAGTTTGCTCAATTTTGAAATTTCGAAATTAGCTACATATTTGTTCTCTTTGCTCAATTTTTAATTTAGGATACTGAATTTAATTTTTTTTTACTGAAAATAAAGGTTTTCTTTTAACTCATTAATAGACGCTGAATTGGAAATGCCTACAAAAAAGGCATCACTTGGAAAGTCACTTGAACTTTTTAATTTATTACTCTACTCGAGGAGTAAATGTGAGTGCCATTCAACCAACACAGAGTCACAATACGAAGTCATTGTCCAACCTGACGAGCGTTTAATCCTTTATATTATAGACCCGCGGTTGCCTCCCTGAAAAAGCATTGTTTTGTATAAAGAGGTTAGTACAAATACACGCTGGGGAGTTTGTGTGTATATTCTACTCGTCGGAGTTGGCGCGTGTTTCTTAAAGAGCGATTGTTCGCGCCGAGTGAGTAGATCGGCCGCTTTCTTTCATCAAGGGCACGTCGACATTTAGATATCGAACCGATTTCGAGGCGATGAGTCAGTTTTATAGAGCCTCTTATCGTTCCCCGACCGAGCATTGTCGCTTTTTCCTCGACGCTTCATTCAGCGCTCCTTTTTTTTCGACCGAGGCGACTGATGTCGTTAAGGCTTTGCACGCCAATTTATATCTCCGATAACAACGCGTTTTGCGTCAATTGTTTGTTTTCGTTCTATCGCCGTCCGCGTAATTTAGAAGGCAAATATTATGGAGCAAATTTACGAGTGCTAAGTATTAGTGACGACGAAAGCACACGGTTTAAATTTGCATTGTAGAATGCATATGGTTAATTTAAATACGCAAAGCGATGGTATGTACTCTTAAAAATACTGACCTAATCGCATGATTTATTTTGTAAAGCTGTGCGTCATACGTGTTCAAATTCTCTTCTTTGACGAACGCATATTGTTATCTTTCTAGTGTTCTAATTTTCCTTTTTCTTTTTTTTAAACTTCAATTGTTTTTAAATGGTTTCACGTTTTCAGATACTTTCATTGGTCAAGCCTTAACCGTCATGAATCATCGTTGCAGGTGCTTCTTAAAACTCTGTCGAGTTTTACTTTTGCACATCCATCAATACCAAGCCCACTTCTTAATTGCAATTTGAAAAAGGAAGCTATCTAACTAGAAGCAATAAAATCCTCGAAACTAGCCGTATGAAAAACCCGGCGAATGGATTATTAATTCAGTCCGCCCACGAAGTTCGCTAACAAGGCCCGGGCACCTCGAGGTAAGAGAGTCGCGTCGCATCAGGGCGTCTCAAGGTCCAGCTCTTGTCGCGCCGGTGCTCGGCGGCCACTCGAACGTCCCATCCTCACTTTTGTTCGGCTTCCTCCATTAGCCGTCTCGGGCGGCGCTAGACACGCGCGCCGAACCGTCGCGCGGGCCTTGCATCTTTTCTGGAACAATGAACTTTCTCGCTCCCGCGCGCAGGGCTCTTACGTAATCGCGCGGAGGCTCGTTTATAGACGCGCCGGCGATGCGCTCCCGGCTGTATGGTATACTATAAAGCGCGCGAGTGAGCTCGGTGGTACCTACGCGCTCGAATCGGTACGAGGCCGTGATTACTTCAATTCCGAGGGCGATTGCAATGGTAGATCCTGGATACTTTTCTGATTAATTTGGCCTTTTTATTCGAGAAGTGGTTGAAATTAACTTTGCAAAAACGGTGGGTTTGCGAGTTCTTTTAAATTATCTATACGTGACTCGTAAAAATCTATCGTTTTTGCACGCTTGTTTAATTGGAGTTCTTTCTTTCTTAGTCGCTTTTGAGGTAAAGAGCCTAGTGATTTCAGATACTATGAATGACAACATTTTATTGGTTTTCAATTATCAGTAAAAAATCCTTTTAATTATTAAGGATATTTGAGATAAACCTTTTACACATAAATTGTTGATCTATTTACACGAATTTCCTTAAACATGGCAAATTTGATACGCAGTATCTTTAAATGAAGGACTTTTTTACGTCTATCTCATTTTCAAGTTCTAGAAATAGCATATCACAATTTCAGACTGTTTAGGGAGGTGTAGCGAGGCAATAATTATTTAGTCAACTTTCATAATCTGCAAATGTAATTTTTTTTCTTTTTTTTTCAAATTGATATATTTAATTTAAAATACAAATTAATGGAAATAATTTATCGTGACTCTAAATTAATATGCAAATAAAAATCAAGCTACGATATCCAGATTTATATATGCGTAATTGTCATTAGTTTAAAAATGATTGCTTAGCATTGAACATTTTTTAAAGGGTGCAATATAATTACACTACTATTTAATTTATAGGAACTTCGTATTCTAATTACTCCATGTTATTACAAAGCAGTTTCCTATTGTAATATTTATATGCAAATGACCTTGAAGCACATGCGTGTGTTAAGTTGTTGAATGGGTTTTCTTAGCTGTAGTAAAACTAATCACTTGATGATGTCACTGCATCACCAAGTACAGACTTGTACAGCGTCTGACAAAAAGAAGTTATCGCTCGGAGCCGATGACAGAATCTTTAAGAATAGAAAAACTATAACGTTTAATGGGCTGTTTTTCAACCACTTTTAATAATCGATTAAATGCTGTAATAGAAAATTTATTTTTCAATTATAGTTATCTATCGCTTTTTCGATTTTTATGAATTATATTAAAACCTTACGTAAATTAATACCCTCCTATTTATCTTAAAATAATGGAGAGTGCGCAAGGTGCACCGGTAAAATGTAATTTTCATGCTTATAACAGGCATCTAATAAAGTGAAAGATTTGAATCTACAAGCTATCGCGAAACAATGAAGGGAGTTTTTCCTCGCGAAAAAAAAAAGCGACGATCCATTCATCGGACGCCGTGAGTATCCCGCGTAGCCTAAAGTCAGCTCAATAACGCGTCGACTGCCGCTCTCGGCGAAGTTATTCCAGTCGGTCTACCGGCAGGAACTGGCACGTCGAAACCGCATAGACCGAGAACAATCCCACGCGCGATTTCTCGTTACACCTATATACCGCGCGCTCGCGCGGCCAAATCAGCAACGAGGAGACCTACTGCTATCCTGTTACCTCCCTTCCTTTTTCTTTCTTTTTTTTTCATCCTTTTTGAATTACCGTTGGCGCGATAATAAGGACAGAGAGAACACACCTCTCGCGATAACTCGGCGATCGAGGCCTGCGCGCAGGTGCCGGGCGCAGACGTAACGGCGTTTAGCTTAATCGCGATAGCATTTATCGCGGCTCTTCTCACACTGGTGCGAGTACAGCCGCTCGCGACGCTGTAGGTATACGAGACTCGTGGAGAGGGAGTCCTTAACACGTCAACGCCGATTTTATTGTACCGGTAGCGGTTATACTCCGCTTGTAGCTTTTCGTTTTTTAACGATGATTTACCGAGATGGCCGGAATATTTTTGAATCGCAAAAAACCACTATGCCCCAGGGTGATGCGCGGGTTTACGGTGGTTCTATATACAGATTCATTCGAAGGCAAGTGTATAAGTGCGCTACGTGCTGCTGAAGTAGCTGCTGCAGCCGCGGGGCCGGTGTAACAGGATGTTCCGAGGCACGATGATTTTACAGGAAAGGGATTATTATTCGTAATGAGCCTACATTCTTGTGCGTAAAGGCTCTCCGATGAAGCTTTTCTTGGAAATTAAAGGGTGACTGCGCCGCGGAAGGTGAACCATTGAAAAAATCTCGTACGTCCAGTTTAGTACCTCGACATATTTTCGAATCGCCGCGGCGATTTCATTCAACGTATGTAGCACGCGGAGGGCATTTCAGCGCGCCAATAAATTACTCGCACGCACGAAAAGTCGCGGGGCGCTCGGCAGTGCGCTGAAAATTTATCACCGCGGAGTCGAGTCATTGTCTCCGGAGAAAAAAAAATACACGGCGAAAAAGTAAACTAATGAAAAGTAATAGGCAGTCGCGAGCGAGCGCGAATGCACAATACCGGTGCTGAACGGTAGCAACTTTTCAATTACTAAGGCCCTCTTAAAAAGGACTTCTACTTGTTTGTCTGTGAATCGGTCGTTAAAAGCCCCTGGGCGCCTCTTTCTCCTCGCGGGAGGGAAAATGGTCACTGGGGCGCACGCGTTTAACGAATAAGTGCCACCTCCGGTGAAATATGCACGTCCGAGAGAGACGGGTGAAAGTCATTTTTTTTTTTTTTTTTTTTTTTTTTCATTCTTTACCTCGAACGCGCGTGTTCGCTCGTCGCGCGCGGCTCGCCTTTTTAAGAAAAACCGAATATCCGCACGTGGGTGTGCGCGCGCAGAGTTGCGAGCGCGTTTCATTATGCGCGAGCCTTAGGTGCGTGCGACCTCGCCGCAATATTCCACGGACTGCGGTGACTTTTGAATGGCAGATTCTTGAGGCGGGCCGAGGTGTTTCCCTTGGTGGGGAGACTCCTCCGTGTGGCAGAGGTGACTTTCGTGTTCCGTGCGACTTATTTTTCTTTTTGCCTTCTTTTTCTTTCTTGCTCGGCGTTCGACGTGATTTTACGACAGAGACGTGCGATGGGATTCGCATATTTTGTTGTGGAGTTTTATGAAATCCGGATGGTCTGTTTCGGCGTTTTTTCACAAAGCCTTTAATGTGATAGGAGGTGTAATATTTTCTTGTTTTTATCGATATTTTAACATTAAATCTTTCACCAAAAAAAATTTCGGTGCATTTGAATTCATGTAAACATCCGGCTTCATTAACGTTAATTTAGAATGATACATTTTACAAAATTATAAAAAGGTTATAAATAATCATTTTTTAATTACATCAATACCTATTTGCAGTTGAGTTTTAAATAAAACTTATAAATTTATAAATAGAACAATTTTATTTTGATCACTAAATAAAAAATGTTTTCTTTTTCAGGTACAATATAGAATTTTAGTGACCGTAAATCCAAGGAAATTATCTTGACGAATTCATAATTCAATCATGTTTCATCTTAAAAAATTTAATAACTAATTAAAATGCCTCTTTCGCCAAAGCAAAATATTCGATAAACATCAATAAAAATCGTTTATATCTCCGTTAAAATCTTTTCATCTAAAAAAACCGATAATCGATTAATTTTTATTAAACAATAACACTTACCCATTTCCGCGGAGTGCCGTGAAACCCTGAAAAATCACGAAGCTCAAAAGAACCCGGCAAATCGACAAAACCGACCTCCAAAAGTCGGCACGCGCTCGCGGTTTCACCGCGAAAAAAAAGCAGCAGCCGGGGAGAGATAGTCCCGAAAGGGCGGCGCGATTGCGGCTGCACGCGAGTGTGCAACGCGGCGGTAGCGCGCCATTAACCTACAAAATAAAAAGAGGCCTCGGCGCGGCCGAGTCGATGCGGGGAGCACGCGCGGCTTCTGGGATCGGCGCATTAAAAAGCCCCCGCGCTCTCGGCTGCTGCTGCTGCTGCTGCACGCGTTCCTAGATCGAATAATGATTCGAGCGAGCCCAACCCAGCCGGAGCGCGTGGCCGTGCAACGCTTCGATCGCGTCCCCCGCTCCTCCGTCTCTCGCTCTTTCTCCTCTTAACCGCGTCCTCGACAATCGATTGCGCGCTAACGAGGGGTCGGAGGCTCGCCGAATTTTTTAAAGTTCATTACACGGGCTTTTGGAAATTGTTATTTCGGCGTTTGCCTGGGGTTGTTGAGCTTGCGCGTTTAAGTTGTTTTAGGCGAGTTTTTTATTATTTGCGGATAATGATCTGACTTGACTAACGGAATTTAATTTTATTTGTTAAGAAATGCAGATTTATTTTGAAAATTAAATTGGATCCGTTGGACTGTATAATAGTGCCTTTAGTTAGGAAAGCAGTTGCAAATTTACTTCTCATTTACCTACTGACCTTGTTTTCGAAAGTTAAATTAGTATTACAAATTATGAATTTACAATACTACTTTGTTATTTACATTTTTTAAATTTTCATGTAAACTAGAGTATTTTCTACTTCCTGACTTTAAACTTGTATTTCATTCATTTTTGTAAGAAAAGTCTGTAGAAAGGAAGTAGTAAGCGGCACGAGCATACTGTCTATGACCATCTGACTAGTCTGAACAAAGCCGTAAGAAACAGGCGGTCGGGAAACTAGTCCGGGGTAGGGGATTTAGAAAACACATCTGCCAATCCTTATATGTATACTTTTGACCAAGTAGTGTAGTATTGATCGGGAAAAATAGTTTCTAATTTTTAAATAAATAAATTTTAAATGGATTTTATTATGTCAGTTTAATGTTCAATAATAAATAAATAAAAACAGCGTCATGAATTGACAATTATTTTCATAAAATTAATTTGGGTTAAATCCTGATGTAAATATTTGCAATAAATTTGTATTTTTAAAGGCTCATCCGTGACTCTGTATCTGATTAGAAATTCACAAAAACCAATGTAGCAATGTCTGCAGGATTGCACGAATCAATTCTTATGATGCTCTAAAGAAACATTATGCAACGTTGAACACACTGTTGGCAAGATTTAAGCAATTATTCTGTTACTTTTTTCTTCTTAATTTTTATTTTAGTCGATTAATGTTTAAAGAATTACAAGAAATTTATTTAGTTAAAAATTTTATGTAGTGCGATAAAAATTATTGCATATAACACTGCTTTATAATTTTTAAAGTCGAAATAAGAAACGCCGTTCTTAAACTGCACCGATAATTTGAGTGCCTCCTTAAATGTGCCACACAAGCCTTTAATAGAATTTCATAATTAGACAGTAAGCACCGTAAATGTAACCGCGAAAAAACCTAGTTCCAGTTAGCACGGAAATATATTATTATTTTAAAAAATTATAATGAAATATTTCTAATTTTATTTTTACGTTGTAAAAAATATAATTTATATGTAAATTTTTTGTACCTATATCAAATTTCTAATTAATTGATATTGCTATTTTTTTGTATTTCTAAAATGTAATTTGTAATTTTCTCTATAAAATATTATGATGTTTCTCGCTGCAATGCACACATGCAGACATTTAGAATGCGCTTACTGTCTTTTTAAAATGCACTACCCATAAGAATACTGGATTATACTTGAATTAGAATATTTTGTTTTCTTAACTGTATACCCAATTTATATTAGCCTACGTATTATAATTGTTATACTAATTGAGTTCACATTTTTCTTTTCATTTTAAATGTGCAATTTTATTAATTATACTAATATTTTCATGATTTGTTTTGCATAAATTAGAACTTGTTAGTTAATAGAGAAAAAAACATACTCTGTTTTCTGATATGAAATTAGCTTTAATTTGCAATTAAAATTAAATTTAAAATAAAATCTTTAATTCGTTTTTAAAATAGTGAAGATACAAATTTTAATTTATTCCTTTTGCTCATCCGCTATGCAAGATATATATTGGGCTTTCAATAAACACTATCACTTATCAGATTCGAGTCTATTTTCAGCAAACGAAAAAGTACCTTTTTTAATATTTTCTAAAATCATCATCCGGTATCAACTGCTTTTATTTCCTTGAAAATGTGACGTAAAAGTAATTTTAAAAAATCCATTTAGTATATGAATATTTAGAGTAGAACAGGTCTTATAAGCTATGCAGGGAATTTAGCTTACAACCACGTGTACATCCAACTTTAAAATATAAAAACAAAGTCGTAAATCTTGTGAAACGAGATTGAAAATTAAATGGGTGACACCGAAGGAACAATTTTACTCTCGATCCTCAATGAAAATCCCCGATTCTCCCATCCTACGAGCTTGGCAGCTCAAGGCTGCGGCTGCAGGACAACCTCGGCTCTAGGCCGCGCAATATGCAACGTATATTTTCTCGCGCGCGCATGCACAATGCATACAGGTACACACTTACGGTCTCAAAGAGCCGCGGCGATCGGCTCCTTTTGCCCGGCGCTGAGCCGAGGCGCGCGCGATCCACGAGAGCGGCTCTTTGCTCTCTCCCCACCCCCGAGCGCCTCTCGGCCAGAGATACACACGAGAGACAGGGGAACAGCACGCGGCCCGAGTCCGACCAGTCCGTTACGTTCTTCCATACCTTCCGCATCGGCACTTCGGTCGGTACGCGCGCGCGCGCACCATCGACGATCCGCCCGCTTTAGTTTTTTTTTTTTTTTTCTTACTGTTTGAGGGGCCACGCTTTTTTTGAGGGATTCGGGACTTGACGCGGAACTCTGTTGTTCCGAGTGTGTTTCTTTCTGTTTTTTTGCTGGATAATTGAACTATTCAGGAGTCAGCGGAGATGAGTGCGGTGTCGGTCCTCGGTGGATCAGTGCAAGCGAGTTTTTAATGGAATCGATTCTGTGTGGGTTTTAAAAAGTGACCGGTACACCGCGGACTTTTGCAAATTTAAGGAAACGTTGCGGACGCATGAACGAAGATTAACGACGAAGCTGTGAACAATATACAGTTTACCTGATGATCATCAGCCGAACGAACGAATGATTTATTTTTATAATGCAGATCCTCAAATTTTTTAGATAGTTATACAAGCAAATAACGAATTATCTACATTATTCTTTTGTGCAAATTTCATTGTATATAAACAAAGGGCAATTTAATCTTGGAAACGAAAATCAAATCTAACGATCAAAAATTTAAGTAACGAAAGACATCGAAGTGGCCTTAAAACAGCATAATCTAATTGAAAACTCAAACTAGACGAACGAAAAAATTAAAAAATTTTCGAAAAAAAGGAGATAAGTCGAACGACCTAAAGCGCAGCCTGTAATAGGATAAACAAATAGAAATCTCCCTCGAGAGCGTCGCTGGTGCGCGGCCTCTCGAAATGTGCACACAGCCTCTCTCTCCTCTCTCGAGACTTTCTCGCGGAGGCTGGGGCAGCCGTGCCTAGACGGGGCATAGAGCGCAAACCGGATCGTCGTCGATCCTTCATCTGGCGCTCGCGCCTATTAATCAACGATTTTTCGAGCCAGGCGCATTCTTCCCTCGACCGCTCTCGTTCGTATTGCGCGAAGCCAGTGCGCGCCTGTTCCACTCCCGGCGTCATATCGAAGGGGATCGAGGATGATGCGCCTAGCGGAGATGAGCACCGGCGCGTAGTGAAAATCGAATTAGCCCCGGTTCAGTGTCGAAGTGAGACGTACCCCCCTGGGTTGATCGGGGTGTCGCCCGCGGCGAGGGGCGTGCCATGTGCTCCGGAGGTGTTGGCCTTTGATGAGATCGACCAAACGCCCGGGGCGTCATGCTGGCTCTAACGGCGACGCATCGGCCGATCAGGCTCGAGACCGACGACGTCAGGGACATGACGAGGAACATCAAAGTCACCACCATTTACGTGAGTTCACTTTTCCCGCGAGGAGAATGCGCGCGGGGCTGTTTTGTTTCTTAGCGATTGACGGGCCAGCGCGCCTATCGCCCGCGGTTTAATTGATGCGTCGATCGCGTGCAGCGCTTACTCATTTAGCCGCCAGCGAATAAATTTGAATTTTTCACGATGAATTCCTGCGCCGCCAAAGATGGCTCGCTAGCGCTCTTGCTTTTTTACTCCCCGCTCGATTCGTTATAGAGTACTTGCGCAATTTATCCGTGATGTATATACGTTATTCACGCTGCTTTTTTTTCTTCGTGGCGGTTGCTGTTGATCTTTCTTCTGTTTATTCTGAGATAGGTCGTATTTCCTCGGGGATTTAAGTGTTCTCCGGGCAAACAAGATGTACGATTAGATATGAGAATGTCAGGAAAATGTTGTCCATAAATTAGAGAGGATGAAATGGTCAACTTTCGTTTCAGAAAATTAATAGCAGACTTAAAATCGTAGCTTTCATCGAAAAAAATTTCATTTTTCACTTATAAAAGTCAAAGGCTACCGACTGCGGTTATTATTTACTGCGTTCCAATTCTGAATTTATATAAATGTAAATCATTTATTTCTATATAAGGCAATTATTTACTATGCTCCATTTAAAGGAATATACCAAAGGAATCTCGGGTATAATTTCAAAAAGTATCTCTCAGATTAATTACATCGTAATTCTTAGTAAATCGTTGAAATTGTTTTAATTATGGATCTTCATTACCTCTATCATTTTGCAAATAGCTTACGTAAATAAAACAATTAAAACGCTTACTTACTGTTTATAAAATGTATCTTAAAAACCATCACAAAGTTTTATAACTCGCATTATGTCAGCAATGCAGGAGACTATTGCATTTATGCAATTCGAAAATCCATAAAAAAGAATAATGTAACTATACAAATAAAAATCGTAACATAATTACAGTTATTAACCTACGCCGAGTTTATCATTTTAACACTCGTTTCCCTCGATAATTACAGATCAAGCTAATTAAATAAAATTAAATGGAAAAACGAAATGGGCGCGAACGGATGCTCAGGCTCGCCGGCCGTGCACTTCACACATCTCTGATTTATTCAAATCGCCGATCGGCGTGTGGTCGCTAATGAAACGCAGGGAAAAAAATGTGTGCCGCGTCGAGTGACGCCTATTATTTTCCATTGCGCAAAAATAAAATCGAGCCCCGCCGCAGTTCCACACTGTGCTCACGTACACATACACAGCTCCGATCAGCTAATCCCTTTTTCCGCCGCGCGCGTTTTCTTTTTCCTTGCACGTCCGCCAATCCGCAGTGGGCGGGTTACGCGCGCGAGCCTCATTCCGATCCTACGCGATTTCGGCAATCCCTTCGCCCATGCGCCGCGGCGAAGGGTCAAGTGCACCGGGGAATTCGGTTGCGCGATATCTCGCGCCTCCCAAAACGGGAGAGTCTCGCTCGCTCTCTTTTTTTTTTCTTTACGAGCCGTGAGCGCGCGCGCCACTCGCTCGAACGTTCCCGTAATTTCGACGATGTAAAAGGTTTTACCGCGCCGGCGGCCTTTAAGGCGATCTCTCCAGTTTTATTGGGATACTCGCGCGCGTCACTTTCGAGCCTTCGCCGATTGCGCTCTCTGCAATTTCGGCGAATTTAATCGGCCTGTTTTTCTTCTGCGCGCTGATTGACGAATTGATTTGCCGCGAATAACGTTTCCTTCGTTTCAAATGATTTTGCGTACAATTTTTTGTTTTGTTTCGGGAATAGGATAATACCGGTGGAATTTAATTGATTCAGTACGAACGAATAATTAATAGCGCGACTTTTCAAATACATCCGATCTCTCACCTTAAGAAACCCACACCGGATCTCGTCAAGGCTCCGATCCTCATCCTCGCCGTTCGTGAATAACATGGACTTTCTCACTATCGAAGAAATCGACTTAAGTCACTTTTTAGCGTGGGCGTGTGGATTATTAACATAAATTATTTACTTCTTCGGGGCCATTCTTCTCCCGGTATCTTTTAACTGCACGCGTGTGTAAACTATAGTGATAGTTATGCAACGAAGTGCGCAGCTGTGGCGGTGCTCTTTTCATGCATAGGGAATTCCGTTAGAGCGGTAGCTCGTCGCGCAAATTTAATTATCTGGATTTTTAAAGGGGCTCGAGAGACCCACCGCTGAGATTTGCTGCGTGACGCTCGACTCCCCAGAGCCGTTTACCTATTCACTTTGAAGTTTTTTCATTTTTCCGCGCTTCGAGTTGGTTTAGCGAAGTTAATTTTAATATCTGCTAATTGTTGTTTAACCACCCTGTTTGTTTGTACCTTTCGTAAGACTTAGTTTGAAATTTTTATATAAATATTATACTTTTGAGGAAATACAAATTTAATCAGGTATATTAGAGTTAATTTTTATAGCTATAAATATAGGGCTAATATTATTCTTGACGAGTTTACAACTAGATAATATTTTATTTCGAAGTACACAAGTTCGCTTTGGCTTCGCCGCCGTAGTCAGAGGTTTCACGTTCGTTTTTTCTTTTCTTCTCAAAACTACTATTTCGGTACTTCCTTCAAAATGATGCGGGTGCAACTTCAACTTGTTCCTGCTTCGTTTACTAAAAATACCCTTCCAAAACATCACGCACTGACGTTTTCTTTTTTCTCTTTTCAATCTTACCCAAAATGACAGAACTTTAAGTCAGCCTTTTAACCACTCGACAACTCTGCCGTAAATTATTTTTTGTTTAAAATTATAAATATAAGTTTTATGTGACTAAATTTGGAAAATGTAAAATATTTTTCAGTACTCTAATTATCAGAATAAGCATTTTTTTAGGCTCTCATCAATATTTATTGTAATACAATTTAAAGTTCGAAATATATCATTCAAAAATTTTCAATAAAAAGCATGGTACACCAATGTAATGACATTTGCATATTAGTTGTGACATGAAACATCCTGACTCATTTTTCATTTTCATGCGGGAAGGTATTACCTGGCGCCAGCATATTGATAATCAAGTGCTGTGAACTAACAGGTGTTTTCCTTTATTCGAGTATTAGTCTCTCACCGTATAAAAATGATGGCTTAACCGCAATAAACTTGGAGTTATTTACTTTCTTTTCCATTTGATAAAAGAAAACGTGAATATCATTTTATAACTCTTATAGGTTTTATGTTATCTATTAACAAATTTAATTTTATTGCAATTACTTTTATTGTAAAAATTAACAAAATAGGGCGTAAAAATTATTGCACTACTAATTCTGTTACTAATAATTCTATCACTAATGTTTACATTTTGTATATCCCGTAAACAGTAAATATTTACAAACGTTTAAATACACTTAATCTATTATCAAGCATAAATTCAATGCACGGCAGTACGCTTTGAATAAATTTAATGGCAACAAGCAAGATTAGATAGATTCTGTTTTCGCCTCGCCGGCATTACCTCATCCTTATCGAGTCTGCGGAGCGTCGCCGCTCGACGGAGGCGATTTCGTCCCGCAAAATCGTGTTTTCGAGGTTCGGCACCGCGGCTCGCCTTTGTTTATCTTTTCGCGCCCAGGGCACACACATGAGACCGCGGCGTCGACGGCGCGGGCCGAACGTAATTTCGTCGCTTTGAGAAATTTCACTCGCCTCGCCACCGGCGCCCGGGGGCTTTTGATGTCTGAAAATATTCGCGCGCGGTCTCCTTTTTCTCTCAGCGGCGGCTTCCAAGCGCGCGGCCCGATGAAATGCACTTCGGCCCCGCGCTCTCCGCTGAAATGGGTCAGCCTTCGACTCGGCGGCTCCGCGCGTCCGCTGCGGCAATCCAATCAGGACTTCCGCTTTTCCTCAAAATCATCCGATATAGTGCTCGATTTTTAATTTATTTCGTTTCGACAAGTTTTGCGAGAGTAATTTCTTTTTAATTTATGTTTCTGAAGTTTATGATTTTAATTAATGGCAATGTTTAATGCAGCTCTAAAAACGAAAATTTATTTGATATGGGTTGAAGGAAAATTTAAAAAAAAAATGATATTGAAAGATATTTGAATTTAAAATATGATCCTCGAGTTATGTAGCCTTAAGAAAAGTCTGAGCCTAATTATACATTCGCGAGGTAGCTTCGTGCACCGTAACAAGTTAATCCTTGAAAATTTGCTAAGCAGCGATGCCCATGGTCATATCGCTGTTTGGTTAGCGTGATGCTAATTTACTTGTATGCTATAACTTATTACACTAGTAAGGTTCATTGACTTACTAAGAGTTTTTTTAATTAAAACTTATTATAAAATTTTCTATAATACTGTATTATACAACTAATGCCTCATTGTGCTTTACATCACCATTTAACTGAAATTAACAACAAAATTATAAAAAAAGATCGTTAATTTATTTATCATAGAAATCTTTAAATATCACTTATAAAATAAAACAGGTTTTAAAAAGGAAATTTATTTAACTCTCTAAAAAATGCGTTTCCACTTTATAACCCGACTATAAAAAGCTAAAAACTTAAATTTCCCTTAGAAGGAATAGAAAATTCTGACGCTGTTGTCGCGTTAAAAAAAAAAGAGGTATTTTGGTCTCCCCAGCACGTGTGCGCCCGGAAACTCACGCGGCGGCGTCCGCGTACGACGCGCGACCTCCGTCGTCGCACGGATTCCTCGAGTTTCCCTGGCCGTGTAATAGTACCTCGCGCGATTATGCCTTGACAAACGGACGAGTCGAGATCCGACTTTCTCCCCGGCCGGTCTTTTCTCCTCTTCCCGCGTTTTCCAAAAAAACTAAAACTCGGTTAAAGGAAAAAATCGGAAGCGACGCGTGCCGCGGTGTACGCGCAGCACGGCGCGGGTGCGCCGGTGGTCGTTAACCTCCGTAATTAACGCGGAGACGATGGGGGAGAACCGGCGCATCGCCGCCGCGTCCAGTCATGTTTCTCCGCGGAATTTCCTGCGCGCCGTGCACTTATGCGCGCGCGCGCGCGTTACGGCACATCATCCCGTGCGCGGCTGCGCAAGCGAGAAATGCCCGAGTTGCGTGCGACCGGCCGCGAAACTCCGGGCCGAGGAATAAGAAACTCGCGCGCCGTTTCGAGCTCCGAGCGGTGATGAAACTAGGCGCGCGAAAGAATTCGCTCGGTGATCGCTGGAATTTCGTGCTTGATCGAAATTAAACGGCCGAGCGACCGGGTTTTAACGAACCAATTTGCTGCTTGCATGTAGAATGTCAATTTTTTCGTACGACGCTGATTTAATGACTGCTGATGGTCGCAAACGAGGGAACTGATGTACGGTGATTTTTCCTTTTTTATTTTTTAAATTATCTGCATCGCTTATCAGGATTAGAAAATAATAATTGTGAGTTAAATTTCGTTTCGTGAAAATTAAAAGACCGCGTGTTATAAGTCCATGTTCAAGTTTTCATATTTCATGTTTTTTATTCATCATGTGAGGTTTGATAATGAATCGGTCAATAGCAACTGTTAATGATAATATAATAAGGATGAATATTAATCAAAAATATGTAGAAAGTCAAGCGAGGTTGTTATCCTAGTGAACTTAAAATAGGAAAGTCGAGAAGTTCAGTGTCCAGAAGTGCAGGTACTCGTTTTATGTATTTAGTTACTTGAGGTAATAGAGACACGATTATTACACGAGAAACTTACTTACGGATCATAATTCGACGATAGTGGAATGGCAAATGTCACCTCTCCTTTAAAATAAATGTTACATACAAGTTTGTAAGTGAAAAGACTTTGATCCTTATTGATTTCGTATTTCGAATGACGTACTGCGCTACTGTAGAGATGTGATTTCACTCAATCAACATTTTTGACATACATTAAAATTCTTTCGATTTTATTAAAATTCATTTAAATTAGAAAAAATTCGATGTTTCAGATGATCATTAAATTTGATTTTAAAAAATATCTAATTTATCTATATAAACTTTTTTCGACTTAAAATTATTTTACGTTAAACGGCAATTGAATAACGGAACGACGGATAATTTATACCGAATCAACCGCAAGATAGCGAAATCAATTAAACTAAATATCGCCACTGTAAACGATAAGCTTGAAACGAGCAAAACCGCTTGACGCTCGTTAACAAGCGAAGGCGCGCACGCGCGATCAAAAGTAAATCAGGCGCGGCGAGGGCATTATCGCGATGCCCGCCGAGGAGGAAGAGGATCGCCCGGCAACCGCGCGCATCGTAGTAGCCGCGGAAGCGGCCTCTAAGTACCCCCGCCGGCACGGAGAGGAAAGAAAGGAGAGAAAAAAAAGACGAAGCGGGAGGAGGAAGCGCGCGAGCGCGCGGTTAATGCGATCGCCGGTGCGTGCAGCCCGCGCGCTCCGATCCACATGCGAAACAGTGCGAGCTCCGCGGCGCGCATCCTCGCGCGGTCAGTCGCCGCGAGTAGTGCGCGCCGTGCGCGAGACGAGAGACACCCGCCTCTCACCGCGAGGAGCCGCGCCGCGGCCTGAGAACTTCATCGGGCGCTCGGTTGCACGACGTGTCGCGATTAATCGGCGCTTTTTGCGCGCCGGACGCCGAGGACGCCCGGCTCCGCTTTTTCCTCCGAAAGCGCGAGTCGCGCGCCGCGATGCGCCAGGAATTTAGCTGATTTAGAGCTAATTTGAGGGAATTTATCGTGGTGATAAATTTAGGTTCGTTGATGGCTATCGGGATGAATTTTATATGTTGCTTGTATTTTGGGTGGGGCACGTTGATCTAGAATTTTGCTTGGAGTATTAAATTCTTTCGTGGGATGTTCAATATAAATTTAACGAATATTTTTTTTTTTTGCGGACGCCGTGTACTTTTGCTGAGTTAAAAACATTGAAAGTGCGGTATTTATATCTTAAATAAATATTGAAGAATTTTATGTAGGTGAAACACGGAATTAACTTTTAAAACTGGTTTTTACGACAGTGCGAAATGCGAAATGTTGTGTGTTTTCACGTGTTATTGAAACAGGAGGTCGTTAAACTTGTATTATATGGATCACGATTTGCTGTCTTACACCGGATTTATATTTAGAAATGGCAGTGCACGACAATTTTGTTTAGATATGCAAGATGCAGAAATAAATATACATTTTTAATCTGATCATTTTTTTTTATAAAAACAATTAATTATTTAAGGTATCTTACGTAGCTTCTGTTTTTATTAATAACTATATAATTATAGAAAAATGATATTTGGTGCTGCAATTTTTGGAACACTTGTAATTGTTAATAATTATTTATCAAACTTATCAAATAACTGCTGTTTAAATTATATTGATAATAAAAAACTTATTAGCAAGTTAATCATAGTGAAAGCTTTTAAAAACTGCGTGCTAAAAAAGTGAAGATTCATGAACCGTTTTATTAGAATAAATGATCATTAAGACATTTAAGGGTAAATTTCATTGTAGTTCCGTTCTTGATTTAGAACGTAAATTAGATGCATTAAAAATTGAAACTCTACAACATTTCCTGAATGATCTGGATACTTCGGCTCATTTTGGTAAGAGCACTAGTCATATAATTAAAATAGCTCTATATTCTGCTACTATTATTAAATAAAAGATACGAGGGCGAAAAAACAAATTCTGCTTTACCAATTTTCCTGAACTCTTTATTCGACAAAACTAACGTAGGTAGGCTTAAAGTCTATATACGGTCATTAACCGGACCCCTATTAAAGAAAGAAAAAATTATGCAATTTGAAGGCGATTTGCACGAGTCGGATAAAGAGACGTTCATTTCGAAAAATACTCTTCATGGCATGTGGCGTGTTGACGCACGCGCAATTGCAGCCTCTCTTGACATTGCATCGGAGAAAAGTTCTGAGAAGGCCTCGTGTACGCGCGAACGCGATCGACTGAAAAAAGCAACCGAGATTACGGATAAGTGACTGTTGATCGGGGGCTCGGCGGACTAAAAGACTCGACTGTGTTTCTCCCTGCTATGGATAGAATAAGTCTGGTACGGTTTTTTTTTCTTCGTACGTTTGAGGCTCAAAACCGCTAAAGATAATGCAGGGGAAATTTTAAATGTTCACTTTCGATTGAGTTTTAATGAGAGGATCTAATTAAGGCATTTTTTGAAACTCGTTAGATAGGATTTAGTTTGCTTCATTTATTTTGTGGATGGGAGCCTTTTGTACATTAAGATTTATCTTCTAATTAGAGGTTAACTAGATATATATCGGAGTAATTTAATTTTGTAATAACTACTTGAACTACTTCACTTATTTAAACTCTGTTTCAGATAAAATTAATAGGATATAATCCTAATCTCATATAATAATTGATGTCTTCCATTTAAAAAAATTTTTCAGAAGTCATCTTTTTCTAACCTACACTAATTAATAAAAAATTATAATTACATTCATTCATTATAATGAAGTTGCATTTCATTACATGTATGTATACAAAATGAATGAAAATGTCAGTAACACATTTTTTTTATTATCATTTAAAAGGTCGTGCATAATTAAACGTGTCAGCTGAATTTTCTTGCGCAGACCTCCCACGCAGAAATCATCAATATCGCAGGCGAAAAAAAATTACTTTTCATTGAATAACAAGCCCCGCAATCGAGGCAAAAGTCGTTCACAATTAAAATTTCATTTCGTCCACGCCTTAAAAACAATTTCACCGTCTCCCGGGCCCGTTTCGCAAACGACCTTGCACTTGAAATCCCCGCTCCGCCGAACAAAAAAGAAAAATAAAAATATTCGTTCGCACCAATTCAGAAAGATCTCGGGTCGCCGCCGGGTGAGGCAACCGGAGAGGGCCGATCTCCCGCCGCGAGCCGTCGGTGTGTACACGGTCGATTTGTCAGCGGCGATATGTTAATGCGCGGTTCTCAACGTCGCATCCCGCGCGCGCGCGTCATATCGTCCACCCACGCGCGATAAAATGCGGCCCGCAAGTGCCGCGCGCGAGAAAGAGCGAGTCGCGGGGCATGGGCATAAAAGGAGCGCGCGACACGTAACCCGCCACCGCGCACGGGAATCCGGTCTCTCGCCGCGCGTAAAAAGCTTTATTTTCGCCGTGTCTCTCCCGCCTCGTTTTAATTTGTCGTAGTTAGTTATCTTTGGGGTTGATCGAGGTTTGCGGAAGTGACAGCCAGACCGCGCGCTTGTAACTGTTTTTGCTGCGCTGCCTGCCCGGAACGCGGATCTCACGCTGCGACTCTGTCCGATGGGTGTAGGTTTTTTGATGCGGCTTATCTTATCTTGGACCTATTTCTGTAGCTCGATGCAAAAATGAACTACTGTATTTATCGTGATATATTTGGAAATATTTGTCATCTAATTAGTTACATAAACATTACAAGATAAGCTTGAAACCAACATGTTTTAATCAATTTCTAATTTTTAAAACGTATTTTGCAATCGTTTGTCATTGTATTTGAATTTCGTACACGTGTAAAGGGACCAGATGACTCTCGTTCCTTTTGTAGCGATTTAAACAGCTGCGTTACAAAACACTGCTCGCATGTTGTGATGACTGCAGCCCACGCGAAAAACGACCATTGCACGTTATTGCGCTTTGTTTTCTTTCACGCGTGTTAAAATACCAAATGGAAAATTGTAAAAAAACATTTCGTTTTGTAAAGGACCTAGGACTGATTTAATATGTTGTCTAGAAAGTGCACTATAACCGTTTATCTTGCAAAGTTCCAACGCTAAGCGTTTAAAAATGTAGGAAATGTATGTACTGAGAGTATATCGAACAGCTATAATTTAATATCCTTTAATTTTTACATTTTTATTTATTTCAAGATCACCAGAAATATACATTTTCTCTACTAAATTTTGTTAAGTATCTGAAACAAAATATTCCTTTTAGGTTGCAATGGAAAGAAAACATTGAAACACACAGATAAGAGATATAATGGAAGTAAATAAACTACTTTTCAGACCCGTTTAGTTCGATTTACATAATAAGATAATATAATACTGTATTATCATGTAAAATTTCAATTCAGATTTATTTACGGATCTAAATATTACCTACACGGATATTTATTTTTAACACGGGTCAGATTTCAGTTTAATACGCTTCTATAACCCATTTCGCGAATGATCAGACAAAAATTATGTTGATTTTCATCGTCAACACAGCAGATTTGACATTAAACATCTTAACGCCCTCCCCAAATCATTGCGAGTCGCACATTAAAGAAAGCTCGCTCGGCCTATCGCGCGCTTTCGGCAACACATTTGTAAATTTCCCCTGTGTCGGGTGTCCTCCCGATTTACGAGCGGGTCTTCCAAAAAGCCGGCGTTACGTCACGCTCGAGCGGGGCTATTTTCGCGCGGTGCACTTGCCAGCGGCGCGGGGCGCGCGACGATACCTCGGGTGGCGGATTTCCGTCGTCGACGCGATATAGACCGAGCGTTAAAGCCGTCGCGCCGGCTTTACTGCCTCCGGAGGCTGCCGCGCGCTCCTGCCGAGGAGCAACTCGATGGCGCGACGCGGCGAAACCAAACAGCGGCCCTGCTTGACAGGCCGCCGGTATAAACACGACGCGGGAGAAGCCCCGCGCGACACCGAGTGTCTCCGCGCGCTTAGCTCCGCGACGCGCGCCTCTCCTCTATCTGCCGGCCAGTCGGGATTTTCTCTCTAGGGCCTGTCCGGAGTTTGCTGAAATACTTTTATGGTTGCTGGCTTGATTTATACGCTCTTCTGCGTCGTTGATTCAGTCGCGATTGACTCCTGATTCGATGATTTACGCAGGTTTAATTATTGGAGTTTTCATTAAATTCTTTAATCCATGAAGATATGCAGCATATCATTTTCAATTTTTCAGTTGGATAGAAGAAAAAATTTATTCTAAAATTATTTTAAATTGATAAATCAAATCCCCTGCTTTTACTTAGTAACCGCAGAAATTTCTCAGAAGTTCCATCAAACAATAAAACCCTTGAAACCTTTGAAACTTTGTATATTCACGGACCAGATGAGGAACATAAATATCTTTCTTCCTGCCGTCGAACTCGTTAAGTCGTTCAGGTTTTTCACGCGCTCGTTGCTAAGGCACTTTTGAAGCTCTTCCAAGTTAAAATAATCTATGAGGGCGACTGGCATTTCCCTTTCCTCGCGCTATCCCTATTATCGTAGCCGTGCTTTTACGCCGGGAAACGAACGCGTAGGCATCGTGACCGTAATTTTCATTAAACTATCATATGCATATAAATAAGAAAATTATTTTTAAGTGTACAAATCATTAAAATTCATAAAATCGACACATCTAGAAAATCTTTGTAATTTCTTACCTGAAAGTCGAGTGTAATGCCCTCAAAACATGCAACCCTTTTAGATAAAAAGTGATTTAACTAGCGTTCTTAGATATTTTATAACATACTCAAAGTTTTTTAATTTGTAAAACTGTTTTATGATTTTATTACATACAAAATGTCTAATTTTTCTTTTTTTTTCTTTCAGGTAAGTTTCAAATATCATCAACAGTCTATTCAATCTGGATACGTGAGTTTAAATCTACTTAGGTATGGTATGGTATTTTAAATACAATGCAAAATTTGCAAGCAAATAGAGCAAGTACTAAACATTATATTCTATAAAATAACTTGGAAGTTAAACGAGCAAAATAAAATAGCAGGAAATAAATTAAGATCGTGGGTGAACACAACTATTTTCATTACTGACGTGATGCAAAAGTTTACCGAGGCAACCAATTGATTGCTATTGAGCAACGACAGTAGTCATAGAAATTTCAAGATCTTTGTCAATTGACCGATTAAATCAAAGGAAACGCCTTTACTTTAACACCTCGCTAGGAAAAATATCATTCCATTTCTGAAATACATTTTTAAGATAAAAACATGAACGCCACACTCGAGTCATATTGCTGCAACTGCACTATATATTCCCATTGAAAAATTTCACGTGAATATTGTATAAGTCATTTAAGCTCGCTTTCGCGAGTGTAGAAAATAATTTATATACACGAATATCGCATAATCGACGATCAATCTGCAATAGTCGTATTTAAAATCTCCGTTTTATGCATATTAACGTGGCGAAACTAGAGGCCGGCAGGTTCCACGTGGGCGGTGACATTTCTCAAGGAATTTATAAAACCCTCTACTTACTGTTATTTCCGACATTTGATGTAGCACTTTCCTATAACGAATCGTTGCAATATATACTGCATATTTTCTCATACTTTATTTTACAGCCTGGCTTGTAACGGAGGTTCTAACATAACGCTCATTATCTTCTATTGTTTCAAAGTCAAATAATAAATTAAATTTTCTTTCGGTGTACTTACCGTTAAAAGAATTTCATTTAAACAAAGTTTATTTATTTATTTCTATAATTAAACGGACAATAATGCATCATCTAACGAACAAGACCAATAAAGATCATTAAATTAAATTAAAAAATTTTGTTCCAAAATCAATTTATTCTTTTACACGCGAATTCACAGCAATTGAGATAAGTACTAATTTGCCCGAAGTAAAAAAAAATCGCCAGCTGACCAAGATACCTAGTGACAGCCGTAACTCATCGCTAAGCCAGAGCGAGCTGACGACGCAACATTGAAAAGTCACGTCGGCGCGAGCATTAACTGCGACGGCGCGGCGGTGCACCGATGCATAAGACGATTGAACTTGGGACCGGCAATCAGGGCACAGAGAAATCCGAGGCGCGTAAAGGGAACAGCGCGGCCGAGTCGCCTCGGGAAAGGCCGCGTGTGTCTACACCACGCGAGCTGCGCGCCGTCGTATCTCTCGGCATCGCTCGATTCGCCGATGGGAATTTGCACGATACCCCCGGCGCGGAGCGAGGAAATTCCATTAAAAAGCGAGCGCGGACGCTTTCAAATAATTCCGACGCGGATCTTGAGGTTTCTCGTGCCGCCCGCGTGTGAACTCATGCCTTTCTTCGGCCTGATACGACTTTCTCAGGGATACGACTTTACGGCGCTATATTAATAATGTCGAGTTTTCTTTGCACAGGTTTATTGCTGTGTATTTTTAAATTTACTGATTTACTTTAATGAGTGTAAGCACGTGGAGATTTAAAAGCGGTTGAAATTTTACGAGTGACCTTTTAAGTAATTGATATCTAATTTTCATACAAAATGCGGCTATCACCTGCGTTACATACAACAGAAACTATTAGGAATGCAAAAAAGACGCAGAACGCGCCTTTATATTTTAATGAGATACTGAAATTGATTTATCGCGTTCTAAGAGAATTCTAATTTCGCCAATGTGCATACAAAAGTAACACCTACGTTTTAATAACATATCCACGCTGCCACCATAATGTACACGCTCGAAATTTTTTCGCTTCTACTGAAATGAATCGCCTTTCTCAAGGCAACAACTCATCGTAATTTTTTTTCACTTCCTATAGCAGGTTCTAAAACAATCCAATTTGCAGGCCATCAGCGCGCTAATCACAGAACTTCTGAGCGCATTTCTCAGCGTCGTCCGATTATTTCGAGCTTTCACCTCGCTCCCTCGTAACTCGCCGGCATCACGGCACCGTTACGCCCATCCCCCCGGGAGCCAACCTTGATTCCCGGCGCGTCGATAAGCCCCCCGGGTGTAAAGAGCCCGAGAGTGGGAACGACGCCGTATCACGGCACATCGGCCCATCAGCGTCGCTGAAAACCCGAGCCGCCGCGCATACATATACCACGCGGGCGGAGAAGGAAGCGCGGAGATCTCCTCGCGTGCCTTTCTCCTCTAAGCGGCCGGTGCATGCACGAAGAGCCGGCCCTGCACTCGCGGCCGCCGTCTCCCGCGATCGACCGCACAACCTAGCGACCTACTCAGGAGAGAGTTCGCGCCGATGAAAAACCTCGTGCACCGCGCGCCCGCGGAGATATCCTGAGAAAGCTACGGCGCCCGCCGGCGTGTACAGGCACTTTACTGGTAGTTCGTAATGCATGAGGCGGAGGTGCGAGAAACCGGGCTGGGGATTGTGTTCGAGTACGGTCGGTTCGAATTCGACGCTCGATCGGATGATCGCGCCTCTCGCTCGCCTGGGATTTTTTTTTCGGAGCGACGCGTTCGAGGCGCGCTTTCGTTGAATATGGAATGCACGACAGACTTTCGATTGAGTTTGCCCGACGCTAAATCGGTTTGGGAGGCAGTTTAGCTGAACTTGAATTGGGTGTAACGGTAAGGCGTTCGAGATTGGAATTGAAATTATTTGCTTGTCCGCAGTGATCGCGCTGAATGAGAACTGGTTCGAATTAGAGATTTATTGGCTTAATTATTAGGAGTGTTTTGAAACTGTTGTTACGTCCATTGCTGAATAGTGCCTTACTTGCATCCATAATTTATCTTTGCTTCGTTTTATTATCGAGTTTAGAAAATTGATTAGCTTTCGCGCCATTTCATTAATTCACTTTACAACCATAGTAAATTAAGAAATTGTCTATATAAATTTTAACATAATGCAATGTACTGCATATTTTTTTATGCATCAAGAAAAATTATGTAGAAAAAATTACTATGTTTTGTAGTCTAAGTATGGGGAGTGACTTGCAATTTGAGGAAAATGCTTAGAAAAATTTGCAATAAATTTATTACTAATTTTTTCAACTATTATTCAACATAAAACTTAATAATTGTTTATTAAATAAGGTGAGTTTATAACTCCTATACTGTCAGAAAAATTTCTCGATAAATTATAAAAATTTTCTTACAAGTTTTTTTTTCCACAGAAAGACTTCGCAAAGAATATAATAGTGCATAACAATAATCGAAGAAAAGCAAAGTTTTCTATTTGTCACCGAACCAACTAGATAACAATAATATCGTCGCAGTCGCTCTACAATAGCCATCATAATAATAATAACAGGTCATCCTCGCTCATTCGCACATCGTCAGAAGGCAATTATTCTGCTCGGAGCCGACATTATACTTCGGGACAAAAGATCCCTCCTAAAATCAACCTCGTCGCATGCATAACAGAGGAGGCTGTTAACAGTTCCTGTTTCGACAAGGAGCGTATAGGTGTACCGATCTCGGTGCCCATTGGTATTCCCGTACGATTTTACGCGGCAACGGTACCGCAATTAAATTATAGGCGACTGTTATGCTACCGCACCCAGGCTCGCGCGCGTGCGCCTGCAAAACGAAGACGAGGAGGCGAGAGAAACCGGCTGCATCGACGCGCAGCAAAACTATGATAATTAGCTTCCGACTCGGCGGGTACCTTGCAAAGCCTTCGCTCCTCAATGCCGTTGCACCCCTTTTTTTCTTGCTTGAGTTCGATTTTTCGCTGTCTGTCTTCTGGTTTATCTCTCATTTGCTCTCAGTCGACTCTCTTGCTTCTTAGCTCTTTATTGTCGATACTTCAAAGAGAACACGGTTGACCTGCTTAAACGGCTACGTGAAATTGCCGATAAAAACGTTTGAATTTTAACATACATTGAATATTAAAAAAGTTCAATTACTTACAATTTCGTTGAATGAATAAACAGAAAATTAAGCGTAGGAATAAAGTCAGCAAGGAAGTGCTCATTTAAATGAAAAGAATTATGTGCTAGATCAATATTTAAAAACGTAATTTAATTCAAGGTAAAACATCTTGTGTATTTTTTTATAAAAAGTATTCGACTGTTTGAAAGTCTCATATTGTTTACATAAAATACTGATTAATGATTGAATCTCCGAACAAAGTGATATCTTAAATTTCACGGATTCATTAAAATTCAAGTGTGTAACAGACCCACCCGCAGAATTTCACTTAAAATCTGAAGTTAACTTGCTCAACTCTCGTTGAGCAAGTTCTTTTAATTTCGTGGGCGTAGGTCAATAAAAATACCGAAATTCTTTGTTCGCAGGAGAGATATATAACTTGTTTTCGCTTTTTATTGCTTAGTATATTTAATACTTAATTATTACAAAATTATTATAAATCTTAATTATAACTATATTTTTAGTTTTCTTATAACTTGTTTTTTTTTGCAAAAACTAGAATCTAAAATCAGCAAAGTACTGCGGTGTCTTTTGATGTTAGAACAAGTGTATTGCATTATTTACGCGCTATAACGAGTTCTTTACAACTGCCATTTCATCCCACACAGTAGGTGCTTGTCATTAAGTTACTCGCGCGCTGAGAGATGAGATTATACGACGTAACGTTCATCTACATATTGAACTACCAATTTTTACAATACTATTTTACATTCTTCCTTATCTGAAACGAAATGCAATTTTTTTTCTTTCGCATTTATCCACAAATGATGGTCAATACATCAATACGTCAGGCGTAGACAAACGCTAGAAATGACAAAAGGAACAATGTCGAAACGGCGCAACTAAGCTGTCCACGCGCGGAGGAGCCGTCGGCGAAGACCTCGGACTCGCGACTCAATTGCGTCTTCGACGCGTCTTTTGAAACAAAAAGCCGCGACACGCGCGCGCGCGCATGCGAGTAGGCAGCTGGTGTCCGTGGCCGGAATGCATGGTAAATGTAAAATGGCTTCTCGTTTCACAAAGGCGTGACATATCTCCACACCGTATCTCTTCTTTTTTTTCATTTGCGCTAAAATCGAACGTTTGGGTGTGTGCACTCGCGGCGGTTTAGGAAGAGAAAAATGCTCGAATCGCCCGCGACTGGTTTTCGATAGCTGTATTGATTGCATTATTGTATTCAAATTTTCCGTGCTATGGAAGTCTATTTTGTTACATAAATCGAGTTTTTTTCCATGGCGTTCGGCTTATATCCAGCGGATGTATTAACGCAGGAAAAATTGTGAAGGGTGTAGATAAAAGTTTATTGTACCAGGCATTGTTGTGCAATTTATCGTGTTTGTATCAAAATAGTGTAGGCGTCTCTTCTAAATAACAATTTTGATTCTTGTTATTTCACATTCTTTCTCGTTAAATTGATTTCATGCAATTTATTTGCATAATTATACTTTATTTTGTTTTAAAACATTTACGAGAATGAAAAATCATCTTACTTGAATGTATTATTTTAAATACATATTATTACATGTCAGTGATAAGCGTTTTTGTTATTAAAGTAAGCAATAACGCAGAAATCCTTTTTTATACTTTCATTCCGAAAAGTAAACATATTCCGAGCTTTTAAACTGTATATTTGTCGAAGTTCTTACAATAGCTCTGCTTTCTCATTCCAATCACTTTACTGGGCTTTTTTGACTCAATCGTTCTGACGTGATCACTAATGGAATTGTCAACGTAAACAAAAAATCGTACATTATGAAAATACCATGATTCATTTCTTATTGCACAAAAAGATTGTGAACATCATTGCATCAGGCGTAAAATAATTAATTAATCTTTTCCAAATTAATTTTCTTAAACAAAATTCAACGAATCGTTTCGCTAAGAAAAATGCAAGGCAACTAGGGCGTCTTTCATATTTCCAGTCCTGTTACTTAAAATTTAAATATAAAAATGTATTGAAATATCGCAGCTATGTATGTATACACGTACAATGCAAGTAAAAAATTGCCAATTAGTAGAACCATTCATTCTTTTCGCATTCTGATTTGGCTCACGCTCCAGTGCTAATACAGCCCATTAGCGAATATTTCTATTTATAACAGAACAAGCACAGCCTCATAATCGAAGTACACCTCCTTGTCCGGAGGCCGCTAACAACTTTCGCCGTCTCTTCGTTTAAAAAAGGCACCTGGAGGAAGAGCGAAGAGGGCCGCCGCCGACAGCGCGGTGCTGTACGCAGGCGATTTCCAATTTTTCAATCATCGGCATCGCGCCACGCGGAAACAATGAACTCGTCGTTTCGACGCGAGCGATTTACGGCTCGAGGCCTCCGCGCGATAGCAATAAAGGCGCCGCTGACCGGCCGAGCGAGACGCGGGCCTTTGGCCGCGGCTGCGCCGAGCAAAACGCAAACCCGATAAGGATCGCTTCTCCGAATAAAAGTGCGCTTATAGCCTCGTGCTTTCCTCCGCCCCCTTTTTTTTCATTTCGCTCGGCAACTGCTCTCTTTTCGACGCTTTTTCGAATACCCCAACCTCTCTCTTAATCCCTCGGGTTTTGAGGTAGGTACACTTCCTTTGAGCAAAGAGAAGTTAGTGGTTTTTGCACTTCTGGCGGTAGTAAAGTGGTGAAGCCAAGGTCGTCGCTTCAGGAATCACGAAAGGACTTCGAGGGGCATTTATATTCCTCGTACAGGCTTATTGACTTAGCAACAGGTATATTATATAGTGTGGGTTTAGCGAACTTAATGGATGAAGTTTTACTACATTTACTTTTTTAACGTTTAATAATGTTAGAACAATTATTTTCATATACAAATTGAGGGAGTAATTCTTTTAAAGTGTAGCAGACTGGTATTAAAGAAATTGCCTTTTTGTTAATATTTATATAGGAAATTAATATTAAATTTTATATGAATAATTGGTATAGATAATAATTCATTAATAAATTTCATATTCAAAAGAACAATTTCACTGTCTACGTAATATTAAATTAAATGACAACTGAAATATTTCAATTAAGATCGCAAGAGCAAGAAATATTTCAATCAGCCGTCAATGTCCCATTATTTTCTGATTAACGGTCCAAAGTTTTCGATTACCGTAGCGTGTCAATTTAATGCTCGCTAATGAAAAGGTAGGCCCGTTCGTGTTCGACACGAGTAAGAGAAGAGAAGAGAAAAAACCGAATTACAAGGAACCAGCCGTGAAAACGAAGGCATTATCTGGACGGCGTTGAATAACAAGCGCATCCATAATAAAGCACTGCGACGACGATGACAGGGCGTCTTTTTATAGAAGCATGTACGCTCGGCCGCGGCGCTGGACAGACGGCGTTTTTAAGGCGCGTCCATCGCGTCGGACGTGGCAGACTTCCGTCCAGGCTCTCTTGTACATACCGTCGACGTCGTCGTCCCTCCGCGGCCGCGTGCACGTGTGCGCTAGCCGCGCCGCGTGGAAACGCCTGCGTTTATAGCCCAGTTCGCGTGTCTAGACGCAGTTTCCCGCGGCTCCGTTTCTCTCTGCGGTGTGGTTCTTTCATTTTTTTTCGATTTAGTGCAGGCTTACCAAATGCGACCGCTTTTGTTGCACTTGTTGGTACGTAGGCGATTACATTGTGATTCGTTTGCGAAGAGGAAACTCCGTGTTTGTATAAATTTTAAAAATAATTTTCATTCTTTATATCGAGTTATTTATAAATTTGAAGTATTTTTTCTGTTTCTTGATTTTTTAAATTATTTTTAAAATGTAGTTTTCACGATTTTAAAAATAGCGAACTGTATAATTAGCTTATACATTTAGTTGCATTTATTATCCATGAATTGTGATTTAATGAAAAGCTAGAAAAAAATTTAGTATTACAAGCTAAAAAAATCGTTTAACTCGCATGAATAATATCTTAATTGAACGTCAACGTGACAGAGCTTTTCCCAATGTACTAGATGTGACACTGCATTAGCACAAGTGTAACATTAGAAGCAAACAGCCGACAGAGTTAGAAATTTGTCCATTCATACATGTCATTGTACAGTCAGAAAAGAAAATGCCGCATGGGGCATGGAAATAGAAAGGTGCTCTATTTTCCGGTGTTGTAGGACTGCTCAACACTCGAGTGCGCACCCCTCGTCGTGTGCGAGCAATTTCGTTCGAGGGTTCCCGACTACGGAAAGAATGCGTGTGCGTTGGAGGCAAGAAACGGAGGAAAACGTATAATGATGCACGTTTAATTAAATAACAGACTAATGATTGTATTTAGTCTGAGAGACTGACTGACTACTCAATAAATTGAGTTGTTAAAGGGCTTTCAAGGACCTATAAGTAATACTTTAAATTATCAGAACTACATGCGAATTATTCGTGATGGTGCTTTTAAACTAAATAAATGTTGATTGATTTTATTTTTTTAAAACGAGTAACCCAATGTTCCGTAGATACAAAAATAAATTAAATTGTGCTTTTAACTTTTCATTTCAACTAATTATGTAAATTAAGTTGTGTAAATTAAGTACATCGTACCTATTTCGAAATAAATTTTATAGCCCCTTACAAGTCCGACGCGTTTATGGTCCCTTTCGCAGAGTCGCAGGCCGTATATATACGTTCAAACAGACATTACGGAAGGTTGACTGCCATCGGCCCGTGAAGCTATTCGCTTGGGCTCTGTCTCCGTCTCGTATAAGAGAAACCGCTCGCCTCTTGTCGATACTTACCGAGACCTCGCGGAATCGAGCGTCTCTTCCTGTGCATCACCGTCGGTCGCGACCTCCTTTTTTTTCAAGCGCCGAGCCGGCGCGATCCGTCATTTTCGCGCGCACTACCTGATTTATAGCTTCAGCCAGTTGACTCCAGTATGTTTCACTCGATTCTGTTCCAGATTTTTTTTTTCAACGCGAGAGCTCGAATTAAAGAGTCAGTTGAGTGCGTCGAGGAATTTATTTTTGAGTTTCAGTACGAAGAACGTTGCGCTATTTAAATAGTTGTGCTGGAATTTTTTACTTTTGTAGGCAACGTTACGATAATCTAGAATTTTTTTTAATTGCGTGAGAAATTGTCGTAGAATGATATGCTATTTCAAACTTCCTTAATTAATAATACAGATAGAATTTCATTGATATAGGTGGAGTTAGTGTATAATTTTATAGTGATGGTATTCTATGATAAAAAAAGGATGTATCTAATACTTTGAAAAAATAAATCATAGTTATGTAAATATTAATTTTTCTTGATGTTAAATAATAAATGGAATAAAAAAATAAAATTACTAAATTAACAAATTTTTGACATACTTGAACAATGCGTACATATTATATATTAAAAATTCATAGTAAACTTTATTGACTAATATTTTTAAATAAAATTATAATTGAAATGTAATTATATATACTCTCAATAATGTTTTAATAATTAAATTAATCTTAAATTTTCCATACTACACATTCGCGGCAACACACACGCACGCGCACAACCATTCACACCCAGGCACACCGCGAACAAAAGCACGGATAAGCGTAATCGTTCGATAAAACTGCTCCGTTTACTATGTTTTCAAGTACTTTCCTAGTACGCTTCAGGACCAGTCGAAATCGCTGCAAAGCGTCTATATCGCGCGCGACCCGCAAATTTTCCCATCCGCGCAATTTCATGCTCCGCGGCAGAATCGCTCTTGCGTCATTCCGGCGCGACCCTCGGCGCCGCCGACCAGCCATACCAGCTTATCGAATGTAAAACATCTCTCCGCGCCCGCATTAGTCGCGCTTTCCAAAAATCACGCGGACTCTCGGGCTTTCGAGTGCGATTTCAATTTGCGCGCTTCTCGTTTTCGGGCTCTCCTAAACGACACTTCACGTCCGACCCACCTGGGACGAGGAGATTCTTGCTTGGCGATTACATTCGTGAATATTGAATTTATGCTTTTATTGCGATAAAATTTTCATTATGATAAGATAATTTGTTTCTAAACTGAAATTATTATTAATTATATCTAATATTATGTTAGTAAATTTAATAAACTGATAGATTAATTAAATTTGTGTACCTAATAAAACATAATATTTTTCGAAATTTTAATTAGAAAGGATTGACTGAATGAATTTTTGTTTATGTACTTGAAAATGTACTGAGAATGTGAAAAAAATTATTCGTAGTTAACGTCGCGTCATGTTTGACTAATTTTACATTCATCAATAAGAGTTTTTCATACGAATCACCCATTCTCAATGTGCAATTATTCTTATTAGAGAAATGTGCTTTGTATACAAATGACGGAATCAACTTTCTTCGCAAAGTGAGATTAATGCGAAAGTAAAAGTTCCGTAGCCAAAAAAGGAACGGCTCCTGATCTCCTAGTTCCACATAGACTATGATTAAGGCCTTACTTTTCAGAAAAAAATAACTCACGAAATACTTGGCAGAATGTACACTAAGGAAATTCTTCCAAGAATAGCTAAAGTTTTATTATAAAAACGATATAACTAAAACTGGCTCCATTCGATAGGAACGGATAACTGGGTCAATCTTTTACACGTTCCCAAATTTATTTTACTATAAATCACGTCTTTTTCCGACTATCTAATAATTTAATTCAAGTAAACTACATTTTTATTACTGAATAAATTACATGTTTTTACAGAGATTATGTGCTTTTTGTTACAGGCCAAACAACGTGCCTCCGTAAAATGGCTTCTATCAAAGGCATACAACAATCGCGTCCCCGAAAAACTTCGGGATCCTTACTATCGCGATCACGAGGTAAGACAATCGTTATACTTTATAATTTATTATACATTAAGACCATCATTCACCCAAATAAAAATTCATTTTGTAGCTAATTAAAAAAGTATTTCCACATTTCATCAATAGAAATAAAATACTCCTTCCCGTACTAAAAGCGATTCCCGCGAAAAAGAAATTCGAATAAAAGTACAAGCGTTTAATCATCCGACAGGACCAGGAGCACCTGAAGCCACAAATCGTCCACGCGCTGTCGAACGCGGAGCTCTACTGCCTGGCCCTGGCGAACATCTACTCGGATCCCAACTACCACAATCAGAATCACACTGGCATCCTGCAGGCCCTCGCGAGAAAGGGCGTCTACGTCGCCGAGCCAAATAGCACGCCGCTCACCGAGACCATTCTCATCCAAAACTCACCACTTAAAATGGTAACCCACTTTTTCCTCTACTTTTTTTTTTCTCTCTCTCTACGCCCTTTTGTTTCGCTCGGCCGAGTCCGGTCGCGCGCCCCACCTCCCTTCACCCTCGTTCCAGATATCCTCGCTCCTTTAATCGAATCGCTTCGCTTCTTTTTTTATTCCAGACTTAATTGAAAGCGCGCGCACGCTTTTAAAATAGGGACGTCAGCAGTGTTATGCACGATATTCCACGAGAAATTACTCGGTCTTCCTTAAATTCTGGATTATTTTCTCATTTTTATGTAATGAGCATGCTACAATTATAATTCTAATTCTGTATTCTAAAATTTTCTTGTGAATTTTTTTTATTTTCTATTGTGTATAGCTCAGAAAAAAAGTTACACAGATTTGTTATTGTACATATTTGAAAATTGTTTAAATTATTAAATTTATAAATAAATATTTTTTTTTCAAATGAATTAATTATTAATAAAAATAATAAAACTTAATAAACTTGATTATACATTTAAATAGTGAGTACATTTTCAAGACGTTTCTGTAAAGATAAAGGACACGATATAAACATAAATTTGTATTAATAGTAAGCAAATAAATTTTTATTATCTAATTTACAATCTGTCTTTTTCAGTCCGCGCATATGGCTGTGATAGAAGGCCTTATGGTCTTGTATGCGAAGGAGGTGGTGACGGGCGAGCGGGTGGTAGCAGCGATCCAGAGGTTCGATCCGCAGCCGTACGATCTGGAGCCGCCGCAGGAGCACGAGCAAGGCCTTCTGCTCTGGATCAGCCACGCCTCGAAGGCCCTCGTAGCCAAGATCCAGACGGAGGAGTCGGCGGAGGCGGGCAAAGGTCGGCAGCTGCCCGAGTTACCGCCCGCCAAGGATCTGCAGTCACTGTGCGACGGCGTCGGCCTCGCCGCCGTCGTAGCCTTTTACTGCCCCGGGGAGCTCAACTGGCAGGACATTCGCGTCTCCAAGAGGCCCTCCGTTGCCGACGCCCTTCACAATCTCTTGCTCGTGCACACCTTCTGCCTCAGATGTTTGCCTTATCCGATCTTCCACATGCAGCCAGAGGACGTCACATACATGAGGGGGTACGCCCTGTTATTTTCGCTGACTACCTTTTTTTTTATTTTTAATAAGTGATTGTGAGTGTAAACACAGTTTAAATGTCTTGTACGGTTAGGTCACTGTGATAAAGAGTAGTTTGATAGGGGGATATTAATTTATGAAGCCATTGCTTCTCTTGAGCTTGGTCTGTTTCGTAAATCAATATCTCAGTATGAAAACGTCAAAGCCACTCACTTTAATCGCGTTTGTATTCGCTCGAGGCTAGACATGAGTAGTCTCGGCTGTCGGATGCATCCGAGAAGCCACGATAAAAATGTTGTTCGTAGTTGCTTATTTACAGCATTCAAAAATTCACTGATTGATTATTTAGATATCTTCATCACTTTTTGTACAAATTTCTCAAATGGAACTAACAGCATTGTAAGTTATGTAAAGTCTTATCGAAGTGGCATAATAGGGTAATGCATGAATATACGTTAAACCGGTTATTTACCTAGTTGTAAAAAAGAAAAAAAAAAGGTACGTGATAAAACGTCTGACGAGTATTGACTCTAATTTTAATCCTGTTTCAAAGATTTTTTAAAAATAATTTTCGATTATATTTTAGATTTACTGAAAGCATTAACAATATTTTTTTTTAGGTCTATGAAGCAAAATCTAGTGGTCTTTCTAGCCGAGATGTACAACGTCTTGGAAATTCACCCCGCGAAATGCGTGCGTTACCCCGGCGAAGACAGTGCGCAACAGTACTTAGACGGTAAGTGTACCGACAGGTGTCTGCGTGTTAAAAGGCAAAAGTGTTCGTTAGACGCGCGATGAGCGACCGTCAAGCTCTGAGGCCACCTCCTCTCTTTGTATTCCGCGAAAAAGACTCTTTGGTGATGGGGTACAAAAGACTGGTGAAGGCTGCCTCGCACGTATGATATGATACTTACTCGCTCTATATTTATTCTTTTTTTACAATTTATTATTCATGAAACACCAATCTGAATGCGAGCGTACGAAAATACGGTCAAAGGGTCAATTTTAAAAAATGACCAGTTTAATTCGTTAAATTGACTATGTCCAAGCGCAAACATTGAATGTAATTAAGCGATGTTCAGAATGGTGTCATGCTTCTTATTGGTGTCGATATATATATACACATACAGTCTTGAGATATCGTTGCACTCAATTGACTGAAATGCTAAGTGGCTGCTGATAGACTTACATCTATATTTAAGTGTACAAATTGAAACACTCACACACAACCGCGTTAATAATAATAATATTAAAAAAAGAAAAAAAAGGAAGAGTGGGAGCAGAATATGGGCGGCAGGGTTAAATATGATAAAAAGAATAATGAAAGATGAACAACAAGTCTCCTTTAAGGAAGTTCGATGTAAATTAATGAAAGATGTATAATATTTCCATATATCTCTGTACGGCGTATCCACTACTCTCGCTCTCGGTGCTTGGCCAACGCGTCTCTTCGCATTACTCTCCTTGACGAACACGCCAAGCAGCGTGCCCGCGCAATAGTCACGGCGTAACTCATAAGCGGAGTCTGCCGCTCTCCGTAACTCCGATACCTGATTTGAGAAGCAACCTCTCCGCGTCCGCTCCGGGCTTCACAGGTATTCGCACGGCGCATCAACCAACACAGCCAATTTCTCATCGATCGTTAATAAATGGTGTTCTTTACTTCTTTTTTATATCTTCATTCAGAGAGATTTAGGAGAACAGTCGCTCGTATCTAGCTCCGAGGCGACGTTAATGTGTTCATGGACTTAGACCTTTTTTTATGTATTTTTTATTGATCTATGTGAGAATCGAAGTCCTTCGACTAGGCTTAAGGGGCTGTAGCAAGCATAATAAATTATCTGCAATATTTCATCGCAATGACGTGCTCAGTAATTTACTCATTATTCAAACCAATCGTTTTAAAACTCAATTTTCTAAAATTTTTTACTTAATCAAAATAACTACATACATTGATTTAATCATTTTAATCAGTCAAATACTTTTAAGAATATGATGATAAAGAAGAATAAACTCAATCATTGAAAAATGATAGTGCGATTGAAAATATGTTAAAGTCATTTGTAGGTACACTCCTTAAGCGTCGAAACATCGACTAATGCTTGCTTATCAGCTTGTGATTCCTCTCCTGAGTTTGCATGGTTTTGTTTTTATTTTGCCTAGTACAGCTGTTTGCTGCTGAATCAGACGAAGGACTTTTCGTACATTCTTAAGAATCATATTATCTGTTCGTTTGTATATTTTGCGATGTATGTCACTTTATGTTTACTCTCTTTTCTTTTGATGCATTTCTTCTTCGTTCGTTTTTATTTTTGTTTTATTTGCAAGTTGTATGTTACTGTAGCATAATATTTAGAATGATGTCATTTTAGTGTTAGTGTTAGCAGGTAGTAGACACGAGTATGAAATCACAGAGTTTATGTATTTGTTCTTCGCACAGAATATTCGTAACTGTTACAGCTTCGTACATTCTATCGATAATCAAAGCGTTAGTCTTCTAGTAAATCAACATGGTACTAAAGAAACTAAACTTTGTGTGTCATAACAAATTTAAAAATCTAACAATAACGATTTTTCTTTACTAATTTTATGCTTTTTCCTATTTATCAAAATAGCAATTACATGGAAAATATTGATGCATTTGAAACGTTTTTTTTTTATTTTTTATATAATAATAGAATGCTCATAATTTTCTTTCATACATTAGACTCACATTAATTCAATGAAAATAATTATATTTTACTTTACTAATTTTTTGTCACATTTAACTTTTCACAGCATCTAACCAAGTTTTACCAAATTGAAAATTAAAAATATATTTTAACACTAAAGCTAACATTAAAATAGAATTAAATAATTTATTACATAAAAGTAATGTTCATCTGCTGTAAAGATAATTACTAGTAAAAATTCAAATTGCTTGTAATTTTTTTAATTTTCTGTTTTTTATTTAGAGAATGAAATTGTAATCCGTAGAAAAGCCGTTTACTTTTAAGTTTCATTGTACTAAACTATGTATTTTTTTTTATTTTAGTCACAAAGCCAATGGTACAGAACACAGTTAAAAAGTCACAATCAATGCATCAAACCACCGAATCTCAGCCGGGCGATGACAGGTATAAAACGTTAGTTACACATTGCTTATGATTTTCTTAATTATTAAATTATATAAATTGAGCATTGGATTACATTTTAATTAAAAAAAAATGTTACATTGACCGTATTAAAGTTTTTTTGACAATCGTACTATTGTATGTATGTTGTAATGTAGTGCTCAAATTATAAAAATGATAATCATTATAAATTTATTTATATCTAGATGAAATATTCAAATAGATAACTTTGTTAATTCTTTTATGCCCACTTTATTTTCTTCGTACAGTGATCCTTTGACTTATGAATTTTAATCACTTAAAGTGCAAACGTTTTCTTACTGGAAAGTAAGACAATTAAATTTGAGACTTTCTATATTTTTCGTTCTTAATGAACGAACCATTAGTGTGAGTATCTAAAAAAACTCTAACAATGACGCTTTATCAGCTAAAATAAAATTAATATTCTTTTATTCACAGTATATTAAGGATTACTGTAAAAATTCTTAAATTAATTTATTTTACACATCTAAGTAAAACTTAATATTTTATAAAAATTAGTATTTATGAAGAAAGCCCTAAATATATGAATTTATTTTGATCATAAATGCTACATTTAATTAATAACGAATTTGATTCTTTTAATGCAGGAACTTTGTTATTTTCTATTATTTTAATCAATATTGATTATTTTTCACGATTGCTTGAAGAAATTCCACACTCAGCAGTAACAATAAAAAAATTCTTATAATACGAATATTTATTCCAAAATATAACACAAACTTGTGTTTTTGTTTTTTCTGATAAGTTGAAGTAAATAATAGCATGGATAAATTAAAATTTAATCGAGTAATTGCATGATTCTTAATAAATTTTTAATGCTTATGATTCACAAATATTTATAAAAGTTAATCAAATTCAAATCAGTTTTATAATTATTTTAAAAAGATTATGCTCATTAGTTTATATGGTTTTGATTAACTTTTATAATAAAAAATTTTGAGCAATTAACTGCAAACCTTTAAAATCCAAATTTTTTAATGAATAGCTTTTTAAATAAATGTCTAGCTTTGACGTAGATAATGTTTAGGTTTGGTATGACGTTATCCAACATAAACACATCTAATAACCTAACCAAAGAAAAATCAAAGAAGCTTTTTAAAATTTAATACCGTTTAATCGTAGAATTATTAAAATCAGAGAAAATATAATTGACAAGAAATTCTTACATCTGTTCACAGAAAAACAACGCACGAAGAAGCGTACTCGGGGTATCATAGAAAGGTGCCAACGCTGAGTTCGGTGTGTGACGATAAAACGCTAATAAGAGCGGAGGCCGCTGGTCGGCCGAGCAATTGGGAAGACCAGAGACGGAGCTCGTACGCCGGTCGTAGATCGAGACGCAACAGTGTAACCACCGCCGAAGACTCGCAACTTACTATTGAAAACTTCGGAGGGTCCCAAGTGAGAAATAATCTTGTTCACGAGACCTTATTAAAAAAAATTGAGACTATTAGAGTAAGACTAGGAATTGTTTACTTTATTATTTTAGAGCTTCTGTTTCATTATCATTAGTTTTTCTTTTTTTATTTTTTATACATGTCAGATCAATCAAATTTTGCTTTGTAAATGACAGACGATCTGTTGTGCTACTGAACTCTTTAAAAAAGCGTCGCAAGTGGCCTTTTCTTCCGAAATCTAATTTCAAAACTGTATGATGTGAGGGTATGTCAAATAACCATTGCGGTTTTGTATTTTGTAAGTGAATTTTAATTATAATGAGTTCTTTAAAGTGACCTCACGATTTAATTATTCAAAATATTCATTTTAGTAAAATCATTTAACTATGAAATTCAATTAACAAAAAATAAAACTGCAATCATATTGTAGTGATCTGGCTAGTTTCATATTATAGTGATCTGGCACTCCCTTATGATTCTTTAAATAATTAATTGAAAATTGTAATTGGAAAAGATACACTGTAAATTTTGAAAATTAATTATCATTTTTTATTAATATTAATCAAAATATCCTTATTGACGAACACTGTTTCAAAAAAATAAGGAAGTGCATGTAAAGGCACTGGCGGGCTTGTTTAAGGAGTAGTGTAGCGCGTGGAGGTAGGACGTTAACAATATGAGGTGTGGGTGTTTTTTCCATCATTACAGGATAACCTACACAATATCGGCCGTAACCCGGACAAGCTGCTGAGCAAGCACGTCAACCGCCATCCTCGACTGGTGGCGGAGCCGGCAACGCCGGCGCGCTCGAGCATTCAGGATGCCTACGGTAGCGGCGTCCACCTCATCCTAGCCGACAATGGACACGCGAGCGACGAAGGCCTGCCACCACCCTCCCGGCTCAGGCGGCAGCAGTCCAATCCTAACTTGAGCCGACACGTTTCCCTCAAGAACATTTTACATTCCACGGAAAACGAGGGAACCGAAAACGAGGCAGTGAACTCCGGCTCGATGAACTCCGGTACGAAGATGGCGAGCTTTGCGAACCTTAGTAAGAGCTCCGAAAAAGGCATCAATCTTACGTATAAGGACCAAGAGACGGACGAGCAGCAGTCGAAACAGAGCCTACAGAGGAAGCACAGCCAAAGCAACGGAAACGGTTTCGTGGAGAAGAAGACGACCTTCGCCACCCTGCCGAATATGACTACGTGGCAGCAACAGAGCAATCAACAGAGTCAACAACTCGAGAAGCAATCTGCAGGTTGGATCGCGATTTCTCTTCAGTTCGTCTTTGTTAGGAAATAGTGTTTACTAGATTCATCGATAAATTATAATAAATCATTTCTGTGTTTAGACGAGTCCAATGGTAGTGTAGTAATGGCTTCGCAGTTAAACAATATTCGATTAAAATTAGAAGAAAGAAAGCGGCACATCGAAAACGAAAAGAGAAAAATGGAAATTATTATGTCAAAAAGACGACAAAAAGTTGGAAAAGCAGCTTTTTTACAAGCTGTTACTAAGGTTGGTGTTTTCTTCACTAAATTCCTTTTACTTTTAAAACTACTTTTTCAAGAGCTGCTACAATGAAGCTTATCATATTATTTTGTGGCTTACACTTATGTGATTTTTATTTATTCCCTCTCATATAAGTTGATATTCACTTATGTTTATGTTTGGTACTACAAGTTTGTTACTTTACAAAATCTATTTTATGCCTGCGACACCTTTTGTTGACTGTGTGTTAATTTAATAATTATTTAGTCTATTTTCATTTGCATGCACGTTTTAATGATGATTGTCTAATTTTGTATATAAGTTAGTAATTCACGCTATTAACATTACTTCAGTAACGAAACTTCATTGAACGTAAATATTTGTCAATAAAATAGTTTTTATGATAAATTAGTCAAATCAAATTGCTATTCTATTTTATAAAAGAAGCCTATATATTAGATTGTTTAAGTATTTAGAAAAATGGATGTACAGCAAAAATCTTAAAATCTGTTCAGTTTATTAAAACTTTTACCTGGTAACAACTTATTGAAATAGTATGAAGTTAAATAATTTTGGCAGTGCATCCAAGCTTAAATCAAAGAGCTTTAGAAACTGATAAAAAAGAGCTTGAAAACGTTGACAATGAAGTTGTCGAAGCCAGTGGGCGAGTGAGGCTTGATGGTGTTTTATTTCCCACGGTGGTGTTGTTGGTGGTGGACTGTGAGTACCTAACATGGCACGCCTTGTGGTTGGGCTCGTTGCAGGGTAAAGTTAAGTCTCCCTCTTCGTCGACGTCGGGCGGAGACAGTCCTGTGGAGATGGGCCCCCCTACCCCGATAAGCTCGGCAGGCCAGACGAGCGAGTCAGGCATTGCCGATGAGGGCTCCGCCTCCGGTGCGCCAGTCGCTCTGAGCACCCAGGATAAGCCACAACGACCCTTCTCTTTAAAGGTATGGATCATCTGACGAGCACAACGACATGCGCGGATCCTAATTTAATGTCGCACTGCACTCGCTCTGGCGAGACTCGTGTGCCCCTTGTACTTCAGCTACTCTAAAAAACGGAATTAATTAGAAAAAAACATTTATGATGTATTATTAATTTTTGTGACGAAAGTAAAGTTTTCCCTCTACCTTTTGTATACGATGTTGAAAGTGTTGAGAGTGAGTAAATTTTACATTAAATTTTTTGCCGTGTATGTTACTATGAACTCGTGCGATTGTTAAATAGAATCGAATTTCATTTATTGACCTTCATATTACGAATATGATATGTATGCCTTACAGTAGCTTATTTCCTCAAGAATACTGGGCTGCAAGTATAAAAACTTTAATTAAATTATATAAAATTGCTGTATATTATTGCTTCACGATTTTGTGACATCTCAATTACTATAGATTTATTACTCTATTCATTTTTTAAATAGTTAAAAACATTTAATTTCATTCCTTCAAAATTTAACTTTAAAATTACTTTCAATCTTGTTATAAATGGTTTCCAAATATTTTATTCATTTGTCAATTAATGTTTTGACGGAATCCTAACACATTTAGATTGCGTAATGTAATGATTTTAAGGTTTTATTATAAGAACGTAATACAGAAATTTAAAAATTTTAAATAAAACCTAATTAATTATATTATAATAAATTATATAAAATATAAAAGTAACTGTAAGGCATCCATAGTTAGTTTATTTACCTTGCTTTTGGATGGCTTAAATGCAACGTTAATTTGCATTTAAAAATATTCAATGTAGTAAGCTGAAGTGTAAAATAGTTAGATGAAAGTAAAATTATTTAAACAAGCATAATTAAAAAAAAATTAATATTTTATAATATTTCTTGCATAAAATATTTAATATTAATATTACTAAAAGATTTTTTTATTAAACACATCACATTTATGATATTTTTAAGACTGTTTAAAATGCAATTCTCACTTCTAATAATATTTAACATATCATTTATTTTAGTTATGCTGCAGGCATGTTAAATTTATATATAAAATATTGCACCTGTAAATTAAAATCAAATTTCCTATTTATTTTTGGCAATCAGTGTTTATCATGGTGGTGGTTACAATAATTGTTTAAAACATAATTTTAATTCATTTGGTTTGTTTATGTTTGTACATTTACGTATACTTAATTTTCTATGTATTAAAACGCCGCCTTTTCATTTTACTTTGGACTTTTTAATTGTCGATCGCGGCAATCTGGGCCTATCGATTGACGAAAAGTGATTAGCGCAATATCCGTGGCAAACATGATTGATGTTCCGTAGAGACACGAGCTAGTGAAGATCCGATAAGAGGGAAAACCTTGACATCCAGTGTGGTTACATAAGATATTGTCTTATTGATCAAACAGGACAAATAAGAAGTGGAGGTGGAGGACTGTCTTCTTTTCAGACATTCCTTTACTGTATCGTTGAGTTCCAATATTCGAGTCCATTACCTCCATATCTTACGCCTTCTTTTCTGCCTGCTATAATCAACAGGCGGAATTTGCATCGATATTTTACTAAAATCTAAAACTGTTTATTACCGCTGTTCAGTTTGTGTTTCATTATTCGAGAATTCAGACTAGATTCATTGTAAGCTTTGTAAAACACAGATCAATTATTGTATTTTACGTGGAATTGTGTTCTCATTTGCCATGACAACTTTTACTTTAAATCCTTCTCGTTTGCAAACAATGTTTGAATACTTCTGGTTTGTACGTTCATCTTGATCAAAGTATTCAATATGATCCAACATGGATTTTTGGAGAGTTTCCAAGTATTTCTCTTTTCACGAAAGGGTAAACAATTACTTTTATAAAAAGAAATTTAAAAACAATGTTGAAAAAAGCAACGATAAAAATATGAGATAACGAATAGAGTCAATGTTTATTTATAACAACATTTAATCGAATAGGAAATCAGCGAAGATGTACGGGATGTCGAGCACAAATGGTTGGACCAGGATGGGGCACCTTTTGTGGAGACTCGAAAGACGCCAGACATCGAAAATATGGATTACGAACAGTACCACCAATCGATATCGCAGTTAGTATCTGAACGTTTGCTAAATTTCTGAAATATTCACTACCAACGACGATGATTGAGTTAATCCTTGTATTTCAATTTTGTCAGAATGAACAGTAGTTTAAGTGAAATTCAACAAGACATTCAGCGTTTGGCCAGTCAGCAAAATCAAATTCAGCAGCAGCACTTAATGTCGCAGCACCAGCAACAAATGCAGCAACAGCTGCATCAACTTCAAAGTCTTAGTCATCAGCAAATACACGTAAGTCACAATAAAACGTCCATGTAAATGGTATAATACAATATCTCATTAAGTACTTTACATGATTTTTTTTTTTCAATTTTTCAGACATACGGCGTGCCTCCACAAAATCCAATGACTGCTAGAATACACGAGCCACCGCAGCAATCACAGTTCTATCTTCACGATCAACCACAAGTGCCAAGACGTACGTGGGGTCAACCACAGCCAATACAATTAGGAAATGAAATGCCTGCTGTTGGGTACAATCAGTCTATGGATAGTCGCTACGTTTCTCAACAAGGTAAAATATATACGAGAGAATAACTTTTTTTTTAAATTGATTTTTTGTTGCTGAACATTTAATTAACTTTTATCACGTGAATTTCTCAGTGTACCAACAGCAACAAGACCTTCGCTTATATCAAGATACGCGATCGTGGGGTATGCCGGTGCCACAGCAGAAAGGCTTTATTTTACACGACTCTTCACAAGATCAGCGATATCTCAACGGAGGAGAGCATAGTCTGTCTAGCAATCAGCATCACATGTCTTCGTATCCAGTAGCACAAACGCTTTTTAGTCAAACTCCACCTTCTTCAGCTAGTCCACAGCATCGTAGTGCAGTAAGTATATATGGCTACTAAATTTCATATTTTTGAAAAATAATTAATTAATTAAAAAATAATAAATAATTAATTTAACAAATTCTCGTTACAAAGTTTTTTTTTTAATTTGAATAGAAATAAAAAATTTATATTTCAAAAAACAAATAAATGATAATGTAAAATATTGTCACAAACAAGCTATAAAATACAACTCATAATGCCGTGAAGCATTGTTTATGCCGTATACAGCAACACGCACACACCCATGTTCACCTCTCTTTCATTAAAAAACTTCTCAAATGCTCGCCTGACCGCTGGGTGGGTGCGAAACCTGTTGGTGATGTAATACACTATTATAGACAGTAACCGCCCAAACAGCCGAGCGCGCAAACTCTCTTCCCACACGATATTCTATCTTATACCTGCGTGTCAGAACACCTGTGCAGGAGCTCCGAGTAAACTAGTCTTTCCGAGAGCGGAACCACGACGGTGCTCTGCGTTCTCCATTCAGATAGAATATATATATTTCATTCATCTGCCACCAACACCTCGACAACTTCTTAATTATGACGACGGCACTAACGAGATCGTGGGTGTGAATTTATAATAGCGAGATTTCTCTGTGCTCCTTTTCATCTTTTCGTACGAATGGCGCGCTTCATTACTACCGAGTGGTTTTAGAAAAGGATTTAATTTTACTGTGTTTAAAGTGTTATTTAGAGGCTATTTGTGATTTAAAAATTCTGAAATATGTTTTTAAAATTTGTACGCATTTTGACGGTTTTTTAAATCTAATTTAATTTTGTATTCAGGGGATATTTTTAGAATAATCAATAAAAACTCAAGGTGATATAAAATTCTTAATTATATTAAACATTTTTTGTCTTTCAGGTTCATCGGATAAGTCAGTTGATGAACGACAGTTCAGATGTACAAAGGCAAAATATGCATCATATGCCCATGTCGCGTGAAAGTCCTTTAGAAAAAAGATTAAGCTCTATGCCACCGGAAGACATAGAGCCTCAAAACATGTCTTACTTAGGTATTTTTTCATTTTTACAAGCTTCTGTTTTGTAATTATTATTGTTAAAAATATAATTATTACATTAATAATAATATTTCAGTGAACGAAGAAGACTTTACTCAGGGCATTCGAAACTTAAATATCACATCTGGTAGTCGGACGTACAGGATACCATCGCCTACGAGACCATCAATATCCAGGAATTCGTTTCAGCCACACACGTCACTACGGGAAACGACTCCATCACCTTCTGGTAACACAGCGGAAGTTATGCCATTAGACGCAAACGACGCAGGTGAAAAGGGCTTTTATATTTCGTTTGACGACGCGCCTAAGAAACCCAAACCTTCTCTTAGGACGAAAAAAGCTTCTCCCAAGAAGGTCAGTTGCATTGAAATTTTTTTATAAATGTTGCCATAAAAAGTTTTTTAAGTGTAATAAAAATTATTTAATTTACATTTCTTTTCTAGGAGAGAAGTGTCTCTGCATATTTAGATCACGACGATTACTTGTCGCGTTATGAATCGTCGCCTATAAGTGCTACTTTCGATAGACATCGTCAGACTGCGTCACAAAAAGAATTGGAGAGAGAAAAACAAAGACAAGCAGAAGAACGGGAAATGCAACGACAAGAGCTGAGAGATAGGGAAACAGAGCGAGAAATCGCAAGAGAACGTCTGAGAGAAAGACAGAAAAGCGAAGGCTCGGATGGTCGTCAAACAAATAGCGTAGGATTAATTATAGGGAATCAATTGGCCAATCTCGATCCTGTAAGTTTTATTTATTTAATATTATTATTATTATTTTTTTCGAGTAAAAAAAAATATCAATTACTTTGAATGACAATGCTTATAATTTGGCTATTCTGTAGAATTCCATTGACGAAATGGAGAAGAAAAAGGAAAAAATAATGAAGTTATCGATGCTACGAAGACAGCAACAAGAGGAATTGAAAGAACGAAAGGAGATAGAGGCACAAAATCGTCGGGAAGAAGAAAAAGCGAAGGAAGAAGAACGAGCGAGGAAGAAGGACGAAGAAAAGCAACGGCGAGCAGCTATTCTTGAGCAGTATAAAATGAAGAAAGCTATAGAGGAAGCTGAGAGAGAAGTAAATAACAATTGTTAACATTTTAAATTACAGATATTTGTATTAAATTAAATAAAATAATATTTTTACTGTATGTGCAACACATTAACATGGTTCTCATTTTAGGGAAAAGTTATAGACAAGGAATTACTTAATGCACTGAAGCCTCCTAAACGGAACAAAGCCACACCTAGTCGACCACGACCGAAAACAATTCACGTTGATGCTGCCGCAGAATTAGATTCTGGTGTATTGACACCTAGTAGAGGAAAAAAAGGTTCATCTTCTAATCTCAGCACAGGTAAATTTCTTTATGGAACTACAAGAATAGTTATGACAATATAATCAGTATTTCTCGGAAACTAGAAATAATTTTAATTAGAAATTAGTAATAATGTGAAAATAATTCACTTTCAAATAGTTCTGAGAAATAGTTTGAATTTATTAGGAGTCAACCCTTTCAATTGTGGATAAACATTATTATGTAAATGTTGTTGTTGCTCGGCTGTTGCATGGCAGGGATTTTTAAATCCAGTGAAATTTTTATTATTTTGGATTATGCTCTTTACTGTACCCAGTGAGCTTTCTTGATGTATTATGAGTGTTTTTTTTAATTTGTTTTTGACACAAACAAGACAAGCTCAAAAAATTCTGTCCTATTTATAATTTAATTTAAAGAAATATTCTGTTTCTTAATTAAAACTCGCCTTTGGTCCAATTAAATGGTTATTGGCCTAATTAATAAAAATATAGTAACTCAAAAAAAAGTTGAGATCGCAAAAGGGGAGTATAGGATAGAAATTTTGAGCTCATATACATTTTTGGCACTTAAAACATATGTAGCGTCGCTGACATCCCCAACGATGAGGCGGGACTACTACCGCGGCTCGCAAGACAGTCTTACTGCAGCGCATCTCGACGAACGACGCTCCAATTCTTTATACCGAGGGGGCAGCCTCAGGGGTACGAACACATTCACATACACATACACTAACATTAATAGCTACGTTAGTAAAAAATCAAGTCATTTAACAAAAATCTTTTATAATCGAAATCATCATCTTTCTTATTCTAAGACATCTTCTTATTCTAACTCATCTTCTTATTCTAAAAACTTTCTTTATTCGCTCACAACATCTAAAATATTGCTTACTATTGATATTAATCGTGAATGCAGCAATATTATTAAAAATTCGATTTTCATCTAATTCATTAACACATCTTTTAATATAAGATTAAGAATTAATACTAACATATCATAATCAGACTTTTGTTTAATTTTTATTTACATTGTTTTACAAAAAGTTTAAGCCATAACTAATCTATAAAATAAAGTTACTTTTTCAAGTTGCACATTAAAAACAAAAAAGTGAATCATCCAGCATTTGATTTTGTGTTTTTTCTGCACTGTGCACGTTCGTCATTTGCATCATTCTAGATTAGTAGAGTTAATCATTAATCACCTTTGCCTAATTCATTAATCGATCCTAAACATAGGCATCCGGCTTTCACTAACATACTATAATAGTTTGTTACCCTATTTTAGTATCTTCCGTAGATTCGCCCGATGATGGTAGAGGTTCATCACCGTCGAGAAGTGGTCACCAACTAGGACGGCGTGGTTCCTACAAAGCGTCACGAGGTGAGTTTTTGTTACTTAATTGTCGCTTAAGCGCACTTATTTTTATTTTTTAAGTGTTTAGTTCAATCCGTAGAATTGTTTACTTTTTGCAGGATCGTTTGTCGATGGTATGAACTCTTACTTACATGTTAAAAAGAAACAGCTCGAACACCGTAAAAACAAACACATACGCTAATTATATTTTGTCTTCATAAACCATTTTATTATTTCAACTCAGAATGATTGTTATTTACAAGTAAGGTAGAGTTGTGTAAGTTTATATAGCTTTATATAAGTTGGAACGCAACGTTATTCTGCACCAATCATGCACTGGCTACATATGTGTTATATGGATCTTCAATGCTCGGCTCGTAGTTGAATAAAAAGTGCAATTGACGTAATTATACAAATTAAGAGCATCCTCCATTGCCCCTGTATAAAAAATCATTAATTGTTCGTACAAAAAACACGTACGAGAGTGTAACACAACGGAAACGTTGCATATTATTCCAGATGCGCAGGAACCTCAGCAACAGGTTAGAGGCAGGCCTAAATACCCGAGTTACTTTAAGGGAAGAAAGTCTAGTTCGTTGATGAATCTGTGCGGTAAGGAGCACCACAGTGATTTGGAAAACATACATTTAAACCCCTGAATATATTTATTCCTTTTTTGTGTCCTGTGCAAAGTTGACAAGTTTATATGTTTCTTTACACAAATACTTATAACAAATTTAGGGCATAGTGTTAAACATGTACACTGTAGTTTCGCATGGTGGCAGGTTGCAGAATACTTATACAAGGTGGCAGATATTTAAACCGAACACTCAAACACTTGCATTCACGGCGACAGCACAGTTTTTAAACTTAGTTTCTTTTCTATCAAAGCTTTGCAAATTAACTTTAATAACATTTTATTTTACTTTTTAGTTGAAACTCCTTTTTTCCAAATATTTACGTTTGAAATTCCACAATGTTTTTACTTAGTCAATTAGTATCATAATAGTTATTTGTAAATTTAATGTTATATTAGCAAAGCTTCGATTAATTGTTTAATTTAACAAATCTACATAAACCACGAGTTTAGATTAACATCAAGGCTTGTTCGGCTTATTGTTGTACAGCACTGGTTACGGGTCCTGATGTTCTTAGTGTCTTTCAGATTGCCTCAGTGGTTCCAGTTTTATACACACTACATCGCTCATTTTTTATGACCCATTCTTAGGCCTTGACTTTTTTAATTCTATTTGTCGTATTTGTCAAAGATGTTATTAATTCGTTTTTCAGATACATAGTCATAATTCTTAAAGGTATAACAAATAAAACAATTTTAATAGTTAACAGCAATCAATAAAATCACCATCTCATATAGATACATTTTTCTCACAAATAAAAAATAAATTCATTTCTTTCATAAAAAGAATCACTATTAGTCATTAATAAAATGTATTTACTTTTAAAGTGATTAACTTTATAACTCACTATAAGCCATAATTATAAGTTTTAACACTAGCTGGAAGTAACTTTAGTGGTAATGGTACTGGTAATTTTTGTTTAAGTTAAAATAAGGTATAAGGCATTTCGTGGATTCTTCCTTGGTTTTATGTTTCTTCATTTTATTATATTATTCAATTAATAATTTTACAATATTTGTATATATCTTAATATAGATACGGACAGTGGACTAGGACGAGCTACACCACCTAGACGTGCACCAAGTCCAGGTATGGGAAGCATGAGACATCTTCCTTCTCCATCAGGACCTGGATCCTTACCTCCAGGACTTATGACAAAGAGAAGAGTTTTTGATGATGGTAGCAGTGACATCAGTAGTACCCCTAGTTCAATGATGGATTATAATGGTAATATTTTATATTTATTTTATTTTTACTTTTTCTGATCATAAAGTTACAAAATCATTCACTTTCAAGGTCCGAGATTGTATAAGCAGCCAGCAGCAAAGTCAAATAGGAGTATAATTCTGAATGCTGTGGAATACTGTGTATTCCCAGGATCGGTTAATACCGAACCAAAGCGAAGAGTGCTAGATGCAATTGCGAGATCAGAAAGTAAACACTTCCTTATACTCTTTCGAGATGCTGGCTTTCAATTTAGAGCTCTCTATTCATACTGCCCAGACAGAGATGAAGTCAATAAATTGTATGGAACTGGACCGAAACAAGTTATGGATAAAATGTTCGACAAATTTTTCAAGTAAGTCATGAATCATTATAAAATTTTTTAAAAAGTTTTCGTGAAAAACAGATTGAAAAAAACATTCAATTTTTAGATATAATTCTGGTGGAAAATGCTTTTCACAAGTTCATACAAAGCATCTGACTGTCACCATAGACGCCTTTACGATACACAATAGCCTCTGGCAAGGTAAAAAGGTGAATCTACCAAACAAAAAGGATATGGCTCTCGTCATATAGTTTTACACAAGAAACAAGTTTAACATTATGCTACTGTGCCCTTTGTTGTTCATAGTTACTATTTTAATACAGGCCCATATTAAATTATAATGAAAGCGTTGCGTTCTTAGTCAGTTTTATATCGAAGAATATATAGACGAATAATAAACGAAAGAAGTAAAACTTGTCACCGGTCGGTGCTGACAACCGAACATGAACGAATGATCTTTCGAATGTGTATACATTTTTAAGCGTTAATTTTATAAGAATGCGTTGTTTAAGGCTTTTTTTTATTTTTCTCACAGATTCGGTGTCAGCACCGATGATCTAGTGCTGTACGATTATCGGTATTTACAATAGGAATTGTTTATTGTCAGCAAGCTAATGTACCGGCGACTAACTCATGATTGCGATTTTCATCTTGTTATTTCGCATAAGACTATAAATAGCTAGTTAGTTTGTTCTATCTGTACAGTTTATACATAAACTTTTTACATTTTTCCCTTCCATATGTTATCGCCGCTCTCCCTTCTAACGATTAAATTAAAATTTAATTTACTTATATTGCAGTACAATATAGTATTTATTTCCGTTAGCTGGATCTAAAATTATACTTTACCCATTTTACTTTTTACCTAAAATTTTTATTTTCATTAAAAAATCTTTTTACTCTTACACAAATTTCAACGCTGTAAAATTTATTTTTGATCTGAAACTGTTATTATTTAAAAAAATGTATTTGTTAATTAAAACAATATATAGTTGATATTTACATAGTAATTTTTCTTTAATATTTACATTAATTTAATTTGGTTCAATATAACAGATTAAATTGATCATGAAAATTATGTTCCATAAGTCATTTCCAAAATTTGATCAATTTTCACTTTCTTTTTACAAAAAAAAAAAAAAAATATTTATTGCTGAATATTTTTATTGGTAGATGCATGCTTTATTGAACACTAATTTATTCTTCCAAATGAAATAATTTAGCGACTGACAATTTGATTATCTTTAATTAAGTTACATTCAGAAAATTATTACACGTATTTTGAAGACAAGACTTAACCTGTCATATCACTGTAATAAATAACATATTTAATATTTTATAATTAAACAATATAATTTGATGTAGAAAGCAGCATATTTAAAAAAAATTATTTTATTTCTCAGTCATAATATCAGGGAGTTTTTTTTTAATAACAATAATTTATGAAGAAAAATGAATAAAACAGATTTTTCGTATACGTAATATTTTAAAAACAGATTTTCGTTACTTCTGTTGCATAATTCGAATCATATTAAATTTGGCATCTTCAAAAACGTAATTTTTCATGGAATCTAGGAAAAATATTTCTTTTGATTATAATTTTTAAAAGAATGTGATAGGAACACACTGTGATTTTCATCTCGCAATTGTAAGTTATAACAACACGTTATAACTTTCCACGATGAAATCATAAAATTTGTATAAAATGAATAAAAACGAAGACATAGAAACAAATTAAAAATTATTGTTTCAAGTTTCAAAAGCAGAGCGAACAATTATAAATAACGTTGAATTAAATTCTTTTAAATAATTAATTTGTAATGAAGAAATTAATTGTGTGAATGGTTCTGAATGAATATGAGATTCTAATTTGGTGCGACTTAATTCTCTGACATGTTGCTTTATTTCGACTTTCTATTGTAATTCGTTACATTCCTAGAAATATTTTGTATCAGCAAACTAAATATTGTCGTAAAAAATTTTAAAAATTGTGTGGAATAATTAAGATATTGTAAAGTAATGCAATTTTTTGAAGCTTAACTGAAAAAAATCGGTGACAAATTTTACAGATGTTGCATTTTCTATTTTAAATTTTTATTTACTTGATCATTCCATACAGTTTAATAATTGTTACTTATTTAGATTTAAAATGTATTGCACTTTAGAAAATGAAAGTTGATTTATACAAAATTTGCATTGCAAACTCGCGCTATTTTAAGTAATTAAGCTTTTTGTGCCATAATTACAAAAAAAAAGGCTGACTTTAATCCAACTATTATAATAATGACGTATTGTACGGTCTTTCAATACACATATTAATTGGGTATTGTGTCAAATTTGATGTAACAAAAATTTTATCTTTACCAAGAAATTTTTAATATAATATTTTCTTTATATAAATAAAATTTGAAATAAGCCAAGTCAGACTTATTATCTTTCCATTTAAAGTTAGTAATTGCAAAAATAAAATTTTATTAAAAAACATCGACGTTAGATTTTCATATTTACCAATAAGGATGTTTTCTCATGGTTAAATAATTAATGTTACAACATATCGACTCGTTCATATTTATAATATTTATAATAATTCGTCGCTTGCGAAATTTAAGTACGTCTGAATTGATTAATATAAATCAAAGGCATTGTGTAACAAGTGTTTTATGCGAAATAGATACGTAATGGATTCTTCAGTTTTTTAAAACAATCATGCTGAGTAAATGATGATAAAAGAAACTAGGCCGCCGTGACAATATTAATAAACGAAGTAGGCAGAAGTCATAGAGCCCAATGACAGAGAATTAATGTCGTCGAAAAGGAAAGCGTAACTTAGTCACTAATTTTAAGGGTTGGTAACGGTAATAAAAAAAAGAATACATTGTTTCGTGAAGCAAACAGTGAAACAGCAGTGTTGACCGCGGTTAAACAAAAAAGTAACTTCGTTCTACCGGATAAAAGAAAAAAGTTACTGCTTGCGCTTGATATTTATATTTTTTGAGTAAACGAGAAAAAAAGAAAAATTTAACCGGTTGTCCGGGCTTCATAAAGATGTTCGGAAATAAAATGAACAATGTTTACTTATTAAACGAAAGCCTTCGAGAAAGAAAAACGCTCAAAGTAAAATAATAGAAATTATATTGGAGGAAAAATACAAGGAGTTTGCGCACTGATACATAAATTGCCCTTACTAATATACATATATATGTATACTTATATATGCAATCCTTATAATTTTCAGTCATAATACAAAGACGTTAGGCGTAAAATAATTTTACATTCATGTCTGTAAATATTTATGTTTTTATATGTACACATACGAATCAAAAAAGTAAGAAAAAAGGAAAAAAACAAGATTCGGATAATATTTTACTGTTAGCATCTTTCAGCGAATATCACTAATAAAATAAAATAACCGATGAGCGTTGGATTTGTATCTGAAATGCAGGTACTTCCTTAAAATGTCCTGTAAAGCGTCGTCGACGAGGACATAATTCATATAGCTTTTAAGTGTATATATGTATAACTCGAGTAAAGATAAATCATTCTTTGAGGAAAAAATTGATGTTGCGCTAATTACCTTATATTTAAATCCCTTACCACTTCTAAAATCCTGGTGCAGATACTAGTTCTCTAAAAAGTTTATTTGTATTAAAAAAGATTAATCCGTAGGATTATTTTATAATTATTTTTCATTGTTTGCCATGATAAATGCTAATAATTTTTATTAAAGTTTCACACTTTTTGTTTTCATTAAATGTGTTATTTTTAAATTGATTTTGAACAGTAAAATAATGCCATTGCAATTTGCGTGATAAAGTAAAATTACTATGTTTAGTAATGTTGGGCAAAAAATTACGTAATTTGTTCAAGGAGACAAAATTGAATAGTTACGTATAGGTAAAAACTGCCTAGTCTTAAATGAGCTTAAGTGTTAACTACGTCAATGTTACATCGAATAGATGTTACTAATGTCATTAGATCAATGAAGTTCGAAAATATAAAGTTAGCAAAAACTATACCAAAGTGATAATAGTCCGTATCATAATTTAAATATACAAAAATACATATAAATATATACAATTCGATCTACACAAAAAATGGACCATAAACCACAATCGTAGTAATATTATCAGTTTTTCAAAACAGTTTCTATTCTGCTAGCACCACTTGAATTTGGGCAATATGGAATAAACAATTTTGAATAAATCAAGCATATATTAAACATCGGATTACTTGAAACAAATCTTTTTGTGTTGACATTATAATCAGCGCATTTTAGGAAATTTTGATGAATAGAACAGCATCGTAGTTATATTACAAAATGATCTTCGTGTGGAAAAAATTAATGCCAGTATTATTGATACTGGCGCTACCAGAAGTAAGAACTTCGGACTCGAAGAAAAATGGCATCAGTCGATCAGTCAATGACGAAAGTGCGGAAAACACTGTTAACTATCGATTGCCAACAGACATAGTACCTATAAGCGACTATTACATTCACCTCACACCGCACTTAGATCCGAGTAATTTTACGTTTGACGGTACTGTCAAGATCACTGCTAAAGTAAAAAAATCAACGTGGAAGATAGTTTTGCACTCGAAAAAATTACAAATCGTCCGTGTACACGTTTTTGAAAAGAACAAAGTTCGTTCGATGAAAACACTCAAAGTACGCAAAGTGTCTGCTAGGAAAAAATATGAATTTTTAGTCATTCATTTGGCGCAACCCGTTAATACCGGCACTTCCGTGCAGATTAAGATACTTTACAATGGCAAAATAAATACGGATGTGTACGGACTTTTTAGAAATTGGTATAAAGCCGAAGACGGGAGTATCAAGTGTGTATTCAACATTTCTATAATTTGCAAAATAACATTTGGCGAATGCATTGTTTTTATTTTTAGATGGATGATCGCTACTCACCTGCAGCCCAGTGCTGCTCGTCTAGTATTTACTAGTATTCCCCTGTTTTGATGAGCCTGCTTTAAAAGCCGCGTTTCACGTGAGTCTCGACGTCCCGAAAAATTATACAGCGCTCGGAAACATGCCCATAAAATCGATTAAAGGGTAAGTTAAATTTTGCAATAAAACTTGGATAAAATAATTTGTGTAATTGATAATAAAACATAATCAACGTTAAAGAAATTAAATAATTATACTTTCGAAACAAGTCTGATTCTGCTTAAATTGCAGAATCATCACTCACGGAAAAGCGCAATATTTTCTAAATATTATTCCACTAATTTTCTCCTTCAAAATTACCTATGTGTAAATTCTATCAAATAGTGAAATCTCGAAAACTTCTGGGATCGATTAACCGAGCCAATTAAAATTTGTTTTAATCAGAACACTGTGAATTATAACTTTTTTATGAAGAGGGCGGATGTGACAAACATATGGTATTCAAGATAATTTAGTATTACAAAACGGTGATAGGAGTACGAATGGATAACTTAATACTGGATCTAATAAAATAAATAGCTGTCTAGACAAAAAACAGTCCGTAAAACACATTCGCAGTGATATTCTCAGTATGCGAAACAGTTTTCTATCTGCTTGGGCCACGTGAAGATGGACGATATGGAATAGAAAAGAACATTGTTTAGAAATCATCCGCGCGCTGAAGATTTCAATTTACCGTTTCCTGCTAATTCATCAAAAGAAAATTATCATTGTATTCTAAAATGATTTTCTTGTGCAAAAAATTAGTGTTAGTACTGCTGATACTGTGGGCATCAAGAGTAAGAACTTCGGACTATCCAGAAAAAAACGAAATAAAGCAATCAGAAAATGACGAAAATGCGGAAAACACTGTTAACTATCGATTGCCAACAGACATAGTACCTAGCGACTATTACATTCACCTCACCCCTTACACAGCGCCTAATAATTTTACCTTTGACGGTACAGTCAAGATCGTTAGTAAAGTCAACAACTCAACGTCGAAGATAGTTTTGCACGTAGACCAAATACATGTTGCCGGCGTAAACGTGTTTAAAACGAATGAAGACGGTTCCACGGAAATACTCGAAGTACTCGAAGTGGCTACCAGAAAAAAATATCAGTTTTTAATAATTCGTTTGCTACATCCTATTACTGAAGGCACAACTGTGAATATTGAGGTGTTCTACAGTGGCAAAATAAATACGGACATATATGGATTTTTTAGAAATTGGTATAAAGCCGAAGATGGGAGTATCAAGTGTGTATTCAACATTTCTATAATTTGCAAAATAACATTTGGCGAATGCATTGCTTTTATTTTTAGGTGGCTATTCGCTACTGAGCTTCAGCCTAGTGGTGCTCGTAGGGTGTTCCCCTGTTTTGACGAGCCCGCCTTAAAAGCCGTGTTTCACGTGAGCATCGATGTTCCGGAAAACTACACAGCACTCGGAAACATGCCCGTAAAATCGTTTAAAGGGTAAGCTCTATTTTGCAATAAAACTTGGATGATGTAATTTGTGTAATCGATAAAAAAACATAAAAAGAATGATTTATGTATTTTTACTTGCTGTACTCGTCTGATACTACTTAAATTGCAGAATCACGCGTTCTAAACACCATTCCACTAATTTTCTTCTTAAAAATTACCTAGCGGACTAGTAACATTTGAGAAAACGCCACCGATGTCAACGTACACTCTGGCCTTGGCGGTCGGTGACTTCGCGCACATTTCCACTCGAGTGAAAAACGTCAGCTACTCGGTATGGTCGAGTCGACCGGTGAGCGGTCAGCTGTCGTTCGCGTTGTCGGTCGCCCCGGTGGCAGTCGACTTCTTGGAGTCGCGACTGAACGTCTCCTACGGCCTCGAGAAGATGGAGCTCCTGGGCGTCCCGGACTTCCCGTCCGAGGCGATGGAGAACTGGGGCCTGATCGTCCTCTCGGAAATTCTGACGCTCTACGACCCCGCGCGCACCCCACTCAGCTTCCAGAAGAGCGTGCGCAACCTCATCACGCACGAGATCGCCCATCAGTGGTTCGGGAACCTCGTCACTACGCGCTGGTGGGATTGTGTCTGGCTTAACGAGGCTTTCGCGGCGTACTTTGAGTACCATGCCCATGATGATGTAAGATTTTGGGGCTCCTCTGTTATAGACAGGGAGAGGATTTTTCTTTTTTCTGACGGTATATCGTTCTTTTTCTGATTCCATGAATTGCGCATAGTAAAATAAGTTTGCTCTACTTAGACATTTTGTATTTTCAGTAAAATTGTTTAATTATACTCGTTAATAATGAAAATTTCATTAGATACCCGTTGATTTTTCATAGAAGACAAATATGAATTCGTCACGGTTAAACAAAATTAAATTACGTTTTTTCTAATTTAACGAACTCAATTTAAAAAATCAATTATTATTTATTTAAAAATCATGGTAATGTTGTAGCCACGTATTAAATAAGGTTAACTTATTTAGGCGGTAAAATCTTGGAATTTGGAAACGGATTTCGTAGTTGATTACTTGCACGTAGGCTTAGAGTTCGACTCGTACAGCTACAGCCATCCACTCATAAACGATGTGTACAGTAATAGCGAAACGGATTCTATGTTCGATCAAGTAAGCTATAACAAGGGCGCCAGTTTAGTCAGGATGTTAGAAAAACTGCTCGGCTCGAAAATATTTTACGGAGCTCTTGGTCGATACCTTGAAAAAAAGTATGTAAACACTTGAACGCAATATGTTTCTGATTGCCACATGATTTACAATTCAGGGTTTTCCGTTTTTAGCAAATTTTCGACTAGTCGTCCAGAACATCTATACGCATCTTTCGAGCAAGAAATAAAATCTAACGAATACAGTTTAAATATGTCCATTGCTGAGTTGATGAACAGTTGGACTTTGCAGACGGGTCATCCAGTGATCGATGCTCAATTTAACGAAGGATCGGTCACGTTGACGCAGAGTAGATTTTTCATGCAAGGAAATTCGAGCGATGAGTCCTTGTGGGTTGTTCCAATCAATTGGGCTATACGTCGAGAACCAAACTTTAACGCCACAAATAAAGTTACGTGGCTGACGGAAAAGTCGACCGTTATACATTTAAACTACACGCAAACAGATTGGGTTATTTTTAATATTCAACAAACGGGTATACTTTTATTTTAGAATTAAAAGATATTTTTGAATTATGTGTTTATGACGCGTTAAATTAAAATTCTTAAATTATTTATGAGTTATTGAGTTTCAGGTTTCTATAGAGTTAATTATGACAAAATAATGTGGAAACGTATTACAGAAGTTCTTAAATCCAAAGAGTTCGAAATTATACACGAAGTAAATCGGGCATCATTAATTGATGATCTTTTTAAATTTGGACGATCCGGCTTATTGGATTACGAGACTGTACTTACAGCAAGTCAATATCTTACGCAAGAAACTAACTACTTTCCCTGGAAAGCTGCCTTTTCAGCATTAACTTATTTGAAAAAACGCTTTGCAGGTCATTCCGAAATTATGAACTATTTTAAAGTAAGTCGACAAAAATGCTTTGTACGAAAAATTATATTCATTTCATTTTAATCAAATACTTATAGACGTCGAAATTTTATGGGCGATCTTGACATCACAACTGCTTTTGTATAAATTTTTAACACTTTCGTAACTTATTAATACGTATAAATTGAAGTAAAGTAACAATTATGTTAATTTATGTAATGCTATTTTTTACAGAATTATGTTGCTTCTCTTGTTGAAAAAAATTACGACAGATTAGGTTTCTATGAAAAGGAAAATGATAACGATCTCGATAAATTACTTAGAGAGTTGACATTGAAATTGCTTTGTTACATTGAACACGAGGAATGTGTAAGAAATTCTTTAGATATTTTTAGGAAAGTGCTGATTAATGAAAGGTAACAAGATTCGATTGCTTTTTAATAAAAAAATCAAATTGCCGTAAGAGAGAAGATAATTTTCTTTTTTAGTTTTACTATGGCACCAAATCATCAAGCCGTTGTTTATTGCACTGCCATTAAACACGGACCTCCTGAGTATTGGAATGTCTTGTCTCAGAAATACGAAAAATCAAATCATGCTGCAGAAAGAGTGACGATGTTGTATGGTTTCTCGTGTAGTAGAAATTCATCTCATTTAGAGAGGTACATTGACAAAATTACTGAATAATTCCATATAATTATTTTGAAAACCTTACATTTTATTATAAAATAATGAAAATCACTTTTACAAAGTCTTCTGCAAAGAATGATAATATTTGAGAGTGGTATAAGAAAGCAGGACGCTAACATACTCATTTCCTACATAGCTGAAAACAGCCCAGTGGGAGTACAATCACTTCTAAATTTCATTGAAGCTAATTCGCCAAAAATTGTTGATTAGTAAGTTATAACGTGTTTGGTTTATTCGCATACAAAAATTTAATTTTACATATCTAATTTTATGAACTTTTTTAGTTTTTCAAATGATGATATAATTCCTGAAATTCGTGGTATGATTATTGATGTTTTATCAACTGAAGAACTTGTTTTGAAGGTAATTCCTTATTTGAATTTTAGATAATTATTATTTGTGAGCATATATAGTTATCATTCAGTACATTATTTCCAGTTTAAAGAATTTGTTCAAAGAGTCAGTGAAAAGTCTTCTGTAGATAAATCTTTTACAGCAGAAGTTGCAGAAAATGGATTAAAATGGTACACAACCAATTCTCCAAAAATCTTACAGTGGTTGAAAGTAAATAATCCGACAAATAATTTTAAATCTTTTTCAAATATTTAAATGTAACTTTTTTTCTGTATTTAACTATTTGTATTAAAATAATGATGAAGTTAATATTTACAATTAAAATAATAAGTACATACTTTCTATAAGCATATGTACTAAATCGATAAAATCAAAAAGTAAAAGTTCATTAAGTGTAGTTAATGTTGTACAGGTTGACAACAATAGAATATTTAAAAATACCATTTAAATTGGTCCACTTTTGAATTTTCTTTTTAAATGCTTATTGCAAATAACATGGTCAATATGATGAATTTGTTGCTGAAGAGCACGTAACTTAGTCTTTAAAATTTTCATTTTTTCATTGTGGATTTCCTCTCCATGGTCAAGTTGCATCTTGAGAAGCTTCATTTTCCTATCATGTTCTGCCCTTTGCATTTCAAGTTCTTCTCGACCATGTTCCTCTAATGTGTTTAACAAAGCAACATCAAAGTCATTTAAATCAAGTTTACGTTTTCCTGCTGCAACTTGTTCAACTTCATTGTTAATAGCTGTCAATGTATTTGTGTCGCACAGAATGAATTGATCAAAATCATCAAGATTAACCATTTGTCTACAAATATTGCAAAGTAAAAGAAAATTGCATTTAATTTGAAACCATTTAATTTATTTTGATGTTGTTATATTTACCCATCCAATGTAACATACTGAATAATCTCTCTGTCATTCTCATTTTCATGACTTGTTGATGGTAACTGTTCCTATAAAAACATATTATTATTAAATATGTGTAATAAATTATCCACTTTCTTTTTGAAATTTTGTTGGAATTTACAAAAAACGTCATCTTTGATAGAATAAACATGTAAAATATACAATACTCACTACTATGCTATTTTCTGCAGTGGCTGCTTCTTGTACAGTACTTGCTTGTACCACTTGTTCATCAGGATCCGATTTCATCACAATTAGATCTTCATCATCGATTTTCCACTCCTTATAAATATTGTAAATCGTCTTCCAGTCACGGTTTAATTTTTTACCTAGTTCTTCCCATTTTTCTTGCATGTTTTGCGTTAGTCTATTTAACCTATTATTTTCAACAAATTCCAATATTTTTATTTTCTCTTCGTTTGAAAAAGACGACATCCTTCCTTGAGAAACTATTAATTATAGGCACGACAAAATGCAAGTAAAAAGTCCGTACTCCTCGAAGAAACGGGTACAAGTGAAGCGGACTATATCGGAAGATAAAAGGTAAAAAAATTTAAAACCTTCGAAGAAAAAACGGTTTTTCAAATAAACTAGCCAACTTCACGAAGTTCGAATTTCAAATCATACTTCCGCCCACGATCATACTTTCTCCATTGTTTTAAAATTTCCCTTTATAAATAATCATAATTCGTAGAGAATAAATGACAACCTCTTTTTTTTCCTTCGCCAAACGAAGCAAACGAGTAAAGGATGCAATCGCAAGGAAATTACAGGTGCGCATGCATAACGAAGCATTCCGGAAGTGCAGATATGCGTTGGTTACGCGATAAAATTCTAAACAAAAACTCGTCCGGGTTCGCGGCTAGTATTTTGAGCGGCCACAGCACGCAGGTACATATATCCGTGTATATATATATATATATAAAAACGGAGCCCCTCGGCAACCGCGAGGTGCCGCGTCGGTCGGGTGAAATGCAATCGGAGCGGACCGGCGGGCCCGTGCCCCGCAGTGCAGCTCGACGACGTGGTCGCGCGATTAGCTATATATCTGCGCGCGCTCGAACACACAACAAGTAGTGCAGCGGTCGACTCGCGCGAGAGCGAAAAGGAAAACAAACGCAAAAGCGCGAAACGTAAACATTGGCCAGGGACACTGTCTGCCGCCTGGCAATGTTCGCACACACTCGCAGTATTCCGCGGCGATCGAAGGGACAACTCGATTAAGCGAGAAGATTTTGCGGTAACAGTCGGTGGCGACTCGGCAGCGCGCGAGTGTCCCGCGGATTCCCGTAGGTGTACGTATCGCAATCTAGGCGCGCGCGCGAAACCCGATAATAGCGAGAGCTGCGCGCGGACGAGCCGAAATTCACGACGCCGCGGGCGTTTGTTATTTCGAAAGCGCGGGGACCTTTCTCCTTTCCCACCCACGCGCGCGCGAGCTCCGTTGCCACACTCTCCCGGAAAAGCGGCCGCGGAGAAATCCTGCGTGGGAGCACCGCCGACTCTCCGGCGGCGACAGTCCCGTCGCTGTGGGCCGCCTCTTGGGTTCGTCCGGCGCGTCGAGCAGATGTGCTGCTGTTAGATAAATGTTCCTGAGTTCACGGTTACTGCAGGGAAGCAGCGTCGCCGAGGGAAAGCGCATCGCGGTAACGGCAGTGCCTGCGGAAATCCACCACATGGGAACTGCGGCAGGTAATAGGCGCGCTGCACGTGCACCTGTTTGAAAGTCAGATTTTCCTTATACTTTGAGCATGCACTTAACTGCATAACTGCACCTTTGCCACTGTTCTAGAAGAGAGACGCGAGTATGTACTAAAATAGCTAGATGACCAACAGTTAGATACTGCAAGAATGCATTTTTCTGTGCCGGATACCCAGGAACTCATTGACGAAGCTGGCAATGCATATTTGGTAATTTTTATTTCCATTGTTTACCAATCCTTAAATATCATGCAGACTTAATTTACTTAATTTTACCTTTCAACTACTCTTTTTAGCTGTTTCATTTGCGCTGATTTTGCAAATGATGACTAATGTATTTGAGATTATGAAATTATTGCAAATGATTTAGTATTCAGTAACATCGCATGATTTAATACAAGAAAATAAATATTACAATCAGAGAATATTTTTCATGAATGCTTTTTTGTAATATCCTGCAATTTTATACTAATAAAGAAAATAATTTCAGGGCTACAATGTGCACATCAATGGCTTGTACCATTGTACAGTCAGATATAAACAGCTTCATCATCTTCATGAACAGCTGACGAAAGACATAGAGATCCCCTTACCACCATTTCCTCCAAAGAAATTCTTTCCTTTAACAGTCAATCAACAGGAAGATCGAAGACTGTCTCTTGATAAATATATACAGACAATTGGACAAAATACCAGTATAAATAACTCTGAACTTCTGAATGGATTTTTACTAAGTGCACAATTGGAAAGTGCAGGATGTCCAATCAAAGATGAAAATGTAGATGTCTTCCTATTAAATGGTACAAAAATAAATCTTGATATTTCAATAGCTGAAAATTCTGGTCAAATTTTAAAGGTAATACTAAAGCGCTTCTTTATTTTAATTTGTTTTATAATTTATATTGTTGATTAATTAATTTACTGTCTTACAGAAAGTATGTAATAAAATAAAATTGCATGAAAAATTCTGTCTATACTTCTCTTTATTTCTTATTTATCAAGATGAAGCAAATTTCATTGGTAATTACTTGTTTGCACATAATTTGTTCAATTTTTCAATTTTCTACTTCATCAAAGAATTATTAATTATTTTAGTTTTACGAAAATTACAAGACTTTGAATCACCAATTGTTACAAGGAAAAACATGCATAAAGTGGAGACTAGAATAGTGATAGGAAAGTGGTATTGGGATGTTGGATTAGATTTGGAACTATTTCATGACTCAATAGCTTCAAATTTACTGTATATACAAGCTTCAGCTGAAATTGACAGAGGATGGATTCCTGTAACAGATGAAGTTAAAGAACAACTGAAAACTTTAAAAGAGCAATGTTTAGAAGATGAGGTAAATTATAATTATTACTCTATTTTATTAGTTTAATAAAAAAATACTTAAATTAGAAATAGAATGATTTGAATATTATTTTTGTATTAATTTTGTTTAAAATTTTTTTAACTTATCAAAATTTAATTTCAGTATTTAGAAATAGTTCGATCATTAAAATACTATGGATATATCCAATTTGCGCCTTGTGTCTGTGATTATCCTCAACCTGGTTCAAAAGTATCTGTCTCCATAGGGAAAAATGAACTTAATATAAGAATTGTTTCATCTGAGACTGGTCAAGAAGAAGTTGGTTTTAAAGTTACTAGAATGCGTTGCTGGAGAATTACAACCTTGCACGAGGTATATTTTAAATAATGAAAATTTGACTGCATAACATTTTTCAAATTTTTTAAAATATGTAAATAAATATTCTTGAGAATGTAATTATCACATATTTTTATCTAGGGAAGTGATAAATTTGAAGAAACACTTGAATGTAGTTTAGAATTGTCATTTGAATATTTAATGGCAAAAGATCATTTGCAGTGGATCACTATTTCTTCTGAACAAGCCATATTGATGTCTATTTGTTTACAATCAATGATAGATGAACTTTTATTAAAAAACGTTGGAGGTACAAAAAATCAAGAAGTTGCTGGAAAACCCTGGACATACATTACAAGAGATGGACACAGTCGAACAGTTTCTGGATCTCTTTCTCCAGAAACATTCAGCAAAAATCCAAAAGTATGTTATTCTTTTAATTTTTTTAATAATTTTTAATTTTTAATTTAATTTTTAAAATAATAGTTAATTAATATTAAAATATTTTGTAGTCTAGCGATGTAAATACTCAAACAAGAACAGAGCCAATTATTAAAAAACTAACAGAGAGATTTTCGTCGTCTGTTAAATTAAGAAAATCAAATTCAGTGAAATCCTCTCCGGTTCAGTATCAAGAAAGAAGACGCAATACCGATGGTGATTTATTAGAGAATAATGCATTTTGTATGATAGGTGATGATGACCTGTGAAATAAGTTCACAATTAGTTAAATGCGTTGCCATACTAGATTTTTACAGTCTCTTTTACAAACTTTGACAATGAAGCAAGAAATGATTTGTTATAACAACCTCACAAATTTTTACTCGAATAATGCTTCAAAATAATTAATATAACTGTAAAGTCATAACAAAGCTTCCAAAAATCAGTCTTCATTAATAAGATACTAAACTGGGTGCAGTTTTTTAAATTTTAAACGGTATAGTTGAAAATTATAAATCAATTAAAAGTTGTTAATAATGCATCATATTTTTATATTAATATAATAAAGAAATTCGCGTCTTTCTTTTTAAATTTTATATAATATAGGATAGAAGTATTTTTTCATACATCAGTATTTTAATTAATATATAATGAATTATTGTATATTAAAATTATTGCAATGTTTTAAATTTGTCAAGAAAAACCAGTGGCCAAATGATTTATACATAATATTATATTATGAATTGTTAAGAGAGCTGTATTAAAATTATATATTTTGTAGTAATTTTTGGTTTGTACACTGTTGTGCCTGAAAGTAGGAATCAGATTGAGAGAGCAGTTTTTTAAAATTTTTAATTGTAGTAAAGTTCGATTGATATTGTACATTAATAATTGACTGTTTCAAATTGTAAGTAATGACCTAACTATAAGATCAAGAATTTTTCAGTTTGAAAATATAAAAATGTACATTGAAAAAATAATTCGTTTTAACTACCTCGCTTGTACATACTTAAGTCGTTTTTTTTCTTGTTGAAGATGTAATTACATTAAAAGTGTAATGTAAACTATACACTGCATTTATATATGGTAAAAAATTTGATGAATTTTTGAGATTACAAAAATGATGTTAGAGATGAAAAATTAAGAAACATAATTGTATCATACATATCATGATGATTTCTACTGAAATTATCAATTGCAATGTGATAATTGTAAAAATACCTTTAGGTATTTATTTGAAAACAAAGAAGCGATGGATTTTTCAAAATTAAATTATGGTTTATTATTGAATGTCTGGTTTAAAAGTACTTTTAGCGCACAATCGCGTGAATCGCAGTTATATGTATAAGGATTGCTCTGTAAAATAAAAATCATAAAATATTTAATACTGTACTGCCGCTTGTATGAATCAGAGATCAATAAATGTATACATTCCAATTTGTAAACCATGTGTCGCTTTCAATGCCAAGGCTTAAAAAGTTAAGCGCCGAAGCGCACTTGCATGGCTTATGAATTTTTTTTCTTCCGGATGCCACGTGAGTCGAATACCTATGGCTCATGTATTCCTTACATTAAATTGCATTGCGATATGATCGAAATGAACTTTGCAATTTGAGATAGAAATTCTAGAATCTCAAAATTAGTCATAAACAAAAAGGAACAAACATAAATTTTTTAATAGATAATTAACTGGAAAAGTATTTCTCTTACCTCATCCAAGGTGAAGTAAACGATAAATTTTCTCCAACTTTGAGCTTTTATATGTAATAAATTGAGATACAAAAATTATAATTTGAAACTAATACTTTTAACGTCATAATGATAACGTCACTATCAATATGAGCACGCCACCTGATTAATTGTTATCAACTCTCCAAGGTATTAAAAAATGAAAACAAAATATTTTTGCATAATAAAATGCATTCTATTTTTTCATTTTTTTTCTTTTTTTTAACCAAAAAGTTTCACAACATCCTATAATTAGTTAATGCTTGTTTTTTAGGTAAAAAGCAAAACTGTAATACAATATTTGTCTCACTGACGTTATATGTGTGTGTTTCTCGAAATTCACTCGATACAATGCTCGATAAGTTATTTAATTTTATCTCGCTTTATTAATGAGTTTTATATTGGAACCTTTGTTGTAGGTCGAGAAGGCGCATGGTTTATTATTAATTTCTATATCAAAAATATGTATAACTATTTTAAAGATTGTTCTTCGAAACGAATTTACGGTAAAATTTTTCAGTTCTTACTATTTAGATCTCAATTAAGGGAATACATTATATTTCTCTCTATAGTCACATAGTGCAAAAGGTCAACGAAGAAGCTCCCTCATTCATCGTGTATTCAATAATTTACAATTCAATAAATCATGATAAAAAGTATAAAGCAAAAAAAGATCTTTTTAATCGGCAATTATAAACACTAAATAATAATACAATAATAAATCTATCACTGCGACCGTCGTGACACAAAATTCGAAATAATATATACAACCAATGATGTAACAATATTTCCAAAAAGCACTGTGGTCTAAAAGATCTCACGTCGCAGTATGCCGCACGAAAATTCACCTTTTACTAGTCTTCTCCACCATGATGTTAGAATTTCTTTTTCTTTTTTTTTATGCAGCGCTGATTTAACAATACGATTAATCTCAGACGTTTTCGAATACGATTGTAACAGGGAAGACTAATACTAAAAAATCTATATATGCTTCGCTTTCGATAAAATTCGTCGCGTATGTTTTCTTCCTCGCAAAGGGATTACACTGTTTTATTTTATTTCATTTTTTTCCTCAAAAAAAAATGGGGCGATACAATTAATACATATTCACCAGAAAATACGTTCACACGGGGTTTACTCGTAAAAAAAATATCACACAGAAAATAAAAAATAAGTTAGGTGCGTAACTGTCATTGTCAGGCAAATCTCGGTACTCTATATGGCAGTAGGAAACGATTCATGCCCAACGCAGTAATATTTTAATCTTTTGTACGTTAAACCGACATAAATATTTTACTGGTAAAGTGCTTTATCAAATACTTCACGAGAAACTTTCTCTCTTTTATATCAACTTTTAAATACAAATGTGTTATTATTACTACGTGTTATGAAAAATATGATCGAGCTGTTTAATTAATGCATGAATTTGTTCGAAAGTCATGGTTTGACTCATATTTTATATGAATTTTTTTTTTATTTTGATGAAAAAAACTTGTCTTGCGAGTTACATACTATTAAAATTATTTAATGCTATTTAAAAGTTGTTATTAAAACGAGAATACTCCATTTCTTTAGGCTTACAGTGTTTTTAGACCCAATATGAACGTGACCGCAATGGTTAATTAAAACAAACGATATTAATGTTCGAGGTGATAGAAAAAAAGTTCGTAATATCACCAAAAAAATTGCGTTGCAAAAATTCATCTAAATTATTGCTATAAAAAAGGCAATTCAATAAGAACCTACGATTCGGCAACAGCATCGACGTATATTTATACGTATAAAATCTAGCCTGATCTTATAAAGTCGTTTGCATTATTTTTTTTACATTAGGATATTTTTCCCGTTCCTAATACATTATAAATATATCGTAAAAATTTTTCCAGTGCAAAATTAGCAGTCTAGTTGTCGTATATACATTCATACGCGTCGATGTGCATCATTGCGTTCTCATTCTTCTCATTTTCTCCTCTAATCCGCTAAACGGTTCTATGGTTTATCAAGTATTATATTTCTATAAGAATAGTATATATTTAACAATAACTACGTTCAAGTAATAAAAAATTAAGTATTATCGTAGTTCTCCTTATATGAATCATGTAAAACAATTTACACTTGTGACGTGAGGCTATTGGCTAGTATTTCTTTTTCTTTTCTTAAAGTTGCTGATTTCGTAAAGAAAAGCATAATGTTCTAACAACTGCATCATTTTCTTTACGAAATCAGAATCATGATTAAAGTATATCTATTTATTTATACATCTGTACACCCTTGGATCTATCACACGTGTTTCTTGCTTCAGTAAAAAGTACTCAACTGTTAAAAGTTCTGTTGGCGTTTTCTCTTCGTGTCCATGGCATCAAGGATTGGCTGTCGTTTAGTTTGGTACCTCTTCTTTAGTTCGTTTATTTCTTTTTCCAACTCATCATCTAGACTTTCTATTCTTTGCTGTAACTCCTCGAATGAAAGGAACTTCAACTGAAAATTATTTTTATAATTTTTATATATTATTTTGCATATCTATAATTTATATATCTTGCTTTACTTGTTTAGATAAATCTAATATTTAAAAAAAAAAAAACTTACAAAATCAAATTCACGTTCATTGAAAACATTTTGCATTTTCGATATATTATTGAGTGGTTGCTCTGGAATTGGATGTGAAATTTGATTAATTTGTAATTGTAGATGACTTTGAAACCTTTGAGATTCCAACTGATTTTGCACCTCTGGTTTATTTTCTACTTCAGGGTTTTGCACCAGATGAATTTGACCATTTCCCTAGTGATTAAAAAATTAAATGTTAAAAAACTTTATTGTATACAAAATATTATATTTATTACTCTTACTTTTTCAACTTCAGGAGTTTCCTTTTTATCAAAATGATCAAGGAATAGAGGGCGATATTTCTTCCCTGATTCAACTGACCCTGTATTATGCCCTGTAAATTTCATTTAAACGTCAAACGTGAATACATAAACATTTTTGTTTTTTTGAACATACTTTTCATTGTTGCCTCGGTGTCAGTATCACTGTTTATAACCATCGTCCCTAAATCAAGCATAGCTGATGTGAGTGTCCCTGTATCCGGAAGATCGCGATCTGGAACCAAGGTTCCTTGATCCTCAGGTAAAGGTTTCATGGTTCCAGTACAGTCATCATCATCCTAATGAATTGTAATAATAATTTATTAATGTCTAAAAATTATTTTTGTATAAAGGTTTGCACCTTTCTTGTGCATAAAAATATCGATTCTTACCGAATCGTCCGCATTATTTTGTCCCTTAATTGCTACATTATTTATAACATGCGCACGATTTGCACTTTGTTTTTCTCGGATTTCGTGCGCTTCGGCAATCATATGACTAAGAATACTTGGTTGTTTAGCGTTACCTAAAAAATTGATTATTGATTAATTAAATTTATATAAGCTTTATAGAATAATAACAATTAACTTGTATACGACTAACAATTACCAATAAATTCGTGATTTAACAATTCACTAGCTGTTGCTCTTTCCTCAGGATTTTTAACAAGGCACACACTGACAAAATCAATAAACTCTGGACTCCATTGATCAGGTTCTCTAAAGCTAGGTGGTGGCTTTGTTGGTATCATAAAAATTGCTCTCATCGGATGAATATCTCCATAAGGTGGTTTGCCTTCAGCCATTTCTAAAGCCGTTATACCAAGTGACCAAATATCTGCCACACAGTCATATCCAATTTCTTGAATAACTTCTGGAGCCATCCAAAATGGAGTACCAATTACTGTATTGCGCTTAGCCATGGTATCCTACATTGTAAAAAAGTAGAAGTGCATTATTATCATTGTTTTATTAACAAATTAGTTTTACTGTTTTGAAAATAAACATTGTTTTTTACTTACTGTTAATTGACCTGCAACACCAAAGTCAGCTAATTTAGCATGCCCTTCATTGTTTAATAAAATATTTCCTGCTTTAATGTCTCTGTGAATCTTTCTTCTTAGATGTAAATATTCTAAACCCTTTAAGGTATCGCTTAAAATCGTAGCAATCTCATCTTCTTGCAACGTCTTTTTTCTTAACCTCATAATGTCACTAACAGATCCAGCACCACAATACTCCATTACAATCTACGTTAATGAAATTAAACAGGTCAAGATTCTGTTTTATTGAATTTGTAAAAATAAAAATCCATAACATAGTACAAGACGTAAAAATACATACCCATAAGTCAGTGTTTTTAAAGTAACTTCCATAGTATTTAACTACATACGGAGAATCACATTGTTGCATAATAGAAATTTCTTTGATGATTTCTTGGAGATCTGTGTCAACTGGTACTTGCTTAATTGCAAGTACCTGTCCACTCTCTTTGTGCAGTGCTTTATATACAGATCCATAAGACCTAAAATTTTATATAAATAAATTAAATTATGTATTAAACATTATTTAACTATTTTCTAAAGGGTTATTTTTCAATCCTCGTATCAGACCTATATTTAGCTTTATTGGAATTAATATTGGAAAAAGAATAATAGAACTGGCTATTGACAGCACGAGGACATTTAAAAGCTATTATGATCTTACTATTATGTCTATTGTTTTGTAGAAACTTTCATTCAATGCAGATTGTAGAATAAAGTATATAAATGAGCATACCTTATGGCAATATTATGCATAATTGAATTTAACAAAAATCATTTAAAATATTATAACTAAACAATCTCAATGATTAATTTGAAGTACTCACCCTTCTCCTAATTTACAAATTATATCAAATACTTCCTCTGGTTGTCTGGTCAAACTCTCTTCTGACAATTTTTTCAGTTCACTGTAAACATAAAATAACTTTGATCAATTATGGATTGATGAAGATTAAAATGTATTAATTTATGTAAATAAAGTAGTACGATTTTTAAATCATCAATTAATATTGCACTAAAATACAACCAAGGTTGCTACCATAGAAGATTAATATAAAATTGAAACATGTAAATATTTCAATAATCAATGCAGGAAATTCATTTATGTATATTTACTAACTGTATTCACTAACTTTGATCTAAACATTATGCTTGATACAATCTAATTTATCAGATGTCTGAAGAATTGGAATATTTTCAATCAGCCTGGAACAGCACCATGAAATAATGCGGTCAGACGAAAAAGAAATCGGCCAAAATACATCCTGAAAGGATGACTTTTCCACGAGGGGCTTGAACGACGTGCTCAGGTTAACAAAGAGGGGAACTCTTTTGGAGTCGAAAAGTTGGATGGGAAACCGCGGAGTCTGGCGAGCGCAACACTCAGTATCTTGCAGTTCCGGAGCACATTCCCGGGACGAGTCGGGGCGAGCCACGGAGGTCCGCGATGCAAAATTTTATCGGTCAGATCTGTCCGTGGAACGTGCAAAAAAAAGGGGGGAGGTGAGAGTCGAGCGAGGAAAAATTAAATACCTCTTAGAAGACATCTTCGCCTTTTACGTCAACACACACGTCGCCTCGGGAGGCAGGCCCACGGAGAGGGGGGCAGTTTTTCTCTCTCAAGCGCATACAAAACGCGACGCGAAGAGCCGAGGGGCTCGCACGGACTTTCGGCAGCGCGCTGATTCAATTCGGCATGTTAGACTGCGGCCGCATTAATGTAGATTACATTTTTCGCGTCGCGGCTGCAAAGTGTAAGCACCACCATAGTGTAGTTAGCCGAAACATAAGAAACGTCGAATACCATCGCGTACTGCATGACTGCATCGACCGTCGGTCACCATATAGGTGGCGCCAACTATAGGAGACGCAGATGCAAAATTTAAAGCAATTTATGCCGTTTGAGGAGTAAGTGCAGTATAAGTTTTTGACGCTGCAAGAGCAGTCACCAATTACCCCGTTAAGTATTGAGAATAATTCGTAATCAGCCGTTTTAGAAAATGTATAACAATAACTTTAACAGATTATCACAATTCTCTTTTATCTTGTCTAAAGAATATCGAATTATCAGCCCTTTCATTTCGTTTTCATTCGTTAGCTGTATCTTTGATCGATGATCAGAAATCTGAACTGTCAACTGTCATATCAATTATTGTAAGTATGTATATCTCAAGATTATGAGGTGCATAATACATTGCAAACACCAGCGCGAGTGGCGTCGCAGCAATCAGCTGATTAGCAGCAGACGATATAAAAAGTCAGTTTGGATAAAGTGTGGCTTTTTAAATGCCACGATCTTTCGATCGTTTCCGAAAGTTGTGTTATTCAAAAATTCTTGAAGATTTATTTTCTTTCATTTTTACCTCCAGAAAAATAACGTCAATGTACAAAATTGGCTATCTTCTCGTCAATTACTTAACTCCGTGTATAGCACCGTGTTCGAAAACGCATCAAGTTTATTGCATTTTCTACTTTGTTGTCGATAATGCAGAAAATGACAATTACATAACAAATTTTTAAATTGATTCTATAAAACGAACCCTTAATAATGATTTAATAATGATAATTTAAATTTAACGATAGTATTTAAATAACGACAATTAGATCTGACTTGGTAATTAATGGTTTGGTTTGCAACATGAAAAGTCGGAAATATTTGCTAATCTGTACAAGTAACTAAAATAAGATATGCATTATGTGGATTGGTGCAGTGTTATTACGAATGAACTATATCTGAATTCCACAGTATATACTAGGCCAGAAAACAAGAAGTATGTTATTATTTCAGCGACTCTTGAATTCCAGGTGTTGATTGTCGCTTTTAAAAATGGCCCGCCGCAGTCTTTGCGATATATATGCGTGTGCGGGCCAGGCGAACTCTACTTTAGGAACGCATTCCTACAGTCTAGACTGCATGCAATATACAGTGCTCCATTGGCATGCGGCGGCCACGCGAGAGAGACGGAGACGGAGGAGAAACCCGAGAGTTCTAACCCAGGAAAGGAACAAAAAAAAGTTCAGGGCACTCAGCACATCGTGCTCGTTGTGAATCGAGCCGCTGGGTCAATTTGCCCCTCTCCAATCCACTTGACTACTCTCCCTCTCTCCTCCCTCCGACCCTCCGCGACCCTCCGAGAGGCCTCCAGCACGCCTCCCTCCCTCCGCTACCTGTCTAGTCATTTCTCACTCTCTCTCCCTCATTCTCGGTCTCGCCTCTCTCCTTCTCTTCTTATATTCCTCATCCTTCTCTTTATTTCTTTCTTACTCAGACTCTTTCTTCGTCTCTGCGTCGCTCTTTTTTTCATTCTTATATAGTATCCTACGCCTGTCTTTTTTATTCTCCACACTTATTCAGTCTCTCTCCACTTTTTTTTCTTTTCATTTTAAAATTTCTGCCTTTTCTTTTCTCATTTTCGGGACCTTCATCCTTGCCCGCTCAATTTTTTTTATCGCTCTTTGCCTCAATTTTTTTAACGCAATCGTTGTCTATTGTGTTTCCTTTGCCTCGGCACTAAAGGCTAAATTTACCCTTAAATATCTCTTGCAAATAAGCGTGAGAAAAATGAAGAATTTTTTTTCAGCAGTCTTTTTTAATCCTTTCAAGGTAAAAATTATCAGGAAAAGTCTTTCTTCCAACTTGTCACATTTTTATTATAATTAACTTTGAAACAGGTATTATTTCTATTTTTCTTGAACAGACAATTTAATAATACCATGAAGTTATCTGTAACAAGTTCTTTTTAATTTACTTGGTTCAATTCCTTTAATTTGCTTTTTATGATTTATAAAAATAAGGTAAATATAACATTTTTTAACTTAGCATGTATTCATCTACTGTATATTAGCATAGCTCCAACTCATATTCAATTTGAATAATTCATTTGTTGCTATACATAAAGCTTTTCTGCAATAGTCATATAAAAATAATAATCAACTTAAAAAATTATAACCAACACTTTTGGTTTTCTATGCCTTTTTTTAGAATATTTTAATTGACATTTTTTTCTTGCAATTTTAAATTTTCTATCTCTTTTCCACGCATCGTCTCTTTCTCTTCGTTTCCCCACCACAATTTAGCCTCTGACTGTGTAGGTATAATATAAGCCTCACTCCCTCTCTCACATTACTGCTGTACATTCGTCTCTCTCTATCTTCGTGTTGGGTCGAGTGCATAGGAGGTTGTAGGATAAAACGAGCACTTTTGGTTGTAAATCTTTACACTTTTCAACCCTCGAGGAGAAGCGCTTTTCAAAAAAATATTGTATTTTCTTTGTGGGATCCCAATGCCTACAGAGTTTCAGCTCTCACCAGCGCAGAGTGTACTTGTTTACAAAACACAGTATAAGTAAATTATTTTTAATTTAATTTTCTATTTTTTAAAAGTGCATTAAATATAATTGAAACATAATTAATTAAAAATTGTCAAGTTAAATAATGTAAAATAGTTACTAAACGAACAACAGAAAAATACAATTTTTTTGCAATGACAAAACTCAAAAACAAAAGTACCAACCAGATAAAAATCCATCTAAATTACAGTTTACAGCCCTTTTCGGAAGAGCAAAGGAGCAAAAATGAAGAGGGTCAAAACATTTAACGAAAAAATAAACTTAAATTTGAAAATCCGTCCAACCTGTAATGGTTCGCAGATGAACGAAAGAAGTAGGTAGGAGGGGACTCCGGAAAAGAAATCCGTCACAAAGTGACATATTGCGGGTGATGCGAGGGCGGACAAGGAGGCCGAAAACGACCCAGTTTTTTAAATAAATCGAAATAAAGCTCGTCCCTGGGGCTCTTAGCGCCCCGGCGTCCCCCGGCACTGGCCGGCGCTATAAGTCGCGGGGAGCGCGCGGTGGTCGCCGACTGAGCTGGCGACGGCTGCGGCGGCGGCGGCGGTCTCACGCCGCGGTGGTGGGGGAGGCGGGCGCGCGAGAGAGAGGGAGCACGTTTCCTTCGGCGCGCGCGGGGCACCACGACTCGCGAGTCGGTCAAGAAAGAGCAACAGGCCAGTGCACGCCTCTCCGTGCCTCCTGGGATATCTCGGGTGTCGCGGCGGTGCTCCTCGCACACACGTAAACACGCGTGAGAAGTGCCGCGGGACTGTCGCGTCGTCGGGACGGGGCCGGAGGTGCGCGCGCTCTCTGCGATACCGATACACGCCCGCGGCTTGCCTCTCCTCTCGGCGTTTCTTGCTCTTTCCTCGTCCGCGGGCGCGCGCGATTATTCGTCGCTTTCGAGCGGATTCCGGACGCCGCCGCCGACCTAAAGATAGAAGAAAGAAGGCGGAGGGACCGCCGCCCGAGCGAGAGGAGGAAGAAAGGCCACTGCGCAGAAATCCGCCTTAGGTACGGAGGAGCCGAGAGGCGAGAGAGGCGGCGAGGAGAGCCAAGAGGAGAGAGAGAGAGGAGCCGCGCGTGTCCACCCTCTCGGGGCTCTTCGCGCGGAGCGGCGCAGCTCGCGGACGCACTCGCGAACATAAACACGCAGCCACGGGCTCGGAGGTCGGCGGGGAGGCGGCGGGAGAGCAGCGGGCGCCGAGGCGAGAGCGCAGCGCAGCAGAAGAGGGAATGAGAGAAAAGTAAGCACACGCACATATAGAGACAGCGCTTAGGGGCCGCGCGCTCGGAGCCGCGGAGTCGACGACTCTTCGCTCTCCTTCCTCCCTCCCTGCCCCGCCGCTCGCTCTCCCCCGTCGCCCGAGCCTCCTTCGCCTTGTAGAAGCTCGCGGCCGCTCTCCCCCCACCGCGCGCACTCACACTCGCGGCGGAGAGGCTCTTGTGGGGTCTCCTCTGCTCTCCTCTCCACACTCGCGCGCCAGAGTTCCCCGAAGTGCCTCGTACACGCTTCTCCGCGAGCCGCGAGCACGAACACCCCGAGCGCGAGAGGCGAGCGCCTTCCTCCTCCCTCCTCTCTCTCCTCCTCCTCCTCTTCCTCCTCGCCTTCTTCTCCCCCTGGGCGCGCGTCGAGCGACAGCTAGTTCGTGGCCCCGCGCGCGCGCGTGTGTTGACGCTGCTCCGATCCGCGGGGAGAGCCCCAGCCAGAGGTAACGGGGTAATGCTAATAATATTCGTGTGTGCGTGCCGATAGATAGGAGCCGACGAAGCCGAGGACGACGACGAGCACCTCGAGAGCGACGACTTCGCGGAAGGAGCGAGGAGTGAGGAGCGCCGCCGAGAGCGACTCGAAAGGAGGAGAGAAGGAGAAGGAACGGATGTGCCGCTCGAATGAATGAAAGAAGCCTGCTCCAGCGCTGCTGCAAGGTGCCACCACGGCTCTCTCGATTGTTCGGCCTCGGCGCGTATAATACGGAACCCCTGCGCCACTGCCGCCGCCGCTGCTGTCGTCAGGTGTATACGTAGCTGCTGCCGAGCGCGCGCCAGAGAGAGACGGAGCGTGAGAGCAGGTAGCGCACTCGCGGCACGAACGAGCGCCGAGAGCCGGAATACCTGCTGCAGGTAGAGGGAAAAAGAGCGAGGAGAGAGAAGGAGAGAGAAGCGGAGAGGGAGAGAAAGAGCAGCGATAAACACACGGCCAATGAGAAGAGCGGGCCCGTAGTCGTCGTCCCTCGCCTCTTCTCTCGCTGCTGCCTGGCCGCCGCTGCATCCCAGCGAGAGCGAGACGCCGCTGCAAGAAGCGAGGAGAAGCCGAACCGGCCAGTAGCAGCGACTGCGGCAGCGGCATCGGTAGCATCGGCGACGATCGACTCGGCGCGGGCGCGGGCATGGCGCTGAACCAGGACGGCGGGGCCGAGGCCGCCGCCAAGAGCAACCTCGTCGTGCGCATCGACCAGAACTCCGAGTCGGACCTGCAGGCCCTCTTCGACAGCGTCCTCAAGCCGGACTCGAAGCGGCCGCTGCAGGTGCCGCTGCGCATGCGCAACCTGCCCGACTCGTTCTTCAACCCGCCGTCGACCGGCAGCAAGTCCCCCTCGATCTCGCACTCGCGCGAGAACTCGGCGGACTCGGCCTTCGGGGCCGGCCTCGGCGTCGCCGGCAGCGGCTCCGGCAACAGCGGCGGCACCACCAGCCCCACGGTCGCGGCGGCCGCGGCCGCAGCCGCCGCCGCAGCGGCCAGCGGTGCCGCTCAGGTGCCCCAGGGGCTGACGGTGGCCCATCCGAGGGCCCACAGCAGCCCCGCGTCGCTGCAGCAGACCTACGCCTCGGCGCAGCAGCAGACCCAGCACGCGCCCCAGCACAACTCGCCGAGGCACCACCACCACCAGAAGCAGCGTAGCTACGACGTCATTAGCACCGTCGACGACCTGGGACCCCTGCCGCACGGCTGGGAGCAGGCGCGCACCCCCGAGGGACAGATTTACTTCCTCAAGTGAGTACTTTGCAGCTTTACTTGCTTCTTTATCTTTCTCACTTGCAGATAGCGCGATCGATCGCGATCGACGAAGATTCGGTTATTAGTCAGGATGTAGATTTGGCTTGTGGATGGCGCACTGCAGTGTCTTCTAATTGCTTTTTAACGAACGCCGTTAGAGCAGAGCGCAAGTCCGCCTTATCGATAACGCGAAGAAATTCAGCATTACCTACGATAATGAGGCGAAATTAGGCTGAAAAGTGAATTTCCCTCTTCGACCCTTCTTAATTAGTATGGTCATTTTACTTGTGATACCCGCATTGTTGAATCACTGCAACAACTTTCACGACAAATTCAACAATTACTGCTCAAGTACAATTAATTCGATTTTTATTACTACACATTTACTTGTTGCTCTTTGTCGTTGAAATTCTAAGTTTGATAAATTGACAGGTATTTAAAATTTTAAAATATTCTTTATTTTATATGACATTTAACTGCAAAATGAATTAGTTGAATAATAAAAGAACACAATAAAATTAGATAAATTAAAACATAGATATAAATTTTACCTTAGATTACATTAACTCTTGGTTCTAGATAAACGATTTTATGGTATAGACGATAGGTATGTTTGACATAAAAAATTCATGTGGAATACTATACAGCTCTTACAGTGAGTCACGATTATTAACATACTTTTTTAACATTAAATCCTAAGCTAAATTGAATTAAACCTACTTTATCAATCGTGTAAAATTATCTTAATAATAAAAAAAGTAATTAATTCGCTGTATCGCTGTATTTTAGTTTGGAGCAATTTTTTTGTCATTTTTATCAATGTGTTTACATAAAACCGTAACATCGTTTGCAGTTAATGATGCGTGGATTGATAAAATATAAGATTGTTCGTTTTTTTAGCGATAAATACTTAAAACCTCGTTAATAGGATTAGTTGAGATTTTATCTTAAAAAAATTGCCCATTGTTTTGGGTAAATGCTTCAAAATTAACTCAAATGAAATGTTTGAAGAAACTTTTGTTGACGGATAACTACTTTTAATCGCATTACAGTAAATTTTTTTATCGCGTAGGAGATCTTCGAATTTCTCTAGACAAACAGCGGACGTTCTAGTAAGCATTTCGATGGCTATCTATTTTCTTATCACAAAGTCGAAGCATTCCTCGACAATAATATTTCATTGATATAGAAAAATTTATAAGGGGATTGATTGTGTTCATTGTGTCGACAATACATATTTATGTTTATACCTATAAACCTCATTTTTTTACACGTACATCATAATTTTCAACGTAGAATACGTTCGCTGTGATTCGAGGGAAAGCTATAGGTAAACCATTTCGTGAAAAAAATGTATTGATTTTGTATCAGATTTTTTATTCACGAACAATTAATTGCTATTTTAAGTAAAATACCTTGGCAAAACTACGCACTAACATTATGCAAATTTAAGATGACTCTATCGTGTTTAATTCCCAATAAAGAAGCACTTCTATCGATCTTGTAAACCAGTCTTCATTTCCTATATACGACTCAATGCCTATATTTGCTTAATCATTTTTATTCTTCTTCTAAATGCCGATTTTTACATTTAAATAATCAATCAATTCCTAATTTATTCATTAACATATTTGCTTGCTCTTTCATTACAACAGTAAAATACGAATGTCAAAAAGTGCCGTAATTTATTCTTCTTCTTGATATTTCGTTCGTTAACGTCTTATTTTACACTAACCAATAAATTGCGAAAATCTATTATTACAGCGTTACATACATTATGTCAACGCCTGCGTCTAAAATTAAGCGAATCCAGCTTCTATTCCACATCTCGGTGTCTAAAACTAATTCAATTTCTCGCTGGGAGCTGTTAAAATTAGCCCAAAAGTACACGTGGGCAGCTCGGCGCCTTCGCTGCCTCTCTCGCTGCTCTCTTATAAAAAAAAAGGAGAAAAAAAATCGACAGCGCTGCACGTATCGGTCATCGAGGATCGAAGTCGAAGGAGCGCACGGAAAAAAAAGTCGCCGCGGAACAATGACCCTGTCGAGGTCCCGAGCGCGTCACACAGCCGCGCCACTATGTTAATCACGTACGCGAAGTTTTTGGTCCCCGTGGCTCCTCTCGCTCCGAACGCCTTTTTACTCGAACGCGCGCGGGCTTCGGGAGTCTGCTTACTTCATCGTTTCTCGGGGCCTCGCGACGTCGCGCACGGCTCCTCACGTGTGCGCTTCTCCTGTTGCTTCGCGCGGAGCGCTCGCCTCGGCCACCGCCGGTATATACTCGGTTACCTTGGCGGACCACCTTCGACGCTTTTCGTCTGATGTTTCGTTGTTTAAAAACTCCCGGCCTTTTTTTCCTTCTCTCTCGCTCGCTCGCTCTCTCTCCCTCTCACCGTGCCGCCGCGTAACTCTCTCGGCCGAGCATAATTCTAAGATCGCCGCCGCCGCCGCCGCGCGGGGCTCGCTATATAACGGTAATAATTTACCTTTATTTTAATATTGTTATTTTTACTTCGAATGATGTAACTGTACATCCACGCCGCACCGATTGGCCTAGGAAAATCGGCTCGGAATTTTAAATACTCACCATTTTTTTTTTTTTTTTTTATTTCGATAAAAATCCTAATGAATTAGATAAATTATCTAATGGTAGCCGACTGCTCCCCGCATGTGCCTTTAACGGTGAACAAATTTATTAAGAGTATCCTTATCTTAAATATCGCGCGCCGTTTTTTTTTGTTCAAAAATATTTACACTCCGTTTTATCTTTCGCAAAGTACAATCGCCAATATAAACCGAATAAGAAGGCAGCAATAAAAGTCGAGAGGGAGGGAATCGATCGTCAGATTGTATCAAGTGCGTATCATGAGAATCTTGACCTCGGCAGCGCGCCGCCATCACGCCGGGGATATACAGAGGTGTACGCGGCGTGTATATGTGTATAAAGCGAAGCCCTCTCGAGCCCTCCTTCCATCGAGTGCGCCTGCGCGCGACCCCCGCGGTAGTCGGTCACACGCACACGCGCGAGTGAACGACGCGAGGAGCGGGGCCCCAGCGAATCCACCTGCGGCGCGTACACGTCGTCCGGGATTCCCACGTGTCACCTGTCGTGGGAAACTCCGCGTGAGTGTGTCGTCGCGCGTGCGCGCGCACACACACGCGAGAGCACCGTGTGCCCCAACCCCTCTCTCTCTCTCTAGTGGTCCTCCTTCTCTCCCCCCACCATACTTCCCCTCTTACACCCACTCGCGTTACCTGTTGCTTCGCTGCTCTCTCGCCGTCCTTCTCTCCCGCTCGTCCTTTATTCGCTCCTTCCACTCCCTCGCAGGCGTATAGCCCTTTGCCGCGCGGCACTTCCTCCTTTGTCGATTCGCCTCCTTTTGCCTTTTTTTTACGTCGCCGGCACCCTTGTTGCGCGCTCACTCTGCACTGCGTGAATTATAAGGCTGAGAAATCGGTGCTTCTCTTATACCTTACCTTCTTCTTTTTGTAGGGCCCTTCTCGATTTGGTTCTGCTCTGCTTTTGATGTGGTTCATCAAATTTCTTATTGTTTTATTGAGAATTCAGAGTCGTGATGTCTTAGAGTTTAGTGTGCTAATGAAAGAATAAATTTTTTGTTTAATTTTCATTTATTAATTGGTGTTTAA